>OY754983.1:1105040-1705040 GCA_963576475.1 Molanna angustata | reverse complement strand
ACAAATCTTAAAGAAAAACTTTCATTAAAATATTTTAATAAAATTTGTAATTTATGTAACTTTCAGGATATTTTTCATCAATTTTCCATGCATAATTTTTACATCCAAGGGTGCATCAAGATATTCTATATCATTTCCCGAATAGTGAGTTTTTCCTTGAGAAAGAATATGATAGTAATCCTACTGTCGATTTGTTCGAGAGAACTTTGTTCTCTTAATATATCGACAAAGTATCAACCCAAGATATGCGAGATTTGTATGCCAGGTCTACATTTTTCACGGTTTTTCCAACTTTGAAGTCAAAAAACACCAACTTACAGGCTTACATACCATCACGCCATGTCCCTTGCGGGGTAGGCAGAGAGAACCGAATGCCACATTTTTCTATCCTGGCACGCATCCCTCGCCTCGTCCACATTCATGCATCGTCTCATATGTTCGTCTATTGCTCACACTTTTAACATTTTCGTCTTTCAAAATTTCGTTCACATGGTCATGCCATCCCTTTCTTGGGCGTCCCCTACCTCTCATTTCATTCCTTTCCACTCTGTATATTTTATTCGTTAGGCGCTCCTCATTCATTCTTCCCATGTGACCAAACCCACTGCATATAAGTTCTATATATATGGATTTACTCAGAATTCGGGTAGAACATTTAGTGTATCTGTCTGTGTGTCCCCCCCCCTTATAACTTTTGATCCGCTCAATTGACAGAGCCCAAAATTTCAGAATATATAGATAGTTATAGGCCTACAAAACTTTTATACTCAGTTTATGTTTCAGTCAGGGGTTATCAAGTTTTGAATTTTTATTTTGTTTTTCCATATATCTCAAAAACCATATAAGCTAGAACCCTGAAAATTGGTATCTTCTTCTTCGTCAGCCCTCTTTCGTCCAGTAATGGACATAGGCCTCCCCCTGAGACCTCCACAGCTCCCTATCCTGGGCAGACCGCATCCATCCGCCTCCAGCTACCCTTCTGATATCGTCAGACTACCTGGTTAGAGGCCTTCCAACACTTCTCTTGCACGTTCAAGGTTGCCATTCCAGCACTTTTCTAGTCCATCTGGAGTCCGTGGTTCGGGCGATATGCTCTGCCCAGCTCCACTTCTGGTTTACAACCTTTTGGACAGCGTCGGTTACTTTGGTTTTCTCTCTTATCCACAAGTTCGTTTTTCTGTCTCGTAACGAAATACCCAGCATTCTCCTTTCCATGGCTCTCTGTGTTACTGCGAGACTATGCAGCATTCTACTTGTAAACACAAGAGTTTCACAGCTATACATTAGTACCGGGAGAACGCAAGCGTTGGAGACTTTCTTTTTAAGACGATTGGCGTATTTCGGAGACTTGAGGATATAGGAGAATAGACAAATACAAAATCTCAAATTCGTTTTTTTCAAAAAAATTCAACTAGTAATAAGTGTGAAATACACAGCAAGAAAAACTACATAAGTCATTGACTTTGCAATGAATCGTGAATGGGTGGCTTATTATTTATGTTAAGGAGTAATGGTATAAATCTGCGTTTTATAGTCAATGTGGGGCTGCTCCCAAGGATCAGAATTCCATCACAAACACAATTTCGGAAAAATGGTAACTTACGTAGTTTTTGAAATAATGGGTAAATATATCATATATAATCTAAGGGTAAACAATTATATTTACATACATAAACTTGGGATTTTTCACAATTGTAATTTGTGCCGAAATAAATGTATGTAGAAACATAAACTGTCAGCTATGTTTAAGGTTTTTTAAGTGTAATGTGTTCAAATGCAGTGTGACCGTTTTCCAAACTGCCGAAAATACCGCACTTGTGAAAAAATACCAAAAAAATACTAAATTTTTTAATGATATTTGGGAACATACTAAGAAAACACGCATATATTTATAGTATAATTGTTACGTATATAACAAGGAGGAGCGTGGTAAACGAGTTAATTACCGGATAAACAAAATAATATGGCTGGGGAGAAAGAATGTGACGCGAGTAAGAAATGGAATCATATGAAATTCGGTTATATGTACAGAATAATAATGATCATCTTTGCAGAAAAGTCAATTGAAACATATTAGCTCTTGCTGAAAATAATTAACAAATAATCGGCTGTCATGTACATAAAAATCCAAATATTATATTCAAGGCAAAAATATTATATAATTGAAAAGATCTTACAAAACTGAGCTGATACCGTACTGGAGCTGTTAACTAAATACTAAGCACTGTCACTTAACTACATTCGAAGAAAAAAAGATAATATTTTGAATCACCCCATAGATATGAAAAAAAAAACTTAATTTTTCCTACAAAGAATATGATTAACAAAGGATTGAGATTAATTAAAGATGCATGATGGTGCATCTGAAAGTAAATTGATTATGAAATTCATTTCTGTTCCTATTCAGGACAATATTTTTGTTCGTATTTCCGCTTCATAATAATTATTAACTCCACCAAAACACAAAATGTCAACAAACTTTGTTCAATGTGACGATACATGTAATTTTACAGAAGTTATTTAATGTTCGATATTTTTTTAGTATTTTTAGAATAATGTGAAAAATCACCAGTTAACAAATAATGTAATTAAAAAGATCCCACCACCACCATGTACATCAATGAGTAAATAATAGAAGTAAAGAGCAGTAAAATTATCATAGACAAAAAAAGTGAATGCAGACAGAATATTAAAAAAATACCAAAAAATGGTAAGTATTTAATTTTCCAAAAATTACAAAATATACAAAAAAATACTAAAAAAATACCAAAAAATGGTATTTTATTTTCCATAAATCACAAAATATACAAAAAAATACCAAAAATACTAAAAAAATACCAAACGTGTTCCAAAGTGGCGAAAAAATACCAATTTAGTACTAAAAATACTAAAAACGGTCACACTGCTCAAATGTCTTCAAATGTGTTTTAGTGTCAACTATGGTGTCAACCATAGAAAAGAGATTTTATTATGTCAACTTTGACAGCTCACCCGACATTCAAAAATGAGTTGTGCGTTTTCCAAGCTCTAGTCCCTTATCATAATAATAATAATAAAAGACTTTTATTGCTTTATACAACGTGGCGGACTTATTGCCCGCAGGCAATCTCTACCAGTCAACCACCATGGTAAATACAGTCAGTAACAGGGATAGAAGAATACAAATAGAGAAATAGAAAAAAAAATTAAATAAATCAATCATAAATTAAAAATACAAAATAAATATAAGAAACAAAAAATAATATATGTATAAATAAGAATAATAAAAAATACATCAGATAGATACACTATGTTTATTGGATGGAGGATAGGAGAGGAGAAAGGAAGAGGGATAAAGGGAAAAAGACGTTAATTTGTGGTTATGTGGATAGAAAGTGTGACTTCAGACGCTTTTTGAATGCTATTAAATTAGTGGCATCTCTGATACTCTCCGGCAATAGATTCCACATCCGAGCTGCATGAACTGTGAACGAGTAAGTAGAGGTGTGGTGTATTGGTATTGTAAGTATGCTATTATGTTGGGACCGTAAGTTAAGGCCATGTGAGGATAAGTGGGCGAATTTTTCTTTGAGGTATGTGGGTGTAAGAGGGTTATTAAGGATTTGGTAGAGTAGGGAAAGAACATGCGAATCTCTTCGTTGACGGATCTTTAACCAGTTCAGTCGTTGCCTGCTCTCGGATACGTGGTCGAACTTTCTCAGTCCAAACACGTATCGAATGCAGACATTTTGTAACCGTTCGAGTTTGTTAATTTGTTCTTCAGTTGCATCCAGGTAGGCAACGTCAACGTAGTCAAGTAATGGTAGCATGAGTTGTTGAGTTAGAGTGATTTTAGTCTTAACTGGTAAATAGTTTTTAAGTCGGTTTAGTCCATGAAAAGTACGAAAGATCCGTTGGCTTACTCCCTTTATATGACCGGACCATGAAAGATTACAATTCATGATCAGACCAAGATATCTGACCTCTGGAGAAAATGGTATGATAACGTCGTTAAGGAGCACCTCAGGCATGGGTGAAAACTGTGTGGTTCTGAGAAACAGACGTTGCCCTTCAATTAATATTGAATGTGATTTAGAAGGGTTAATTTGAAGACCGTGTTTTTTTTGTCCAATTTAGAATATAAATTAAATCGGCATTCAATGTCGCAACAGCGAGAAGGTAATTATCAGGCTTAAAATGAGAATATAATTGGAGATCGTCTGCGAATATGTGATATTTACATCTGATAGATTGTGCGAGAGGGTTTATGAAAATGGAGAAAAGTAAAGGCGAAAGAATGCCTCCTTGCGGGACACCAGCTATAAGGTCCGTCCAGTTTGATGAGTCGTTGGTAGTCTTGATATTCTGTTGGGAGCGTCTGCGCAAGTAGCATTCAAACCATTTGAGTGATTGCTGTGAAATATTGATGGAGGACAATCTTGCTAGGAGAACGCGTCAAAATCAACCGAGTTGAATGCGCTACTGAAATCGAGTAAAGTAAGGATAGTGAGGTTTCTTTCATTCATAGCGTTCCTAATGTCATCAGTGATTTTGACTAGGGCTGTAGTGGTACTGTGGCCTGGGTAGAAACCCGACTGTAGAGGATCAAGTAGACTATTAACTACTAAAAAACGGTTAAGTTGGTTGTATACGACGCGCTCAATGACTTTGGAGAGGACTGGTAGAATAGAAATCGGACGATAATCCTTGAGCGAAGAAGGAGTGCTTACTTTCGGAAGAGGTATTATTGTGGCCATTTTCCATACAGAGGGAAATGTACTGCTGGAAAGGGAAAAGTTAATCAAATGAGTGATAGTAGGGAGAATCCCACCTAGAATACGCTTTATCATGTTAATGCCCAAGTTGTCAGAGCCCATACATTTTGTTTTAATGTTGCTGATAATTTGTTTTATTTCAAGATCGTTTGTAGGACACAGAACAAATTTGGGAAACAGGGGACGAGGAGTGGATGCAATATCTTGCAGAGTTAAAGCTTTGACCGCAGGGTCGAGAATAATAGGAGGTGTAACAAATTTTTTATTAAGGTCGTTTAGGTCAACGTGTTATAGCCGAAAAACTATACGCTCAATTTTTTGGAGGCGAGTTTCACCTTAGCTTCGATCGTTATATTAAATCAAATTTAGTTCTTATGGTTGAAATTTGTGTGATGAAAAGTTAACCACTCTATTTATAATATATAAGGTTTTTCTGTACTGGTTTGTACAAAGATATTGTATATTTTTATTTATTTATAATTTGTAAAAAAAAATGCTACAAATTAATGGAAAATCAAATGAAGATTAAAATAAATAATATATATTTTTTATATTCGTTTATTCAGAATCTCTAATAATTTTTTTTTTGCAAAATAATATTTAATGTTTGTAGAAGGTAAAAATTAAAATAAAAAAACAAGACAAAACAAAATACATCCATTATTCCTCTGCATATTAGAATTCTTGTTTCATTGCCAATTATTAAAGCTGAACATTTAATATAAAGTAACTTATATGAAACCTCCCCTCTTGTATTATTGAGTGTGGGATCCGTTATCAAATGTTGGATCTTGTGTGTTATGTTTAACTTTATATAATCCTGCTAAAAATATCGGAACAAATCCTTTCTGAAGGTTCTATAACCGCGATGTTTTCTTTCTTTCATGATATATTTCACCAGCAAATAAATCTTCTTCTTGTTCATTCATTAGGTCCAGGACCTGTTTTATGCTGCATTTTCAGTCTCCTTTGATGTGGACTACCAACTATCTCGCCATCTTTTTGATAGGTAGGCGTCCTCCTGGATAAATTAATATGTTCATATTACATTGAACCCCGAAGAATCAAGAGTTTTTAATATAACTTTTGTATCAATATTTTACAGACAATGGACACTCCAGTGAACCAAATACCAAAAATAATTATAAAGGACGAATATACTACTTCGATTGACAAATGCATAAGTTAAGAATTTCCTGATTTCCAAATTGAAGAATGTGAAAAAGATTTAAAAAAAGAAATCGAAGAGCAATCAGTCATTGAAAATAAACACACAACTCATTCCGGTGAAAAACCACATGAATGCAATATCTGTGGAAAGACATTTTGTCAAAGAGGAAATTTAAACGCACATAAACTAATTCATTCGGGTGAAAAACCACATGAATGCAATGTCTGTGGGAAGACATTTTCTCGAAGAGGAAATTTAAACGCACATAAACTAATTCATTCGGGTGAAAAACCACACGAATGCAATGTCTGTGGGAAGACATTTTCTCGAAGAGGAACTTTAAACGCACATAAACTAATTCATTCGGGTGAAAAACCACATGAATGCAATGTCTGTAGGAAGACATTTTCTTTAATAGGACATTTAAACACACACAAAATAACTCATTTCGGTGTAAAACCACATGAATGCAATATCTGTGGGAAGACATTTTGTCAAAGAGGAAATTTAAACGCACATAAACTAATTCATTCGGGTGAAAAACCACATGAATGCAATGTCTGTAGGAAGACATTTTCTTTAATAGGAAATTTAAACAAACACAAAATAACTCATTTCGGTGTAAAACCACATGAATGCAATATCTGTGGGAAGACATTTTGTCAAAGAGGAAATTTAAACGCACATAAACTAATTCATTCGGGTGAAAAACCACATGAATGCAATGTCTGTAGGAAGACATTTTCTTTAAGAAGAATTTTAAACAGACACAAACGAATTCAATCGGGTAAAAAACCACATGAATGCAATGTCTGTGGGAAATCATTTTTTGTAATAGGAGATTTAAAAACACATGAACTAACTCATTCGGGTGAAAAACCACATGAATGCAATGATTGTGGGAAAACATTTTCTGTAAGAGGAAATTTAAGCAGACACAAACTAATTCATTGGGGTGAAAAACCACATGAATGCAATGTCTGTGGGAAATCATTTTTTGTAATAGGAGATTTAAAAATACATAAAGAAACTCATTCCGGCGTAAAACCACATGAATTCAATATCTGTGGGAAGACATTTTTTCGAGGAGGAGATTTAAACGCACATAAACTAATTCATTCGGGTGAAAGACCATATGAATGCAATGTCTGTGGAAAAACATTTACTGTAAGAAAAACTTTAAACAGACACAAACTAATTCATTCAGGTGAAAAACCACATGAATGCAATGTCTGTGGGAAATCATTTTTTGTAAGAGGAGATTTAAAAATACATAAACTAATTCATTCGGATGAAAAACCACATGAATGCAATGTTTGTGGGAAAACATTTTCTGTAAGAGGAAATTTATACAAACACAAAGAAACTCATTCCGCTGTAAAACTACATGAATGCAATGTCTGTGGGAAAACATTTTTTCAAAAAGGAGTTTTAAACGAACACAAACTAACTCATTCGTGTGAAAAATCAACTGAATGCAGTCTGTGGGAAAACATTTTCACAAAAAAGACATTTACACGCACATAAAATAATTCATTCGGGTGAAAAATCAAATGAATGCAATATTTCTCATTTCTCAAAGAGGAAATATAAATTCACATAAACTTATTCATTTCGGAGTAAAACTACATAAATGAATGCAGATATCTGACTGTTGAGCCAAAGGTCCCGGGTTCGATTCCCGGTGGAGACACAGTTTTTAATTGTGTTTTCAGTCTGGATCTGTGAGACAATACCGTAGGTCTTCAGAATGTGGCAACTTGTTAGTGGGTGCGTCTTAAATTAATATTTGACATAGTACCTGTTAGTTACCAGAGAAGCAATATATTAAATAAACTAATTCATTCTGTGGGAAAAAAAATCTGTAAGAGGAAATTTAAACAAACACAAACTCATTCCTGTGAAAATCCACATGAATGCAATAATCTGTGGGGAAACATTTTCTCAAAAAAAGACATTTAAACGCACATGAACTAATTCATTCGGGTGAAAAATCAAATGAATGCAATATTTCACATTTCTCAAAGAGGAAATTTAAACACACAAACTAATTCATTCGGGTGTAAAACCACATGAATGCAATATCTGTGGGAAAACATTTTCTCAAATAAGACATTTAAACGCACATAAACTAATTCATTCAGGTGAAAAATCACATAAATGTAATATTTGTGGGAAGGCATTTCTCAAAGAGGAAATTTAAACACCCCTAAACTAATTAATTCGGGTGAAAAACAACATGAATGCAATGTCTGTGGGAAGACATTTTCTCAAAAAGGTAATTTAAAAACACTTGAACTAACTCAGTCGGTTGCAAAATCACATGAATGCAATGTCTGTGGGAAGATATTTTCTTAAAAAGGAAATTTAAAAACACATAAACTAACTCATTCGGGTGAAAAAGCACTTGAATGCAATATTTGTGGGAAGAGATTTTTACATAGAGGACATTTAAACGCACATGTACTAATTCATTTGAGTGAAAAACTACATGAATGTAATGTATATCATCATCATCATTGGCACTACAGTCCGCTACGGACCCTGGCCTCCTCCAGAAATTGTCTCCATCCCTCCCTGTCAACCGCCAGTCTTCTCCAATTTATCAGGTCCATTCCTCTTATATCACACAGCACATCGTCCAGCCATCTCAACCTAGGTCTGCCTCTACTTCTCCTGCCTTCGGGACAGGTGTCTAATACTTTTTTAGGAATACGGTCATCATCCATCCGGCAAACATGTCCAAGCCAACGTAGGCGCTGAATTTTAATCAATTGGACTACATTCGTTTCTTTGTAAATTGCCTCCAGCTCATGATTATACCGTATCCTCCAGACCCCTCCATCGTTAGTTGGGCCAAAGATTTTACTTAATATCTTCATTTAATGTATATAGGAAGACATTTTCTGAAAGGGAACATTTAACCAAACACAAAATAACTCATTCGGGTGTAAAACCACATGAATGCAATATCTAAACATAAATAAATTGAGTCAATCCAGACAGATAAATAACGCGGATATCTGTGTCAAATGGTCTTCATTTACACAAGTGAATCTCGAAGATATAAGTAAGATCATAGACAAACTAAAGATTGACTCATCTCCGGAGACTGACTCATTTGACGGAGTTACGGTAGAGTTATTAAAAAAGGCTAAAACATTTATTGTCAAACCATTATTACATATTGTAAATAACAGTTTGAAAACTGGTTATTCCCTTTTAATTATAAAAAATCAATAATTATACCCATATATAAAGCGCGAGATAAACAAAATGTTACTAACTATCGTCCAATCTCATTAATTTCAAATGTTAGCAAAATTATAAAAAACAATAGTAAAAACTCAGTGGAATATTTGGATCGAAAGAGAATAATAGAAAAAAATCAATTTTGATTCGGTCATCTAATACACAGGATGCAATTTCTAAATTAACATTGTTGCTGTATTCATCCCTGGATGAAGGTAAAAAATGCCCGGGAGTCTTTATCGATCTTAGAAAGGCGTTTGACAGCATAGAACATAAGCTTCTTCTGAAAAAAATGCAAAAAATTGGGATTAGAGGCGACTGTTAGAATTAATAGCAATAACTTAAGTGACGAGACAGTTTCCATGTTTTCAATACCGCAAGGAACTGTGCTAGGCCCTTCTTTGTTTATAATATTTGTAAATGAAATATTTGCGCAATCACTCCACGGACAAATTATATCATATGCAGATGATACGGCCTTAGTAGTAAATGCGAGAACATGGAAATAATTGGAACTAAAGGTCAACCAAGATATTGAAATGATAAAACAATGGTTTGATGAAAACTTATTATCGATGAATGCAGATAAAACATATATTGTCCCATTCTCTATATGTGGGGTATAAATGCAAAACCGCCACTCTTCATATTTTTTCGTTTTTAAGGTAAATATTGTTTCTGGTTTCACTTGAAAATCTCCACAGATGTAAATAAGTGAACATTTACAAAACCGCCTCTAAACATACGAAAAACATGATTAAAAATTGCTGTCAAATGCAAAACCGCCTCTATAGTTTATTTCAAAAGCAAAAACTACACTGTTTTGAAATCAGCCAATCACACACGAGAATTGTCTCAAAACTAATATGGCCGCTGCCTACAAAACTGCGTTGTTGTGTCAAGTCATTTCGGTGTTTTAAAAATATAAAAGTGCTTTTATTATGGATGTGAATATTACTCCAGTGCCTTTAAATAAATCCAGAAAACGTGCAAGAAATCCTACGTCATGGAAACGTTCACAGAAAAAGATACAGAGGTAAAATAATTATTCCTTCACATGTAGGGTTGCCAGATGGTATCCTAAAGGAGGACATGTCCTCCTTTTCGACAAATTGTCCTCCCTTACCTACCGTATGTCCTCCTTTTGCGTTGATTGTTATCCAATATAATTTAAAAAACATGTCTAGGTACTAAAGATTTTTATACATATTTCATAAAAGAGCACCAAGAACTTATTACAAAAAAAAATATGTTTTGGTGAAACATGATGTTTAAAATGAAGTGAATTTATTATAAAAAATCTTGTTTCATTGTTAATAGTTTAAGTAGTGACTAAACTATATTATACAAGTTATATAGCGACTGCATTGAAGATATAAAAAAATCAAGAAATAAAGTAATTATGAGACGATGAAAATTCTTCGATATGCGTCTGTAGGTATGGCGTTTTTTTGTCATTGTCCTCCTTTTTAAGGAAAATCCTCCTTTTTTGTGCTATTTGTCCTCCTTTTTCAAATTTCCATCTGGCAACCCTATTCACATGTGACTTTCACGTGCATAAATTGTTATTCATTTTAACCCTTAAATTGCGAGATTCATTGAATATTAATTTTTATTGATTAATAATATTTTTTTGCAATGTAGTCATCACATTATTTATATTTTAACAGTCTTACTAATAAATCTCTCATACAAATTTTACACATCGATTGCACGCCTGTTCTAAGTATTTTAGCGGTGTTTTAAGACAAATTTCATCTATAACAAATCAAATTTTATTTTGATATGCGTGTTTATATTGTTATAATATCTTGGTATAATATGACGAAACCTCTACAAATTATTATATTCTACATAGTTGGGCATTTTAGGAGCGAACACTGTCAAAAAATTAGCTCTTTTATAATATCTACAATAGTGTTCACTTGGGTATTCGTATGATGAAATTATTTTCCATATTTCTGTTTTGAAATGTGAAAAACATGAATATATTTACTACGACAAACGTCAAAATTATGACGGATGGCGGCCGGCGGCTCTGCGCATGCGCAAGTGCTAAATTACAACATTGTCGGATTATTTTTTGTTGTACTCATTGGATTTTTTTCCCTGTCGGGAGTCAAAGATATTTTTTAACAGATTTTTAATTATCTCAATAGAGACGAAGTTGGAATATTTACTGTAGGAGAACCGGGAAATCAAGGCACCCACAGGGCTTACGACCGGCTGGTTTATGTGATCACTTTATGCGCTTGCGCAACGTTCACCAATTATGCCTTTTTAATGAGATCCCTATCAATTCAATTTTGAAAGTTCTATATATTGTAATACTGAAATTCTTTTCCATTGAAAATAAGGGATTTTTACTACAGCCATCTATGTGTGAAATTATGAACAACATTCTTATTATTATTATTTATTTTTTGTTGTAATGCCATCTATTAAGAGAATGCGAAAAATGCATTTGTCACCTCAGGTATAAGAATTATTTATAAACATTTAAAGATATTTTTTAATTTATGTGCTAAAAGCACACAAAAATATGTTTTTAAGGCAATAAAAAAATAAATTTTGAAAAATACTTTTTTTTCTTCCAAATACTTTATTTTTTCCTATCCAAATCATTTTCTACTTTTTTTTGTCAAAAAAAGTTAGCAACCCTAAGTATGGTTCCGTTATTTGGAATCCCCAGTATCAAGTACATATCAATAATATTGAATGAGTACAAAGAAAATTTAATATTATTGCACCATCCCTATCTACACTTGTATCTAGACGTAATTGTTATGGCATTCAATTTCTGTATAACATTTTTAATAATCATATTGATTTTCCAGATTTATTATCATATATTATACACTTCAATGGACCGGTTTGTCGCTCCAGGCACACTACTCTTTTTCGACCCAAAAATTACAGGACTAACGCCGCGACAAATGCAACCATCAACAGAATTATTAACACATATATAAAACATGAGAACACGCTTAACTGGGACCTATTCAACGATAATAGAAATTCATTTCGTCAAAAGTAAAAAACACTTACTTAATAGGCCTAATCATTACGCACCCATACATATGCATGCAACCTCACATACGCACCACTCACACATACACACCCTCACACACATTACACATTCACTCTCACACATATAAACACAGTGATACCATGAGATACGGATATATGGATGTAAATGTACCTATAAATATTATTATGTTACTTTGATAGTATTGTAAGCATATAATTGATGTATGGAGTGGGTATTAAGGCAAGTTATTATATTATATTCTGTATTTATTTACTTCATAGATTGTTAGCTTCAATTTGAATAAAAAAACTTCATACATTGTTAGCTTCAATTTGAATACAAATAAATAAATAATTATATACATTACAGCAAACCATTACATCAAAAGACCCAACCAAGTATTCGTTGTGCCTTATTGAAAATGTGGTACCTACCAAATTAATATGTCTCTTGAAGTATGCTGTTGATTATTGCAATGAGATATGGGGGGCAAGTCTGGTCAACCGTCGAAATCAAAACCATACATGTTTACCCATGTTATGGATATAATTGTCATATGGAGTTCTATAATATGTTAGGATATGATAGAACCCCATATTTTTTTTTTTTTTTTTAAAAAAAATGAATATGTCCTTGTTTAACAAGTACATATACATCTTCCTACGTTCCCTAAACTAAGCATAAATGCTTGTCCTATAGGTGAACGAGATCGGTCGAGGCAGGATTCGAACTCGCGACCACTGGATTACTAACCCAACGCGCTAACCGCTCTGCCATCCACCCATCCATATATGATAATTATATCCATGATATGGGTAATCACTAGGGTTTTGATTTCACCGGTTAGACCAGACTCGCCCCCCAGAGCAATAGGAATGATGTGTCCTTGTTATAAATTCCAATGGAGAGTGCTGTTTGTTTGTTTAGATTGCTTCTTGGTTGACTCCCATTGCATTGACTAGATCAGTCTAGCAAAATTGTAATTCTTTAGTTATTATTCCAATAAGAAAATAATTTATTGAACACAAATAAAAAACAAATATACAATTAATAAAGGTTTACCTACATTAAATTCAATAAAGTATTTTTTACTTATTGTAATATTATTTGTCAAATCTATTATTATAAATTATGTTATGTTTCATATTATTATAAAATAGGCCTACAAATAGAAAATAAGAATATGTCCAGGGTCTGAATTGAAGAATCGGAGTTGTTTGGATCTGAAAAATAGATTTTGGCCCATCATACAAACCCCCCAGGCCGGGAAGCCTTTATAATATCCCCATATCAACCCGCAATTGGACAGCGTTATATGGAACCACTAATGTTTGTCGTCTAAATAACTCCCCAATGATGAATATCATATTTTAAGGATATCAAGGGTCAATTTCTACAAAATTATGTATGTCAGTATCAGTAGGGACCTATAATAATTATTATGAAATGCTGACCGCCGTGGCACAGTTGGTAAGCCGTTCGGTTTCTGTGCGGGCGTCCTGGGTTTGATTCCCAGCAGAGGAGAAATTGATTTAAATTCGTTTCTCACGCAAACATTGCTTCTCTGGGCTGGAAACACTGGTTAGTTGGAAGAAATTGCCATACGGCAATAAACTCGCCACTTGCGCAGGGTGCAAGGAAGTATTTATTATTATTATTAATTAAATATTCAAGTAAAGTAAGTTGTTATCTGACTTACTAGGAGCTGAAATAATCGCATAAAATAGGGCAGAATGGAGAAAAAATCGAAAAAGCTTTGCTGAATCGAAAGCACTGACAGTGATCGAGAATGTTGGTTGAATATTGGAAAAGACCGCCAAATTGGATTTTCTGACAGTTGTCTGTCATTGTTCAACCTATCACAGTTAAATTTTGTGCATATGCGTATCTGCGCATTTCCGTCCCTTCATCTTCTCTAGAACCAGACGCTAGTATTCAAGTGCAGAACGACATTGTTTCCTTGTGAATAGTATAGAAAGTGAGCGAGTTCATCCCTTAATTTTAGAAATTTAACGTTATATTGACATTAATATCTTATTTTCAAGGACAATATTAATGATTTTAGTATTTATATAATATTTATACATCATTTAGAACAACAAGAATTATTGTTTAATTTGTTTTTTCAGTCAATAAAATGATGCATACTTGTGCCTCATATAAATGTAATTCCCGTTATTCCGAAGAGTGTGAATTATCTTTCCATTCGTAAATTATACTCTTAATTGTTCAATTTAAATATTTTTTTGTAAATTTACATGTCAAAATAAATATATTTGTTGAGTAGCAGTTGATTTCGATTTGAAAAACACTGATTCAATACTATGATGGCAAACTGCTTGTCAAAATTAATGTTTAATTAGATTTTGTATCGATTATTTATATTTACTTATATATTTATTTATTAAATATATACAATTTTTAAAAAGATACATTATAATTTTTTTTTTTTTATGACTCAAGAAAAAGAGTTAAAAAGAGTTTTCTCATGCTTTGAAGTGAGTCACATTTCACAAACCTACAAACTATCTAATCTAATTATATATATACATCTTAATCTAGGCACTGATATATTTACAATAACATACATATTTAGATACCAACATACATAATATTATATATAAAGAGAGAAGAAAAAAAAATACAAAATTGGTCTGTAGAATAAATAAAAATACACAAATTGAAAATAAACAATACACAATGAATACACAAGAAAAATGTTACTTCAAAAAGTCTTTCAGCAATACCAAGAACCCACCAAAATTATTTTGCGCCACTATTCTCATATCCACTGGTAAATCATTAAACCACTTCACCCCATAATATGAATAATGATTTTGGCCAAAAGATGTATTTTTATATAAAAAAAATTATACATCTACTTATTACTCGATGTTTCAGACACAAAAATTTGTCTAAAAACACATAGGTATAGGTATAAAATACTTATATTCATTTATTTATTTTTAACCTTGCATTTCAGTATAGAAGGAAAGTTTTTCGTTTTCATTCATACCATAATGGCATATCCCACAATATGATGGGGAAACCAGCGACAGGTGTGCGGGTATGCATTACCTTAAAGGCAACATTCAGAATGGGTAGTAAATCTCATTGCTGAACTATGTGAGATGTTATTATGCCTCTTGTATTTTCGTTTACCCGTCTCTCACGAGACACACGAAAACAATAATTATAGAAAAGTGTGGAAGCACTATTCTAAGAAGGAGCCTCAGCGCATAAGATTTTTGTTCGTGCATATTATATAGTAACTTAACCATAGATATTAGAAATAAATTTTATTTGAGATTTCCGAACGGTCTTGAAAGTAAAGCTAAATATATCATCGCGATCGAAAGAAAAACAAACGATTCATCGTAAATATTGATTTGATAAAGCCTAATAAAAAATTATATTTATAAGCTTCTTGCTACTTTCCGTGTCAACTTTCCGACGAGAACTCTACGACGATGTCCGTGGAAATTTCTTTGGACCCATTGGACATGCGGACCTTGTAGCCACGAAGAGCAACTTTAGGGCTTTCAAGACTTGTCTTAAATTTGGTGCACTCTTATCTTCACTATCACTGAGCAGTGAGCCAGTTGTTTCCACATGATTAGCTCTCTTTGGCGCATAAAGTGTAGTGTCTGCAAGGTTTTAGAGTTCTCCGGACTCTTCGTATGTTCTTTCAGAGTTTTGCAAGGGGCCGTTATTAGTGCCCATAAGCAGAACGGGTGGTGGTGGGGAAGAACATCTTCTTATGCATTACTTATCCATCCTATTGATAAATCATCACACTGCGTATCTGCTATGATGTTTCCCTGAATTTAATGTCCCGTTTTTACCTGTGTTATAATCATAATTAGCAAGAATTGGTGCACTTACCCGCCAGTCGCACTGAATCATACATTAACTATATATTATTGTTGTCGCTTGTCATATTTTTTATTATACTGGCTAACTTGATTATACCTATGTACCTACCTATATTGTATTCTTACTGAGTAATGAAACGAAATTGAAAACGTAGCTTGAGCAAAAATATTACTTTCTTCTCTTTAACATATACCTAATTAACATTTCTTCCTTTCTTTAACATAGAAAAAAAAAATTCTTAATTTTTATAGTTTTGTTAATCTTTTACACCATTTTGTAAATTTCTTCCTTTATGCTCTTTCCTATTTCTTAATAATATTTTTTTCTCTCTCAGAACTTTCTTAGTGTACTTTCATATCTTACAGTATTTTTAGCTGTAAATTTTTATGTAAATTTTAAATCTTAAAATTATAAACAATTTAAAACGTAAATCATTTTGCTTAATCATTGCGGAAAAATTTGTATAGGTATTGTATTTCTGTTTAGAAAAATAAGCAATTTATTCCTTTTTGTCTGCTTATCTCAACTATTCCTTATACCTATCTTTTTGAATTTTTGTTATTTTTAATATCCTTTAAGTTTTTTTGTTTCTTTTTTTTATAATTGTTAAGTAGTTGTAGAGTATAAACCTCCTATACATTATGTTGGATCAATCATCTTAGGACGATTCCTACCACTCATTCCCGACCAACTCAACCAAAAATCCTCTCCTAACTCCTTCATGAGCGTCGACATTCTTGATGATGAGTTTTAAAGTTCCCCTCTAAAAAAATGTCTTCCCACAGATATTGCATTCATGTAGTTTTTCACCCGAATGAGCGAGATAATGTCGTTTTAAATTACTCTTCTGAGAAAATGTCTTCCCACAGATATTGCATTCATGTGGTATTTCATCCGAATGAGTGAGATGATGTAGATTTAAATATCCCCTCCGAGAAAATGTCTTTCCACAGACATTGCATTCATGTGGTTTTTCATCCGAATTAGTGAGATGATGTAGATTTAAATATCCCCTCCGAGAAAATGTCTTTCTACAGACATTGCATTCATGTAGTTTTTCACCCGAATGAGTTATTTCGTGTCTGTTTAAATCTCCTTTTTGAGAAAATGTCTTCCCACAGATATTGCATTCATGTGGTTTTTCACCCGAATGAGCGAGATGATGTTGTTTTAAATGACTCTTCCGAGAAAATGTCTTCACGCAGATATTGCATTCATGTTGTTTTCACCCGAATGAGCGAGATAATGTCGTTTTAAATTACTCTTCAGAGAAAATGTCTTCCCACAGATATTGCATTCATGCGGTTTTTCATCCGAATGAGTGAGATGATGTAGATTTAAATATCCCCTCCGAGAAAATGTCTTTCCACAGACATTGCATTCATGTGGTTTTTCATCCGAATTAGTGAATGATGTAGATTTAAATATCCCCTCCGAGAAAATGTCTTTCTACAGACATTGCATTCATGTAGTTTTTCACCCGAATGAGTTATTTCGTGTCTGTTTAAATCTCCTTTTTGAGAAAATGTCTTCCCACAGATATTGCATTCATGTGGTTTTTCACCCGAATGAGCGAGATGATGTTGTTTTAAATGACTCTTCCGAGAAAATGTCTTCACACAGATATTGCATTCATGTTGTTTTCACCCGAATGAGCGAGATAATGTCGTTTTAAATTACTCTTCTGAGAAAATGTCTTCCCACAGATATTGCATTCATGTGGTTTTTCATCCGAATGAGTGAGATGATGTAGATTTAAATATCCCCTCCGAGAAAATGTCATTCCACAGACATTGCATTCATGTGGTTTTTCACCCGAATGAGTTAGTCCATGTGTGTTTAAATCTCCTTTTCGAAAAAATGTCTTCCCACAGAGATTGCATTCATGCGGTTTTTCAACCGAATGAGTGAGATGATGTTGTTTTAAATGACTCTTCCGAGAAAATCTCTTCCCACAGACATTGCATTCATGTGGTTTTTCATCCGAATGAGTGAGATGATGTAGATTTAAATATCCCCTCCGAGAAAATGTCTTTCCACAGACATTGCATTCATGTGGTTTTTCACCCGAATGAGTTAGTCCATGTGTGTTTAAATCTCCTTTTCGAAAAAATGTCTTCCCACAGAGATTGCATTCATGCGGTTTTTCAACCGAATGAGTGAGATGATGTTGTTTTAAATGACTCTTCCGAGAAAATCTCTTCCCACAGACATTGCATTCATGTAGTTTTTCACCCGAATGAGTTATTTCGTGTCTGTTTAAATTTGCTTTCTGAGAAAATGTCCTCCCACAGACACTGCATTCATGTGGTTTTTCACCGGAATGAGTACGATAATGTGGTTTTAAATGGTTTTTTTGGGAAAATGTCTTCCCACAGACATTACATTCATGTAGTTTTTCATCCGAATGAATTAGTCCATGTTTATTTAAATCTCCTTTTCGAAAAAATGTCTTCCCACAGACATTGCATTCATGTGGTTTTTCACCCGAATGAGTCAGTCCATGGGTGTTTAAATCTCTTTTTCGAATAAATGTCTTCCCACAGAGATTGCATTCATGTGGTTTTTCACCCGAATGAGTTAGTCCATGTGTGTTTAAATCTCCTTTTCGAAAAAATGTCTTCCCACAGACATTGCATTCATGTGGTTTTTCACCCGAATGAGCGAGATAATGTCGTTTTAAATTACTCTTCTGAGAAAATGTCTTCCCACAGATATTGCATTCATGTGGTATTTCATCCGAATGAGTGAGATGATGTAGATTTAAATATCCCCTCCGAGAAAATGTCTTTCCACAGACATTGCATTCATGTGGTTTTTCATCCGAATGAATTAGTCCATGTTTATTTAAATCTCCTTTTCGAAAAAATGTCTTCCCACAGACATTGCATTCATGTGGTTTTTCACCCGAATGAGTCAGTCCATGGGTGTTTAAATCTCTTTTTCGAATAAATGTCTTCCCACAGAGATTGCATTCATGTGGTTTTTCACCCGAATGAGTTAGTCCATGTGTGTTTAAATCTCCTTTTCGAAAAAATGTCTTCCCACAGACATTGCATTCATGTGGTTTTTCACCCGAATGAGCGAGATAATGTCGTTTTAAATTACTCTTCTGAGAAAATGTCTTCCCACAGATATTGCATTCATGTGGTATTTCATCCGAATGAGTGAGATGATGTAGATTTAAATATCCCCTCCGAGAAAATGTCTTTCCACAGACATTGCATTCATGTGGTTTTTCATCCGAATGAATTAGTCCATGTTTATTTAAATCTCCTTTTCGAAAAAATGTCTTCCCACAGACATTGCATTCATGTGGTTTTTCACCCGAATGAGTCAGTCCATGGGTGTTTAAATCTCTTTTTCGAATAAATGTCTTCCCACAGAGATTGCATTCATGTGGTTTTTCACCCGAATGAGTTAGTCCATGCGTGTTTAAATCTCCTTTTTTAAAAAATGTTCTCTCGCAGACGTTACAGTCATAAGAAGTATGTATAGGTGTATGTATTAGGTCTTCATTTTTAATGACTGAGTGCTCTTTGATTTCTTTTTTTAAATCTACTTCACATTCTTCAATCGAGAAATAAGGAAATTCTTCACTAATGTATTTGTCTATTGAAAGAGTATGTTCATTTTTTATTGTGAGTTTTGTGTTTTGGTTTACTGGATGGTTCATTTTCTGAAAAATATTTATACAAAAGATTAATTGAAAAAACTCTTCAATGATTGTTTGAATAAATTACGAATGAACATTTCATACAAAAAAAATTAACACAACATACGTTAAACACTCTTTTTAAACAGGACATTGTCAACATATATTAGCGCAGGCCATGATTATATAACTGAATATTAATTTCACCGTTACTCAAGATTTGTTTTCATATCGTTTATACATGATGTTACGGACCGTATGTAAGCCCTTTAAGAATACTACCACTGTGAAAACCCTGTACTGCTCATATGTGCGCAGTTGCGTTGAATTTGCTTCAGCCGTATGGAATCCTCAATACATAACACATATAGACAGAATAGAAAACATTCAAAACAATTTTCTTGAACATCTTGACTACAGGAACCGACAACATCATAATGACCTATCTCTTTCCCGAATACACCACAATTTTATGTCCTTGGAAAACAGACAAACTGTATTTGACATGACATTCCTGCACAAAATAGTGAACAGTATTATTGACACCGATGCACTTCTTGCGAAAATTCCCTTCAACATACCGACGAGACAAACTAGAAAAAAATATACATTCAAAATTCCCATCTGTCTGGCACAAATTATGCACAGCACTCTTTCATATACAGAGTATGCAGAAATTATGATTCTTTCTTCTATGACATTGATCTCTTCAACTCATCGCATAGAAGATTCAAACTATCCATTTTGGCCACGTTCCCTCATCGCTCTGAGTGATCTTACGCACGCTTCCCATATCCCCCCTTTTCCTTTAAATTTTCCATTTCCTACAGCAAATAATATTGTTACTTAATGTTTTTTTTTCTCAATGCATGTTTTTTTTACCAGTTATATTCATCAAACATTTTTGGCTTATTTGTTGTATTAATGTCTGCTTGTCCTATGTACTAAATTGACTGTATGTTTGTCTTCAATAAAAATAAATAAAATATAACTGAATATTAACTTCACCGTAACTCAAGATTTGTTTTCATATTGTTTGTACATGATGAAATTCCATACGTAAGTTTTGAAAGATGTGCATCTTGATTCTTCAATTTATTTTACTTATTCATTTTATTATGATTTGTTGATAACGAATCAGGCACTCGATGGTAAAAGGGCTGAGGTGATTCATGGTATATTGCGCGTTTGATTTCTTGGTTGACAATATACATCAGTTTTCCGTACATTTTCCCAATATTTGTTCGTTATTTTCAATAATATTCTGAATTGGTGTTTTCTCTTTAGTGCAAGTGGGTATATTAATTTATAAAACTAGGGTTATTTTTTTTTAATTTACAAATTATATCAATTTATATAAATGTCAAGTATATTTTTTAATCCATTGTAATTTTGCAAGTTTGTTTAGATCTAAAGTAAAACACTTGTATATTGAAAACCATCGTACATATTTTAAAAATGAATTCCAATAATCACTAAAAAGATTGTAAATAAAGATAAATGGCCCAGTATTTGAGTCGGCCTTTGGCTGTGTTCAGATTCAACGTTCGACGTCAAATGTTCGTAAAGTTGCATATTACGGCGTTTTTCACACCAATTTTACCTGCGCGCTTTCGAGCGGCGTTTCAATCTGAACGCTGCTTCGGGTGTTTTATAATATATTATGTCTCTTTTTAGGTTATATTTTCATTGAAAGACAAAAATTAGGCAGTGGTGTAAATAATGATCTCTGACCTTTTGTTGGAAATTGCTGAATGATATTTTTATAAATTAACCTCTGCGAATGCGTATTGTCATCATAAATATGTCAACTGAAATAATATTTGATAGCAATGAGCATAGACTTAATAATATGTATGGACTGCGCTCAAAGGCGTTTTGCTTGGCAGGTTTTCGGCAAACATGATTTGTATGGAAAAACCACGTGACTGCTAACAAACCGGGGTGAAGATAAATTAAAGGCTACGACTATTTACACGACTCAACCATAGACGAAAACCAAAAATAACCACAGAAAACGCAGATAAATCAAGTTATAAAAATATTTACCTTTGTTTATACTTTGTTATAATTGTAGATCTCGATGAAAAAATGATTTAAAATGATGAAGTAAATGTAAAAAGATGCCAATATTATTTATTTTTTCTTCAAGTTGGTTTCAATTGTTATAGCCGAAAAACAGTGTTGTCGAAAAACAATGATTTTTATTTTGTTCCACGGCAACATTTCGGAAAACAGCTAGCGCTCATTGCGGGCGAAAAACGGAACTTGCAGCTAGCAGCTAGCACGCGCTATGGCACGCGCTCTCTTTGGCATCCAACTCTGGTGGAAGACGGACGGTTTGGTACGACGCCGTCATCGGTCGACCCGCGCGTCCCGATGGCGGCCATATTTTAGATGGCGCAGGAGGTCTGCTTGACAGGACCCGTCACGCGCATGGACGCTGATGGTGCCCCAAAACCAAGATGAGGGCATCAACAGGACAGGAGGTTGGAGGCAGAGCGCAGTGTGGGGCCACCGCGTAGGGAACGCGGCGGCTCGCAGATTGGACCACGAGGGGCAATCCGTGTCGTCTGGAGCGTCGGTTCGCCTCCGGTGAGGCCCCAACTGGTATGCCACCTCTGTCGAGATGCGCCGTCATAGCGTGCCGTGGGGCACAGAGCCAGCCATGGGTGACGGTCTGGAGGAGGAGATCAGGAGGAGAAGAAGAAACCACGCCGGACACGAGGAAGACCTGCTAGCCTGATGCAGAGGCTGGGCCCCACCGAACTACAGTCACCACGTGGAAGACAGTGACATGCCTGGAGTAAGGATGTCGCTGTACCCTGGGGCAGTATATTCTGGTCGGCGTCTTTTCGTGTGTTCGCGTGTGTTTGACAGTTCGTTTCGATAGATGCCACGTGTTTCTGTTTTATTTGTTGTCTGTTGTTTTGTTTTTTTTATTATTTTATTGCCATGGACCAACTATAATGATTTTTTTGAATAAATGCGCCGTACTTCTACAATTTCATAGTGTCACCATCATTTGTCTCCTTTTCTTCTCCACACCTTGGCTTGATGTTTCCTCGTGGTAGACGAGAGGTCTCATCACCATGATGCATTTATGACCATTGAAATAATGACAAAGGTAAATATTTTTGTATTTTGATTTATCTGCGCTTTCTATGGTTATAAATGACCTTAAAACATAGACGACGTCAGAAAATTTGTCGTGGAAATAGACACTTTTTGGCGGGAAAACGCTTTTCCCGCCAATTCCTGTCGTAAAAATAGTGACACCGTAAATTAAAATATAGTATTTATATTGGTGTTAAGTAATGGTTCGGTATTTGAGAACACAAAAATTAAAATATTGTTAGAGGTCAAGTCCTCCCCCAGCGGCGGGTGTGTTAAGATGTTAGCCCGGATAGCTACCCCAAGCACTCACCCCAAGAACGCGGTCCTTTCCTCTTCGACCGTCTGCTGAGGGAGACGCTCAGCAGATCAGCCGTCGGCGCCTCGAGTCAGTAATAAGATATAGTCAGGTGTTAAAATAAAAAAAATGGCAAGTTACGAGACGCACTACGGCCTGAGAAGCTACTTCTATCCTTCGGCTGCAGTCTGACAGAGGCCTCTACAGTTACAAAGAAATGCTGCCAAAAGATTTACAAAAAATTTACCGCGTGGCGGAGGTACCTTGATCAGTTTGGGGCAGTTTGAGCCTCTTGAGTGGCAAGACCGATAGAACTCGATCTGTTAGGATTCTCTGGCGGAATCCCAAGGGTTCTTTCTGTTATAAAGTCGGTTCTTTTTTGTGTGCCGGAGAGTGTCCGGCACACAAAAAATCAGCTGATCAGCTGTTGGTAGCTGTCAGACTCTGTTCGAAAAAAGTTCAAATCATTGTCCAAAAAAATTGCCATATAAAAAAAATTAAAATAAATTTCCCCAGAATCCCGCTGACGGTCGGGGTAGGTTCCGCGGAGAAATTTAGTCACAACCTACTCGAATGGGACGGTGGATCTCTCTCGCGGACATGGGGCCGAGGCGGGCCGGTATCACTAGGATATAAGGAATCGTGTCCAATATATCTAAATGAGCATTTTACATCATACAACAAGTTCATATTATACAAGACAAGTGTATTTTTGATATAAAGCATCGGGACCCGTTATGAGCCGTTCCTAGAATTAATAAAATAAATACATTAAGCCAAAGTAAAATAATGGGTATTTGGGTTTCATTGATATCGTAATGCATGGTAATACATCGATCACAATACTTGTGGAAATAGGTACTGCCTCCCTGACCAGCCAGCTGGTTAAAAATTAATTGACCAACACCAATTTAGTTATTTTATTTTAATATTTTAGTTACTTATAATAATATATAATGCAACTGGCTCACGCCAGTCGCAATTATAACTACAAACAAGCCTAACCAACCTATTTTTGCCAAACTTTTGTAGGTTAGGTTTAAAAAATCGGTGTACATCCTAGGCTATCCAGACTGGTCAGGGAAGCAGTACCGTGGAAATATCAATTGTTAAAAAAACTGTAAATTATATAGTTCTGCGATTTCACGCTTAATACACCGGGGGGAGTTTAAAAGAAGCAAAGTGGGAAGGTCGGAAGGTGTTGCGAGGTTGTTGATAATTATTTAAATATTCTTTGAAAGTGAAAGTTGGGTATTGGTTTTGTCGGGAACTATTTTCTTATTCAGTGCTCACACTGAGGTGGCACTAGAGTATCGGCACAGCCGATTTCGACGACTTGCTAGGCTCAGGGCGGTAGCCGCCCTTCGCCGCCCACTAGTTGGTTTGCCCGGCCAGCTATCGGGTGCAAGCCGTCGCTGTGATTCCTCCCGGGAATTAAAACTTAAATTAAACCTTAAAATTACCTAATTACTAACTATAATTAAAACAGGCTTCAGATTGGGATTGTATATGAGAGAGAAGAAAAAAAATCAATTCAGTTAACTAAAATTTACTAGCATCTAGGCACACAACGACATTACAAACTAAAGAGACAATGTTATCTAAATGCTAGGACTTATACTAAGATCTTAATGTATACTTAAAACTATGTGTGTGCACACAACAAAACACTAAGGGAGTCTTTGAAAAAAAAAGAACGTTGAAAACGTCGAAGTGTGAAGAAACGAAAATGAGAACAGGGCAGTATTGGCCTCCTGTGAGGCGATGGCTGGTGATCCTCGTGGGTGGCCTCTCCAGAGGCGGCGATAATGATCCTCGAATTGCCTCCTACTACAGAGGCGGCGTGTATGTCTCCTGGGTAGGGCCTCTTTTCCAAAAGAAGCGCTTGCCGTTGTCTTCTTGGCAGGGCGGGAAAAAATGGCCCTCCAACTGAGTGGAGTATAATGGACTCAGTGGACATACAAAATAATGTGAAATAAAACCTGGTAGGTTGGCCTCTCTCCGTCCGCGGGACCTCGCCAGAGCGAGTCTGTAGTAGACCGTAACGACCGCGTATGCCCTGATATAAATTTTAATGTTTGAAATGGGCTCCTTCCTTGCTGGTCTGATTCACTGGTTTATAGTAAAGTACTTTGTAAAATTATATCTGCTATGCGTCCACGACGGTTGGGTAGAATCGTTGGTACTTGGTCTAGCTGGCGAGACCCGCGAACAAGAGAGAAGACTGTTACTGTTGCGATGACGAAATCGGAATGCTCCAGATCATCCCGTGCGGTCGCTAATATTGACCGGCGGTATCTCGTCCCGCAAGCCCCTTCCCCTAGTCCCTCGAAGGTTCCTGTGTTCCCGAACGAACGCATTGGTTTTTTTCGCGCCGATTTCACGCACTATGTTTTCTTTTTTTAATTTTCGTTACACATACACTTTTTCTTTTTTTTCTTTTTAATTTTCGTTACACATACACTTTTTCTTTTTTTTCATCTTATACACTTATACACTTCTTATGGACTATTTACATGATCAGAGCAACATAACATTATAATTTCTCCATACAGAAATGTGTGCCTATAGGTAGGTATTTCCAACCCTGATTAACTATATTACCCAACACACAAAATTATTTAGACAATGATATGTTGTAGGAACATAAACTTATGGTACTTCCCAACAACTATTTTATTCTCCTTGACAATAGCATTATTTTATTTCAATTTTATTGACAAAAATCATTATTTTATTCCTTTCTTTTCGCCCTACCAATCCTAACTATGTTACATAAATTAATATAAGTTCCCGTAGGTACATTTTCTGTTTATAAAACAACTCATTCTTATTACCTCGATGACTGCCATAATTTTCTTCGATGCTTGGAGAAAAAAGAATCGAATTTTCTCAAGGAGAAAATCATTTTCCTACCTTTATCGCTATTCGCCCTCTGTATGTCGAGACGCGAAGCTTTTCCCTGCGCCCCTAGCTTACTAATACCTCAGCTAAACGATCTGCATCAGAGTCCCGAACCAAAGCGCGAAAGTATCCCCTACGGACGTAAATCAACTTATTGTACTTCAATTTTCTTCCCTTTTATTATTATTAATTTAATATTCTCCCCTCGCGCCAATTTCCTCTCCTTTCAGATTTTCCTCGGCTTATTTTCTTCGTGCCATCTATAGAGTTTCGCGCGCTGTCTCTGACCTATGACAGTCGGTCGAGCAGAGCGCTTCCCGAAGCTGATCGAATTTTTCGCTAGATGTCTTCCCTAGTATTGAAACGAAAGCTCTCGTCTCCTCTGAGCGGCTGGCGCATACCTATTTAAAACCACCTTATTATACTGATAATAACCAGAATGGAAACCTCCGCTGTCCGTAACCACCAACTTATTTTATTTTATTTTATTTAAGTCAGCTCAGACACAGGCATGAATGCCCAAATATTTTTGCATAATAGCTTATAGCTTATATGGGAAGTACATACGATCAGATAATCACCTATCACCTGATCTCGGATATGGGTTATATAAGAATTTTATAACCGTGCTGAGTAGGTGGCGAGGGAGAATTCCGGCGTTCGGTTCTCCCTGCCTACCCAAGGTAACGCAATGACCGTCATGGTATCGCCTGGTATTATTTACTTATTGTTAATTTCTATTTATTTACTAAAATCCTTTTTTTTTTCAAGTATCACAATAACAATTAACATAATATAACTTTCTACCGTAGTAAATAAAATTATAAGTTATACTATAATTTAAAAAGGTTAAAGTATGTCGTAAGTGTATACATTTATACCTATATTTTAATTTGTGGATTAGGCTACTCTACTAGGCTATGTAAGCCTGTCCCAGAGTAACGTTATATAAATCAGTCCTATTATTTCAATTCGTCATGGTGTTAGTTATTTTTGTAAGATTTTGTGGTAGGTTGCAGTAATTTAGATGTGCGTATGTATGAAGTATGTATTTATTTTTGTGTTGTAAAAAAAATAATGCCAGAATAATTACAGTACCTACTGCTTTATACCGTCGTAGGAAAATTTGTAGGTAATTTTGTAACAGAACGGTGCATGACAGAGTTCAGAATGAAGATACAAGGAAAGAAAGTACGATACCGAAAGATGTAATTAACAGAATTAAGGTTAACACATTTAGATGGGTTGGCACGACCATGTAGACGATATTTTTAAAGATGAAAGTGCAAGAAACGTGAACCACAGACGAACATGTCTCCGACGATGTATGAATGTTGCTGATGCGATGAATGTGTGTCAAGGTAGAAAAATGCGGCGTTCGGTTCTCTTTGCCTACCCCGTGAGGACCATGGTGTGCTGGTCTGTAAGTATGTACGTAGGTATGTATGTATAGTTAAAAGTTAAAATTCGTCTGTGTATACATGCTAAGTCCTTTCTTTATTCGTATAATTTTCATAGTCCTAGAACCTCACTATTAATTTGGTCTCTCTTGAATCGAGGTTTTTTGTGAATATCCTGGGATATTATTCTAGGTATGCAGCTTGGTACTTTCAGACCGGGTCGTAGGTACCCGCGCGAAAAAAAAAAAAAAAAATCGATACATGTCGGTATTCTGAGGATGATTTAGATATTAAACCTAGGGTCGTGATCTTTTCGACTGTAGTTTTTTTTTTCTTTTGTTTTTATATTTTCGTAGTGCGAAGAATAGGTTGATTTAAATTTCTATTTCACTCGTTACTGGGTCTTAACCTTCTAGTGTTAGGTCATTATTACCGGGAGGTTTTTTTATTTTATTCATGCTCTCATTTCTTTCCTGGGTTATTTAATCATTCGATTCTTTATTTATTTATTTGTTTATCTAGCCGTTTATCCTCTGAAATGGTTGTCTACCACTTCCTACGTTTACTTATTTCTTCGTATCTCTTTTCTCTGATTGCGTTAGTTATTTATTTACGTATTTATTCCCCTATACCTATCGGTAAATTTTCTTTCAGCAATCACTCTGTTGGTTTACTTACGTGTTTTTTCTACATTCACGTAATTGGCTTACTCCCCAGCTCATTAATTTTTTTTTTTTGTTTACTGTTAAATATGTAGGTCTTGTTTCCCGAAATTAAAATAATTAAATAAATAAATCAATTTTCCTGTTTTCTATCTCCTTTCGGTCCGCAACGATTCGACAGTGGGTAAGCCCTGGCTACCTCTACTTATATTTCCTTGTCTGGTCTCATTCAAATTTATGTGTCCTACCCTATGAACCTACTTATGAACCTGATACCTTGGGGTGGTCTAGTGATCTAGTGACCGAACACCGTCTGGACCCATATGCGTTCCCACGAACTAGATTTGCCGGGCCACATCGCCGTCCGTCTAATTTCTGATTTATCGTATCTGTTAGAGCGGCTCGCGAAATCTGACACCTTTCTCCAACGGACATTCCAGTGGCGTAACTAGCTCTACCTACTTGGTCGTTTGATGTTGTTCAATACGAAACATCTCTGTGTTTTCTCAAACCAAAAATAAAAATACCGAAAATATTTTTATTATTCACGGTGAGCTTGTCTGTTGATTTCTTATTTATGCCGCCAAATTATAACTTTTGTGTAATTAAATTATTTACCGATTAATTATTTACTTATTATCATTTCGTTAATTATCATCCGACACTAATTAGCTATATCACATTCTATTGAATAGGATCCAGCGATTACTAGCAAATTTCTTCTGAAAGCATTTTCCTATGTCAGAAGCAATTTTTTTTTTCTTAAGACTTGTTCCCGCTTCTATTTTTCTGATTACCCAAAATATTTCGGTACGCCCATGTCGCATTTCGATGTCTCGACCGTTGGCGTGTTCCCATGGACCAGCCAAGATATCCATATGTGTCAATTATAAGTTATTGCGTCCTGCCTGGCACTTCCTTGCGACCGACAAGGTTCTCCGGGGCTAAACCAACATACCACCTACGCAGGATTCTGCGAAATATGCACGTCTCTAGTGTCTGAGACCCGACGCGTGATTTTGTTCAAATACCTATCCATGTTGGATATATCAAACCACCCCATCCTTCTTGAACCAAAATCACCGCGGCGTCCATTTACCCGTTTTCTCTGCCTTTCCTCCGTCTCCGGGGTTCTTTTCCCCGGAACCTTGCGTCCGCGACTCATGACTTCGGTACCCCTGATGCAGATTTACTATTTAACCCCATTTCGGCTCCACTACGGTCCCTTCCTTTCCTCTTAACTACCTCTACGCCTGTCTTCGCCTCGTACTCCGAGGTACGTCTCTGCGTGCGGCGCCAGCGGATACCCAATAGATCGATTAATTACCTGCTGGACATACATCTCGTTCCCCCCGAGGTATTTCCCTGATCATTTCCCCTAAGCCTTCCTTTTTTTCTTACTAATCACCGCTTGTGCCTAGTTAGCCCCACCGGTTGGAGATATACTCCGTGGGTGACCGTCCGGCCCACCCCGGCAAACTAGCTTGTCCGCAAGCCTATCGTCCTATATAAATAAAAATATATAAATATATACCTATGTAATATTATAATATCGCGATTTATTCCGTTCCTTTCCTTTTCCTTCATATACGGCACTACAGGCCCTTCCATTCTCATTCCTTGGTACTATCTGAGGCGCCTTTAACATTCAGGCTCAAACCCCCTTAACATACCTATGCCTAAGTCTTGATAATTAATCCCTTCATGGGTTCGTTCCCCGACTAAAACCTCGCGATCTCCCTCCAGGAGAGAGATTGCACACGCAGATCGACCTCCTCCCGTTCCCGCATCTCACCTACTGAGTATTCGTCCTGACTCAACATGTTTACGATACTTCTTGCCGATATCTAACGATTAACTTATAACCTGCTCCCGCGCACTTTACTACTGTATAATATAATAAGGTGGGTCGTCATCCCTCCCACTTATTAATTCCTGATCTTCCTAACTCGTCTAACAACATAATATTTTTCCTCGCACACTCTGCCTAATCCTATATAACTTTAAATTCGTCCTTTTCTTGGCCACTCAATTGATATCCATCGCCGATACAACGTCTGGCCTTGGGCGTTCGTATCGTATTTCTAAGCTATTTTCCTAACATCATAGTTTTCTACTCTCGTCTTTTTCTGATCATTACCTGCTCTTACGTTCATGAAATATCTCCTCAAGACCTCAATTCGCGTTCCTTTCATAACCCTTTTTCTAATATGCTGATCGGATCGCTAGCTAAACGACCTAATTCTACCTTCTCAATTCCATGCAACGCTTTTCTCTTACTAATTCCTCAATCAATACTTATTATTCTTATATACCTATACGCGTTATACCTATTAACTCTTACATCGTTAGTGGCGGTTTAGCATAAACCCATTAACTTCACTTGTTCTTAGTTTATTTCGTTATCCTGCCGCACGTTATAAAATTAAATTCAAAAAGACATTAATAACCTTAGTTTTTATACTATTCCATTCAATTTCACATATCGCATTACTCATGAGTATTCCTATGTTATCTTGTAAAATCTTCTTTAGGTATACTACCATACCTAAACTTATACGTTATTCGACTGATCAGTTATATTCTTCTCACTTATCGCCGGGGCAAACGCCTGATCAAATAGCATTCCTCCCTCGGTTACCTATTTATACCTAATTCGATAATGCGCGTCCGCACTTAGATTATTGGTCGGCCAACATAATTACCTACTAATCTTCCTTATGATTTCCTCATTACACCTCGCTCTTAAATTTCTTATACTACTTATCTTCTTCTTCCCAAGACACTTTAAAAAAAACTATTTTTTTATAGCCTATCGCTTACTGCGATAGTTTATCTACCCCGCGTCTATCCTTGCGTTTAATCTTTGATTACTATATCTTCTACGCCTATACTGCTTGCCGGTGCTCTAATACCTATTCGTCATTCATCTTATACTTTACGCCGATCCTTTTCTCGTGGCATATCAATAATTATCTGCTAGTTATCTGATCAGTTATCTACCGTCCTCGGAAGTAAACGCTTGATCACTGAGCGTTTAGCCTTCTACCTTCCATATATATACCTATTGCATTAATAATATCTATTGCGTACACGCACCTGACATACCTGTTATTTGTATTAATTATCGTCCTTATTACTTCTCTAGTAGACCGCCTATGAGCTATACGCTTAGTAAATCTTATAAATATTATTTTCCCGTTGTACCTAACTATCAATTTCCTTACCGCTAAGTGCCTACCTCCTCGAAAGCATTTCATTACGTCATACGCGTTAATCCGCGTATACCTATCTATCCTTCCGAGAGGTCTCAACTCGCTCGTTTGCAATTAAATACTCTTTATACCTACCTATTTGCATATTCTTATACTGTATCGTTCGACTATCTACAAGTGGACATTTCTACCTACCCATACCCATTTCACTGCCCTGTCTTATCAACGCCGATTTATGACTCTTCGCATGTCATCTGCGTGTACCTTGGTCGGCTTACTTCGCCGATCTATCCAATACGTGTGCCCTCGCCCAATGACAGTGAGAATGGTATAAGGACCACTCCATTTTGCCTCTTGCTGCGTCTGACTGTGGGTGTTCCCGAACCCATACTTTCTCACCTGGACTGAATGTCGATCCTTCCTCTCCTGGAGTCAGGTACCTCCCGCGGTACTCAGCTTGCTTTCTCACTATTTCCTCATCAGCGGATCGCCTGTTTCTTGCTTCCGTCGCTGATGGTACGATATCTTCGTTGGAATGTACCAACCACTCTCCTGGTCGTGGTAGGTCGTATCCTAGTAAAGCCTGGCTGGGGGTCACGCCGGTAGCCTCATTCTGTCTTCCTCGCAAAGCACCGAGTATTGTCGGCAAGACGACGTCCCATCTCATATGACTCCCCTCCTGCAAGTGAATCCTGAGAGCTTTCTTTATCTCTTGATTCCTTCGTTCAGCCGGATTGGCTCTGGGGTGATACGTGGCTGTGGTCCAGTGCACGCACTGCCACCTCTCTATAGCATCGTTCCATGTCCTGTGCGTAAATTGTCGACCGTTGTCAGTTAATACATACTTCGGGTACCCGTAACGGTTGAATACTTCCGATTCAAGTACTGTCGTGAGTGAGGTGGCCTTACTGGATCGCATGGGAAAGGCTTCCACCCACTTAGTAAATAGGTCCGTGACCACTAAAATAAAACGGTTTCCCGCCGCGGAGGCTGGATACGGACCCATATAATCTACCGCTAATACTTCGAATGGTTTGGTTGCCCGGTGCCCTGTCTGATGGACTCGATGTAAGCCTGGTCGGGCTTTCGCCTGCATACACACGCCGCATGTCTTCACATGTCGTGCGACATCCGCCTTCAGTCCTGTCCAGTAATATAGTCTCTGAATGGCGCGCGTAGTCTCTTTCGTACCTGGGTGACTAGCTACCGGGTCGTCGTGATATTTCGTTATTACTTCCGCTATCTTCGCGCGGGGTACTACTAGCTTCGACTCTCCGCCTTCCTGCTTCCTCCACAGAGTTGTACCTAATACTTCGTAGGCGGCTTGCAGGTTCCTTTCAAAACGACTTCGTGCTCGGCTCGGCCGCGCCTGCACTCGCCGTATCCTTTGCATTTTTTGATTAATATCTGCATCTCTACGCTGGCTAACTCGGATGTCCTCTGCTAGAGCCCACGCTCCGGCCTCTTGTTCGTCTTCCTGGTGAGAACGCATCTCTTCCTCACGTTCCTCCTCTTCTTCGTGCTCTCTGCGACCTTCCTGATCTCTGCGCCCTTCCTGATCTCTGCGCCCTTCATCATCTCTGCGCCCTTCATCATCTCTGCGCCCTCCTTCATTTCTGCGTCCTTCGTGATCACTGCGCCTTTCGTGATCTCTGCGCCCTTCGTCATTTCTGCGCCCTTCGTCATTTCTGCGCCCTTCGTCATTTCTGCGCCCTTCGTCATTTCTGCGTCCTTCGCCATTTCTGCGCCCTCCTTCATTTCTGCGCCCTTCTTCGTTTCTGCGCCCTTCGTCATTTCTGCGCCCTCCTTCATTTCTGCGCCCTTCCTCGTTTCTGCGCCTTTCGTCATCTCTGCGCCCTTCCAGCGTTTCCACTTCGCTAGCCATTGTACTCGCGATCGTTGCTGTCATGTCTTGGCCTCGGCCCCGGGCTACACATGGGTACATCATGTGGTCCTCCAGGTCGTCATTTACTGGGGAGGTTAACTCTTCCTGCGGGCTGCGTGACAGGGCGTCGGGCAGTTGGTTTAGCTTTCCCGGGCAATGTTCGATTACGAAGTCGAACTCTTGGAGTAATAACGCCCACCTCATCAATTTAGCGTAATATTCCTTGTGTGTGTTTAGCCAAATTAGGCTTCTATTGTCCGTTCTCAAGCGAAAACGTCGCCCCTCTAGAAACGCCCGGTAACGTTTTATGGCCCATACTGCCGCGTACGCTTCTTGTTCATTACTATGCCAATTACGTTCGGTATTGGTAAATTTTGCACTACCGTAGGATATTATTTGTCGTTCTCCAGCTTCGTTTTCTTGATACAGGACGGCGGCGACTCCCATCTTGCTAGCATCCGTTTGTACAATGAATTCTTTAGTGAAATCGGGTCTGCTTAACGTCATTGGTTGCGATAAGATGTGTTTTAACCTCTCCATGGCTATCTGTGCGGCTCTAGTCCATTTAAACGTCCGACTTGTACTCAGTAAGTCGGTTAACGGCGAGGCGTTCTCGGCGAAATTTGGTACGTATTCACGCAACCAGTTGCATATACCTAAAAAGGCTCGCAGCTGTTTACGCGTCTTTGGCGTCGTTGCCGATGATATTATTACGCCATGGGCCGGTTGAGGTTGATTTGCGCCCGCAGTTACTGTGTATCCTAGGTAATCGATTGATGGTAAGCCGAATTTGCATTTCTCACCCGCGCATTTAAGTTCGTACTGCTGTAGTCGTTCTAATACCAACCGCAGGTGGGTCAGGTGTGACTCCCAATCAGGTGAGAAAATTATGATATCATCGAGATACACTAAGCAGAATTGTCTTACGTAGTTAGCCAAAACTTCTTGCGACATCCTTTTTTGGAAAAGTCCCGGTGCTCCCTTCAGACCGAACGGCATGACGCGAAACTGGTAGCATGCCCCATCAGGTGTGGTGAAGGCCGTCAACTTCTTTGATCGTTCTTCCATGGGTACTTGCCAGTACCCTCTAGCCAAATCGATCGTAGTAAATACCTTTGCTGTACCAAGATCCTTCAGCGTCTCGTTTATGATAGGCAGGGTCGCCGGTTCGTCGATGGTAACTCCATTTAGTCGTCTATAATCCACGCAAAATCGGTACTCGTCCTTCCCTTTCTTATACGCCATTACGACGGGAAAGCTGTATGGTGAATCGCTTTCTTCAATAACGCCATCGGCTAACATACCTTCTAATTGTTCGTATAGGGCGCGCTTCTTCACATCTGAGAGCCTATGTGGTGGTAGCTTGATAGGGTTGAAGTCCTTCAACTTTATTGCATATGGCGCCAGTGATGCTGGTCCTGCATATGGCGCAAATACTTCGTGAAAATCTTGTAATATTTTTAAAATGTTGTCTTTACGCGCGATGTCTAACATACTAATATCTGGGAAAGTCTCTATATTTATATCTTGTTGCGGTCGGTTTGGTAGAAAATGTATTGTTTTTCGTGACGGACAGCATATATGAAGACAGCCTCTGTGGAAGTCTGTCACTCCTTTGTGTTTAACGAGCTATTCATGACCAAGTATCACGTCTTCTCTTAGTCCTGGGACAATTAGGAAAGTATCTGTCAAGACATGGGCGGCTGAGGTCCATGTAATATCTGCCTCCCCGCTAATCTTCATCTCCACACTCGAGTGTGCGAGTCTTACAATTTTATCCGTACTGTGTCGTATTAAATGGCTAGGTACTAACCTAGCATTCACCAAATTGTGCGTGCTCGCCGAATCTACTAGGGCCGCGGTAGCGATACCTACTAGCTTAGCAGGTATACGTGATAATGGCCGTCTGTGAAGTCCCGTTACGTTGTTACATGCCCAACCCCTTCTATTGTTGTCGTTTCCAGTAATCGTGCGGTGGTGGTCTATTGTCATTGGGTCTGGCTGGTCGCGTTGACCACTCCCACTTAACGTCGGCGTGTCGCCTGAGCGTGGTTGGTTCCGCCCAGGTGGGAGGCGTTTCCCGCTCTAAAGGGTTGATAGGTAGGTCTGGGTCCGTTATTGTAATGTCTATTCCAATCGTGGTTCCCCGCGGGCCGCTGTCCATTTGGTACATAGTTTCGTCCGCCGCCATTTTGTCGCAAGTCGGCGCGATGGTCGCCTTCAATATACCTCTCTGGCTCCGATTGGAAGCCATTTTGACGATGTTGATGCTGCACTGACGGCATGTTCCACTGAACCCGTGTAGTGTTTGTATATAAAGGTTGCCGTGGGAAGTCTAGTCCCGAAACTCGACTCCGCAGAGTGTCCATCGTATAGGGTCCGAAGGTCAGACCCACTTCTAGAAGTTCGCTGTACCTCGGGTGCATCAGGCCGATGAGATCCTGACAGATCTCGTTGATCTCTCCCTTCGGGAATAGTCTCCTGTATATTACATTTTTCCTCTGCAGGAAACAAATACCACTTTCGCCCTCTCGCTGTCGATCTCCATACAGGCTCACCAGCAGCGAGGCACGAGCTGCCTCTGTTCCATATCTGGACCGAAGAACGTTGCAGAAGTCCGCCCATCCCCAGCGTCCTTGCAAGTGAGGCCTCCACCAGTTCTTTGCTTCGCCTCTTAACCTCTGCGCTGCTCTCTCCACCTGCACGGCCGGGCTACAGTGTACAGCCTTGAAATGCGCTTCACAAGCGCGTATGAATTGTTCAGGGTCTTCTTCGGCTAGACCGCTGAAGGTATCTTCCAGGACACGTGGTACGCATGCCCGCTCCTAAGTCCCAGACGGGGCCAAGGCGGCTCTCGCGGGCGAGCTATAATTTTGGCCTGCCTCTGCCTCTTCTTCGATCGGCATTGGTATAACCGGACTATTTTCTGCCGAACTCTCCATGTCTGACGCACTATTTCCTCTCAACCGTCGCATATCTGTCACTATCTCTATTCTGCTCTTAATATTTCGGTGTCCCGACTGCGCGACTGTTTAAGTAACCGCCCTTGAGACGACTTTATCCGGTAACCGGCGCGGTGATCTCTTATTCAGTATTATCAAAAAAACATCGGTCAAAGTTCCTAATTGAAAGAAAAAAGTAATTTTCAAAGTTCCTAATTGAAAGAGAAAAAAAAATTAAAATTTTTCTTTTTATAATCACTATCGACCTTAAACGGTCTTTATCTATCTCCGTACGTAAAATAATTTATCCGTAAGTGGACTACTTATACCTAAAACCATCAAATATTAATCTTATGTAACTCACCGCTAATGAGTCTAGAGTAGCAATCCTCTTCCGTATACATACAATCAAATTTATATAAAAATTATATCCGTAACAGTTATATTCGCAAATGTATTAAAATAAATTTGTACCTATCATTTTTTCTTTGGTAAATATATTCATAACCTTTTTGGTTTATTATCCTACCCCTAAGGAGAGACGAATATTTCTTCCTAAGCGAGTATTATGCTTCCCAAACGAAATTAGTCTATAATATTAATTTACCCAACTCACCACTAACGATATTTATCTCGATTGAAAATAGCTATACCTACGAGAACAAAAAAAATCGAGAACAAAAATTATCTATCTCCCCACTACTGAGGACAAAATCCTGTTTCGTAATTAGCAGTTATCCTTATTATTTTATCATTAGCAGAAAAAAACGTAATATTCCCAAAAAAATATTATAACGGCCTATTTATTCATTGCCAAGCGAGTTTCCCTATCTACTCATCGAGACGCTTATTATATAAAAAAGAATTATTCCCGTCGTCCAAGCGATTTCTTACTGATGTATGTACCTACTCTATCAATTCAGATACCTATAGTCGATCAGTCAATTACCTACTAATTAAAACGTTACGAGTGTCGATGATAAAAATTTAACTACCAAATACAAAAATTATAAGGTCACCAGCTTCGGTGATTAGTCAAATGATATAAGGATCACCAGATTCGGTGGTTCAAGACATACAAATAAAAATATTACCTACCAAAATTGTAAAGTAATAGGTAAAAACTAGTGTTGGGTAATTGTTTAGATATTAATATTTCTTTCTCTATCTCTCCCCCACAACCCTTCTGAAGCCTCGAGTTATTTTATCCTAAATTCGTGGGTACGTGTTTTTTTTCTTAGCAATTATTTTCGTAAGTGAACAAACTTAAGTTTCTTTCGACTTAATCCGCGGAAGGTATTTTTCGATTAATATCTGGTTGGATTATTAATGGGATTCCAACTGGAATCTCTATTTTCCAATAAGAAAATCAAAAATCGCGAATTTTCAACGATTAATTATAGTTTTTTAATAACGATTAATTTCTTTATTTTATTAGATATAATTCGCGGAGAAGTCGCTTAAGCTGCCCCACGTTGGGCGCCATTTAATACACCGGGGGGAGTTTAAAAGAAGCAAAGTGGGAAGGTCGGAAGGTGTTGCGAGGTTGTTGATAATTATTTAAATATTCTTTGAAAGTGAAAGTTGGGTATTGGTTTTGTCGGGAACTATTTTCTTATTCAGTGCTCACACTGAGGTGGCACTAGAGTATCGGCACAGCCGATTTCGACGACTTGCTAGGCTCAGGGCAGTAGCCGCCCTTCGCCGCCCACTAGTTGGTTTGCCCGGCCAGCTATCGGGTGCAAGCCGTCGCTGTGATTCCTCCCCGGGAATTAAAACTTAAATTAAACCTTAAAATTACCTAATTACTAACTATAATTAAAACAGGCTTCAGATTGGGATTGTATATGAGAGAGAAGAAAAAAAAATCAATTCAGTTAACTAAAATTTACTAGCATCTAGGCACACAACGACATTACAAACTAAAGAGACAATTTTAAATTTTTTTTTTATTTATTTGGGACAGACAACAGCGACAACAAAATAATGAAGGTACAGAACAATAAAATAAATCTTGCGCCAAAACATCTATCCACAAATTAAAATAATGTGATCAATAAACATAAATAATAAACCAGAAAAAAAATGTTATTAAATAAAACAAAGTGAAAAAAACAAACAAGATATCATGGTAGTGTGTAAAGGATTTTGTTTGATAGGAGATGAAGGGGTAGGGAGGAGGGGAAGAGGGAAGAAATGAAGGTCATGAAGGTGTCTGCCGCACTTCACTGGTTTACCACACAATCAACCGGCATCAGTTTACCTCGTATCATTTGTCGATATTTATTAAAACGAAATTGGAAAATATCAACATCATTAAAATTTTCATTGTATTGACGGCATATGCGCGGTATAATGGAGAATTTTCGATAGTTCGTTCTACATACTGGGACATGAAACAATTCAGGTCTTCTTGTCATTCTTACCGGGGCACGTAATTCAATTAATTTCACGATGTCAGGAGAATCGAAGTAGTTGTTCAATATTTTATATAGTAATGATTGATCATATAAGATGCGTCGGTTTTCGAGAGTGATAAATTTATGAAATATAACCGACTCCTGATAAGATGGAAATTGTAAGTGAAGTCGGAAATTAATGTGCCTGAGATATTTCTTTTGAACAGATTCTAATCTGCTTTTATGAGTGGTATAATTTGGAGTCCACACCGGGGTGCAATACTCTAAGTGTGGTCGAATATATGCTGAATAAAGTTTGTGCAATGTGTTTATATTCTTGAATGGTCGACACAGTCGGAGGATGTATCCCAGCGATTTAAGTGCTTTACCCATTATAGTGTCCAAATGTTTATCAAAAAGTAATTTGGAGTCCAAAATTATACCTAAATCTTTAATATGATCAACTACAATAAGTGAATTATTTTCAAGAGTATAATTAAAATGAATAATGTTTTTGTTACGGGTGAATGAAATCTTATTACATTTAGATACGTTTAAGTCAAGCCTATTTTTTCTGCAATATTCTGAGAGGTTGTTTAAATCGTGTTGAAGTTTTATGCAATCATCGAGTGATATTATTTTCAAGAACACTTTCATATCATCAGCATAAGCAACGTAATTAGAGTAAGCAAAGCACCCAGTAATGTCATGAATATAAATATTAAAAAGTAACGGTCCCAGGTGCGATCCCTGGGGTACGCCAGAAAGGGTAAGAATATATTCTGACACAGAATCTCCGATTTTAACTGATTGAGACCTGTTTTCAATATATGAGACGAACCATCTAAACAGATCACCATGTATCCTAACTAGTTTCAGCTTCTGAGACATAATCTTATGATCGACTTTATCGAAAGCCTTAGAGTAATCAGTGTAGATAGCATCTACCTGATATCCGTTCTCCATATTGCCTGTGATGTAATCCGTGAAAACAATCATATTTGACAACACTGAGCGCTTTCTTAAGAATCCGTGTTGCTGGTCTTGAATGTTCTTTAAAATATGTGTATACACATGATCGTATATAATACGTTCGAACAATTTGCTAAATACTGATAAGATCGATATTGGCCGATAGTTTTCGACTTTACTTCTAGTTCCTTTTTTGTGTATGGGGATGATAAATGCTTCTTTAAATTTATTGGGAAATTTTCCCTCTTTCATCGATTTATTGAAAAGTAACGTTAATGGTAAAGCTAAATTTACAGCACATTTCTGTATAAAATGTGGGGGGATATTGTCACTTCCGGGCCCCTTAGTAACGTCTAAACTCTGAAGATATTTGAGCATATCGATTTGATCAATATAAACACCACATATTCCGTGCTGAGTAATAGAATCACAAGGAACCTCACTGTCTTGTACTATTGTGGTAGGTACATTTTTGTCGTATATAGAATTAAAATATTTGGAGAATAACTCGCATACTTCACTACTGCCCGACGCAGATTCATTTCCGAGAAAAATGGTTCTAGGTATATTCATGTAGTTACGTTTATTTTTTTCATACGACCATATTTTCTTACTGTTGTTTTGTATAGAGTTTTCTATATCGTGTATGTAACGAGCAAAGCATACTGCTTGAACTGATTTCTGGCGAGCACGCAGCAGTGAGAATTCCTCATAATCACGTGGATTATTGTAGCATTTCCACCTCCTATGCAATTTGCGTTTTTCTGATATTATTTTAATTAATGCTGGTGAATACCAAACGGGAAATTGTTTTTTCTTAATGAGCTGTTTTGGAACATGCTGTAATATTATATTTTGTAATGTACGATAGAATTTCTCAATTGCTACATCTATTGTATCACAAGTAGATAAATGGGACCAGTTAATTTCAGATAAATGAGTATTTATCTGTTCATAATTAGCTTTCTTAAACATAAATATTTCTTTCGATGTTGTGCGTAATGAGGGTAAATTTTCAAATTGTAAATTTATTTGCAAGGCGGGGTGATGAGAATCCTCTGTGACCAAAGGTGCACTGTTTCTAAAAACAGCACAGTCGACATTCGAAATGATCTAGTCTAAAATTCTGTTGTTAGAGTTGGTAATACTATTGTATTGATGCAGACCGGTATACGATAAAGTGTCAATAAGTTGAGTGTTAGAAATATTATTGCTTAGATTCCCAGGTGTTAAGTAATTGCATGGAGTATTAGAATTCCATGTAATGGAGGGCATATTGAAATCACCCATCACAAATATTATGTCATCAGGATTCTGTTCATGTACTGTACTTAAAGAAAGTAAAAATGAACTGACCGCGGCTTGATAATGCTGACCTTGTGGAAGGTACACGCAGGCAACATGGAGATTCTGTTTAGTGCGAATGTTAAATTCCGGAATGGTAACCCAAAGACATTCTGCAGAACATTCAAAATCGTCACGACTAAAAGCCTCCAGATCCTTGCGTGTAATTATCATGATTCCACCTCCTCTGGGATTTCTCTGATAATTGGGATCCTGACAATCAAACCTGTCGCGCCTGAACACATCGAACAGGTCAATAGGAGCGAGTTCACCATCTAAAATTGTGTTAAAAAGCCACGTTTCGGTAATTCCAAACAAATTAAATGTATCGTTCAATATGATGTTATGATAAAAGGTATCTATTTTTGTACGTAAACCTCTACAGTTTTGATATAGAATTGATATCATGGTAATACACGTTGTAGCCTAAAAATATGCTTATATATGGATAAAAACATTATGTTTATACGCACACACATGTTACAAACATATAATAAAAAATAAAAATAAGACATAATATGAAGGAGTGACAGAAAATAATTGATTGAGAGGTGAATATGACCTAAATATACATATACATACACACACATACACATACACACATACACATATATATATACACATACACATATACACACATACATATATATACAAACATACACACATACATATGACGTATAATTTGGTATGAAATAGGCAAATGCAATAGATTGGAAGAGTAAAATCGAGATATATATGTAAAAAATATACAAAATATATACACAATGTTATCTAAATGCTAGGACTTATACTAAGATCTTAATGTATACTTAAAACTATGTGTGTGCACACAACAAAACACGAAGGGAGTCTTTGAAAAAAAAAGAACGTTGAAAACGTCGAAGTGTGAAGAAACGAAAATGAGAACAGGGCAGTATTGGCCTCCTGTGAGGCGATGGGTGGTGATCCTCGTGGGCGGCCTCTTCAGAGGCGGCGATAATGATCCTCGAATTGCCTCCTACCACAGAGGCGGCGTGTATGTCTCCTGGGTAGGGCCTCTTTTCCAAAAGAAGCGCTTGCCGTTGTCTTCTTGGCAGGGCGGGAAAAAATGGCCCTCCAACTGAGTGGAGTATAATGGACTCAGTGGACATACAAAATAATGTGAAATAAAACCTGGTAGGTTGGCCTCTCTCCGTCCGCGGGACCTCGCCAGAGCGAGTCTGTAGTAGACCGTAACGACCGCGTATGCCCTGATATAAATTTTAATGTTTGAAATGGGCTCCTTCCTTGCTGGTCTGATTCACTGGTTTATAGTAAAGTACTTTGTAAAATTATATCTGCTATGCGTCCACGACGGTTGGGTAGAATCGTTGGTACTTGGTCTAGCTGGCGAGACCCGCGAACAAGAGAGAAGACTGTTACTGTTGCGATGACGAAATCGGAATGCTCCAGATCATCCCGTGCGGTCGCTAATATTGACCGAAGTATCTCGTCCCGCAAGCCCCTTCCCCTAGTCCCTCGAAGGTTCCTGTGTTCCCGAACGAACGCATTGGTTTTTTTCGCGCCGATTTCACGCACTATGTTTTATTTTTTTAATTTTCGTTACACATACACTTTTTCTTTTTTTTCTTTTTAATTTTCGTTACACATACACTTTTTCTTTTTTTTCATCTTATACACTTATACACTTCTTATGGACTATTTACATGATCAGAGCAACATAACATTATAATTTCTCCATACAGAAATGTGTGCCTATAGGTAGGTATTTCCAACCCTGATTAACTATATTACCCAACACACAAAATTATTTAGACAATGATATGTTGTAGGAACATAAACTTATGGTACTTCCCAACAACTATTTTATTCTCCTTGACAATAGCATTATTTTATTTCAATTTTATTGACAAAAATCATTATTTTATTCCTTTCTTTTCGCCCTACCAATCCTAACTATGTTACATAAATTAATATAAGTTCCCGTAGGTACATTTTCTGTTTATAAAACAACTCATTCTTATTACCTCGATGACTGCCATAATTTTCTTCGATGCTTGGAGAAAAAAGAATCGAATTTTCTCAAGGAGAAAATCATTTTCCTACCTTTATCGCTATTCGCCCTCTGTATGTCGAGACGCGAAGCTTTTCCCTGCGCCCCTAGCTTACTAATACCTCAGCTAAACGATCTGCATCAGAGTCCCGAACCAAAGCGCGAAAGTATCCCCTACGGACGTAAATCAACTTATTGTACTTCAATTTTCTTCCCTTTTATTATTATTAATTTAATATTCTCCCCTCGCGCCAATTTCCTCTCCTTTCAGATTTTCCTCGGCTTATTTTCTTCGTGCCATCTATAGAGTTTCGCGCGCTGTCTCTGACCTATGACAGTCGGTCGAGCAGAGCGCTTCCCGAAGCTGATCGAATTTTTCGCTAGATGTCTCCCCTAGTATTGAAACGAAAGCTCTCGTCTCCTCTGAGCGGCTGGCGCATACCTATTTAAAACCACCTTATTATACTGATAATAACCAGAATGGAAACCTCCGCTGTCCGTAACCACCAACTTATTTTATTTTATTTTATTTAAGTCAGCTCAGACACAGGCATGAATGCCCAAATATTTCTGCGCATAATAGCTTATAGCTTATATGGGAAGTACATACGATCAGATAATCACCTATCACCTGATCTCGGATATGGGTTATATAAGAATTTTATAACCGTGCTGAGTAGGTGGCGAGGGAGAATTCCGGCGTTCGGTTCTCCCTGCCTACCCAAGGTAACGCAATGACCGTCATGGTATCGCCTGGTATTATTTACTTATTGTTAATTTCTATTTATTTACTAAAATCCTTTTTTTTTTCAAGTATCACAATAACAATTAACATAATATAACTTTCTACCGTAGTAAATAAAATTATAAGTTATACTATAATTTAAAAAGGTTAAAGTATGTCGTAAGTGTATACATTTATACCTATATTTTAATTTGTGGATTAGGCTACTCTACTAGGCTATGTAAGCCTGTCCCAGAGTAACGTTATATAAATCAGTCCTATTATTTCAATTCGTCATGGTGTTAGTTATTTTTGTAAGATTTTGTGGTAGGTTGCAGTAATTTAGATGTGCGTATGTATGAAGTATGTATTTATTTTTGTGTTGTAAAAAAAATAATGCCAGAATAATTACAGTACCTACTGCTTTATACCGTCGTAGGAAAATTTGTAGGTAATTTTGTAACAGAACGGTGCATGACAGAGTTCAGAATGAAGATACAAGGAAAGAAAGTACGATACCGAAAGATGTAATTAACAGAATTAAGGTTAACACATTTAGATGGGTTGGCACGACCATGTAGACGATATTTTTAAAGATGAAAGTGCAAGAAACGTGAACCACAGACGAACATGTCTCCGACGATGTATGAATGTTGCTGAGGCGATGAATGTGTGTCAAGGTAGAAAAATGCGGCGTTCGGTTCTCTTTGCCTACCCCGTGAGGACCATGGCGTGCTGGTCTGTAAGTATGTACGTAGGTATGTATGTATAGTTAAAAGTTAAAATTCGTCTGTGTATACATGCTAAGTCCTTTCTTTATTCGTATAATTTTCATAGTCCTAGAACGTCGCTATTAATTTGGTCTCTCTTGAATCGAGGTTTTTTGTGAATATCCTGAGATATTATTCTAGGTATGCAGCTTGGTACTTTCAGACCGGGTCGTAGGTACCCGCGCGAAAAAAAAAAAAAATCGATACATGTCGGTATTCTGAGGATGATTTAGATATTAAACCTAGGGTCGTGATCTTTTCGACTGTAGTTTTTTTTTCTTTTGTTTTTATATTTTCGTAGTGCGAAGAATAGGTTGATTTAAATTTCTATTTCACTCGTTACTGGGTCTTAACCTTCTAGTGTTAGGTCATTATTACCGGGAGGTTTTTTTATTTTATTCATGCTCTCATTTCTTTCCTGGGTTATTTAATCATTCGATTCTTTATTTATTTATTTGTTTATCTAGCCGTTTATCCTCTGAAATGGTTGTCTACCACTTCCTACGTTTACTTATTTCTTCGTATCTCTTTTCTCTGATTGCGTTAGTTATTTATTTACGTATTTATTCCCCTATACCTATCGGTAAATTTTCTTTCAGCAATCACTCTGTTGGTTTACTTACGTGTTTTTTCTACATTCACGTAATTGGCTTACTCCCCAGCTCATTAATTTTTTTTTTTTTGTTTACTGTTAAATATGTAGGTCTTGTTTCCCGAATTTAAAATAATTAAATAAATAAATCAATTTTCCTGTTTTCTATCTCCTTTCGGTCCGCAACGATTCGACAGTGGGTAAGCCCTGGCTACCTCTACTTATATTTCCTTGTCTGGTCTCATTCAAATTTATGTGTCCTACCCTATGAACCTACTTATGAACCTGATACCTTGGGGTGGTCTAGTGATCTAGTGACCGAACACCGTCTGGACCCATATGCGTTCCCACGAACTAGATTTGCCGGGCCACATCGCCGTCCGTCTAATTTCTGATTTATCGTATCTGTTAGAGCGGCTCGCGAAATCTGACACCTTTCTCCAACGGACATTCCAGTGGCGTAACTAGCTCTACCTACTTGGTCGTTTGATGTTGTTCAATACGAAACATCTCTGTGTTTTCTCAAACCAAAAATAAAAATACCGAAAATATTTTTATTATTCACGGTGAGCTTGTCTGTTGATTTCTTATTTATGCCGCCAAATTATAACTTTTGTGTAATTAAATTATTTACCGATTAATTATTTACTTATTATCATTTCGTTAATTATCATCCGACACTAATTAGCTATATCACATTCTATTGAATAGGATCCAGCGATTACTAGCAAATTTCTTCTGAAAGCATTTTCCTATGTCAGAAGCAATTTTTTTTTCTTAAGACTTGTTCCCGCTTCTATTTTTCTGATTACCCGAAATATTTCGGTACGCCCATGTCGCATTTCGATGTCTCGACAGTTGGCGTGTTCCCATGGACCAGCCAAGATATCCATATGTGTCAATTATAAGTTATTGCGTCCTGCCTGGCACTTCCTTGCGACCGACAAGGTTCTCCGGGGCTAAACCAACATACCACCTACGCAGGATTCTGCGAAATATGCACGTCTCTAGTGTCTGAGACCCGACGCGTGATTTTGTTCAAATACCTATCCATGTTGGATATATCACGCTTCTCGAAATCTATGGAGATTTTAAATGGATATCCATTTTATATTCATAAACAGAAACATACAAATATGGAATTTTTCTATGTCAATGCCAGATGGTCACAGATAATATAGAAGTAATCTTGTGTCAATCGATGAAATTGACACACAAACTGCCGCCGTTTCTTGCCGTTTCTACGCCGATTTTGTTTTAATTTTAAATGAATTGATTCGGAAACAAAAATGGTTGGAAAAAAGTGTAAGAGAAAAGATTTTGACTTAACAAAAATATGCCGTGGCTGTTTGTCTACTGATTCCACTTTAATATCAATATCCGACAACAAATATTACCTTCTCATGGAATTATTGACGGGCTGTAAGGTATAACTGAGTGTTTATCGAATTTTACGTTTAAAATTATACTGACGAGTATTTCACCACAAGTGCGACGTCGTAATATGTATATTTTTTATATTACAGTTATCTGAAAGTACAGGTATTAGTTGGTTGTGCTACAGATGTATCCACACTATAAAGAAGCTGTCTTCCTTCCGTGATATCTGTACCAGAGCCGATCGTATATTGAAAGACTGGAATTCCAGCGGCAACGTAATGGTATGTACAATTTGTATTCAGTTTTAATAAGCACCTAATATAATCTTGTGTATGCGATTATAATAGGTTTATTAATCAACATAATATTGTATGATAGAGTAGGAAATTTTTTAACCAATCAACACCCAGTGAAGGACCTTTACATAGAACGAGATTTAAAAAATAAACAAAATAAAAATAGTAACTTTTATTCACACGTAAAAAATACAAAATTAATACATCTAATGTAAACAAAAAGTATATATTTTTTTTGATACATTAATAAATTATGGTACAGAGTATGACACTAAATTATTAAAACATGTAAAAGTATGGAGAGCATTAATATTTTTTAACTATGTGTTCAGCACCTAGCCTATGAAAGGTGGCAAGACTTGTGGTTTCTTTTATGTTTTGTGGTAAACTATTATATATTTTGAGACATTTATGGTATAAACAATTTTGTGTACTTGTTAATCTCGTTTTTGGAAGTCTAAAATCCTGACATCCTCTCGTAGGGTAAGTGTGAACATTGGCATTGAATAATATATTTTTTAAGTTTGTAAATCAAAGTTAATATGTTGTATATAATGTATTGCTTTACTGTCATTAATTTTAGTTTATTTAACATTAGGTTTATTTTTATATATCTGTTATATTTCAAAATTGTTCTCATTCCCATATTATGAATAATCTGTAATTTTCTATTTTGAGTTTCATTGCAGAGAAAAAGGACACTAGAACAAAAATTTAAATGTTAAATGTTACTTGAGGCATGGAAGGATATGGAATTTGTTTCGCTGACGAAGACAGTAAACGACTGACTTATCTCCATTGGAATTGAAGAGTCATACAAGAGATTAATTTTGTAAATGCTTTTGCTAATTGTATTGGTGCTTAGCTGGATCTAACAACAACTAGTTTTGATATGTTATAACTGTCCATTACAGGACATCTCTAGTGAGGTCGATAATTATTTATTCTTATGAATTCTCATAAGTAAATACAAAAAAAAAAAAACTTGAACAGCCAAGACTCAGCAATTCATTAAATGCAACAGCAAACTTTAGTATGCTCTGTAACCCATTGCAAAGACATTGACCTGTTCAAACTTATTTGTAAGTCTTGGAAATCTTTGCATTGGCGAGTTATACAAATAATTTGTAAATCAAATATTTTTGTATTTGCATGTACCCATACATTGGAATTTCTGTCCCTGTCGATAGTCAATAATATTTCCTATTCCCTCAATAGATGGCGTTATAACAAAAATAAATAAAAATAATAAGAATGTTGTTCATAATTTCACACATAGATGGCTGTAGTAAAAATCCTTATTTCCTCAAGCGAAAAGAATTTCAGTATTGCAATATATAGAACTTTCAAAAATTTAATTGATAGGGATCTCATTAAAAAGGCATGATTGGTGAACGTTGCGCAAGCGCATAAAGTGATCACGTAAACCAGCCGATGACAGGTCGTAAGCCCTGTAGGTGCCTTGATTTCCCGGCTCTCTTACAGTAAATATTCCAACTTCGTCTCTATTGACATAATTATAAAAATCTGTTAAAAAACATCTTTGACTTCCGACAGGGAAAAAAATCCATTGTTTGCGCATATGCAATAATAAAAATATTCGATTAGGTACATAATATCTAAGTTTAGTATAAGTTTGTCCGGACGAAGGAGCGGTTACGTCTCCGAAACTAGTTGACAAAAAATACTCAACGTTGTTAGAAACTAAGATATTTTATTTTATTAAGCAGCCCATTCACGATCGTGTCATTCGGCGTCGTTCCATATGGACCGGCTCCATTTGGAGCATTGTAAAATTTTCATCACACTCACGGGCGCACCATCGAGCCATCAAAATTAGTATACACAAGCGGTCGGCGCTTTCGCATTAATATTTTTTATTTTTTTTTATATCTTCAAGTAAAAATGAGTTATAATTCTGATGATGAGTTTTATACAACTGCTATTTAGCAGTTTGTTTATATATAAATAGAAAAAAACAAAGAGAAAATGTTGTATTTTTGCATTCATAAGAGTGTCAGCGCAATGTACCGCTGGTTTTCACACTCACGAGCATGCCGTACCGACAGGATGCACTGCGCCGTTTGTCGCGGCACTATGGAGTTTCGATCGTTTGGAATTCCATTTTGGTGTGTCAGGCAAATTGGGCTGCGTGGGTTTTGACATTCACGAGCGCATTTTGGAGTGATGGCAAGCCATTTGGAAGGATGGCACGATCGTGAATGTGGGCCTTTATACATTTACTACACTTTAAGTAAATGTTTTGCCTTTTGAAACAATGACACTAGAAAATACTGAGACAAAGATATAAAATACACAAAGCTGACGAAATGGAATAAGAGGTCGTGGTCGGTCGTCCAAAAAAAATGTTGCGAGACATCCTGAATGAGGGAAATGCTAGAAGTTTGAACAACAGACCCACATGAGGAGTCACATTATACTGTCAAAACAGAATAATGCGACGTCCGATTATCTCTGCCTGCCCCATGAGGGACGTTACGTATGTCTAATATTTTTTTTTTATTCAACGCAATAATTTTTATTTCTAGGATTCTTTGGAATACATCAATATGAACCGTAATGAGCCTCTTATCTGCATTCAGCCAACCTTTTCTAATACTCTTTGCATCGATGTTCTAACCCCGACGTCTGACTATTTCACAGAAAGTACGGTCAGCGTTATATCCTACGTCGATGAAGGGGATATCCATAAAAACTTTTGCAACAGTATGAAAAAGATTCAAAAGAAAATTGTTCAAACCGAATGCTCCAACTATACTGACATTAGTAACCCATCACATATAGTGAAGCAAAACGAAACAAGTGAAGGATTTAAAGATGGTGATGTCAAGGATTACGATAGTATTTTAATACTGAAGACAAATAATCACAGTAGGCAAAGAAATAAGGTGAAAGGTGGCATCAGAAAGAAAAGAAAACTTATAAGGTTGGAGAAGATGTCAACGGACGATAATCATTTTTCAGATGAGTTCTCAAATAACAAGGAAAAAGACAGCTTTGTTGATGTTAAAGGTTTGTGTATCATTATTTATTTAATAATAATAATAATAGTAATGAACACTTCCTTGCACCCTGCGCAAGTGGCAAGTTTATTGCCGTATGGCAATTTCTTCCAGCTAACCATGGGAATCGAACCCAGGACGCTCGCACAGAAACCAAACAGCTTACCAACTGTGCCACGGTGACAAGCATTATTTATTTATTTTTGTACATAGTATAAAAATTATGTATTTCACACTGGCAGGCTTATTGCCATTAGGCAATTCCTTCCAATCAACCAGATTACAAAGTAAGACAAAATTGTGACCTATTGAAATTTAAAAAAAAAAACAATTAAAATGGCATTTTTTTCACAAATTAATATCTCAATAGAATGGGAAAATCAAGGCACCTACAGGGCTTACGACCTGTCATCAGCTGGTTTACGTGATCACTTTGACCGCTTGTGCATTGTTCACCGATTATGTATTTTTATTGAATTCCTTTATCGTTCCAACGTTTTGAACATTCAATTATGTTTATCATCATAGGGCCGGTATTACAGTCTCAGTTTAAGAGCTAAACTCAAGTTTTACAAAAATATAGCGTATTACAGTGTCCGTTTAGGCCTAATCTTCCCTCAAATATGTCACTAAAACGACAAATATTTAACTCAAAATTTTTGGGCGTCAGATGTTTTAGTAATTGTAGTGTACTGTGATGGGGTGCACAGTAATATTCTCCTTAAATTATATATTGGGGATGGTATTCTTCAATAAATAACTCGGTAGTTATATCTACAATATATATATATCTGTATTATCTCAGTACGGGCCCTATGGCAGAATGCCTCCTACTCTTTCATACCAAGCCTATATAGGCACAACATCCGTCTCTTTCACACACAATATCCCTTTCACACTAACGTACACTACAACTTTTTTCATAATTATGTATCTAAATACTGTGAAACAATATAAATAGTACTTAAGGGGGGGGACTGCTGCCAACGTACCTATTTTTCAATTTGATATACCATCATTATTTATTATCAAATCGTTTTGAAAAATATAATTTAGATAGTTTGGGTATTAATAAATAAAAATATAACTTTACTTTTTGATAATGTTCTGTATAAATTATTGTAGAAAAATAATGGCATACCCCGATTTTCAACGTTTATCTTATATTTTTTTTAAAATATAAGGCGTAGTTCTACATATTTTTTTTTAAATTAAAGAGGACAAAAATATCTAGAAAAATATGATGTGACGTTGAATTAATGCTTCAGGTTTTGTAAATAAACCTAAAAAACATTTATTTTCCATTCAGCACCATTGCGAAATAAGTTATTTTGGTTTATTAACTTAACCTGATGCATTAATGCAACATTAAATTGTATTTTTCCAGATATTTTGAACTTCTTTAATTTATAAAAAAATATAATGCTCTATACCTTATAGTTTTTTAGAAATCTAAGATAAATGTCAAAAATCGGGGTATGCTTATTATTTTCCTACAAGAATATATAAAGAACATAATTAAAAAGTTAAGGAATATTTTTCTTTATTAATATCCAAAATAACTAGGTTATTTTTTTCAAAATGATTAGTTTTGTAGTAATGATGCAAATTCAACTTGAAAAAATAGGTATGTTGGCAGCAGTCACCCTCTTAAATTATTACACTTTGCAATATATGAAAAGAAACTTTGTATCCCTTGATGATGTTTTGTCCGATGAGTTTTTATACTTAGAAATTTAATGAATTATATATATTAAATTTGAACTGAGTGATCATTTGTTAGTATTGAACCTTGAAATATCAAATATTTTTCTCTTCTCATTGCAGAATGTTATGATAATAAATGTATTCACTGCGGCGCTGTTTTTGAGTTAGCAGAACTCTTAGTGGACCACATGGCCACATGCTCAAATGTGGATTCTTCTGCCCCATCCAACGCTCTGTCTCAATTATCTCCCTTGGCGCGCAAACAACCTACGCGAAGGTCTGAGGTGGTCCCCACAGACGATCTGACGTGTTTAGTGTGTGGTAAGGTATACCCCACCATTAGAAAGCTCAAAAAGCACACGGCAAATCACTCTGAGGCCAAACCACATGCCTGTGCTGAATGCGGGAAAGCCTTCAAACAAAAGTACGCTTCATATTTTATGAATATTTTTTTCCAATGATAAAATGAAATACACAGAAGACGTAGTACAGAATGTTTCTACATGTTATGCTTTTTTTTTACACTCATCACGGAATAGTAGGGAGTCGTATTTTCATAATTTTACTTTAGATAATGCATACTTTGAGTTTCGTCATGATAGTTTTTTTTTTTTTTTATATAAAAATGAATATGTCCTTTTTAAATAAGTACATATACATCTTCCTACGTTCCCTAAAATAAGCAAATTAATGCTTGTGCTATAGTTGAACGAAATCGGTCGAGGCAGGATTCGAACTCGCGACCACTAGATTACTAGCCTAGCGCGCTAACCGCTCTGCCATCGACCCATTTGTATAATTATAGACCAAGAGTCAGCGACTGCCAAATTTATGTCATAGAATAAAGACTGATTTTTTTCGGGCCTCCCGAATTTACAAGGCCTCCCGAAGCCACCGGTACTCAGGATTCATATTATCCAATCATTGCTACCTCCTGTGGTATCCTAATTCTTTAAAAAATGTCTGTCTTTTACTCTATTACTATACTTACTTACTTACTTTCCGTGTCCGGAACACCATCATATTGGTTGGTGCTCCGGTGGTGGAAGGATTGGCCGGCTATTACTATGAACTTTTGTATTCTCTCCAAACTGTAAGTTCAATCGACTTAATATTGTTATCATATGTGTAGTAAATATGAACAAACTAGTGCTCATAAGTGATGATCTATAACAACGTCATACCATGATAAAAGAACTCCACGATGCTTCCCTAAATATCTGTCTGGAAATAAACATTAACAAAACCTAAATCGTGAGTCCATCCGACAGCACTATCTCAATATGATAACATGAAAATTGAAGCTGTCGAGGAATACATATATCTGGGACATAAGATAGAATTAGGAAAGGATCACCAGACAGCAGAAATTCCCAGAGGATCGGAACATTCCATAAACATCCATCATAAGCTAGTCATTCATACTCTACTCGCAATGCTCAAAGGTCTATTATCGTAAAGAAAAGAACAAACACCACATTCGCACAGCGTAATTTTAAATATCTTGGCCCCAAAATGTACAATATACTACCTGACACTTGGAAAAATATGAAAATAGACACTCTGAAAAAACAATAAACAGTTGGCTTATATATATCCATCGGCATAGATGAATCCAATAATAAATTAAACATATTCTAGTTTGGTCGCTATTCACTCATAATTTTTTATTTACTAAGTTTTCAAACATCTTATATTAGTTAAGTTATTGATACCTACAAATCGTAACTACATATCGGATGTCCTAAAATAGGTTCACCTAGTTGGACGTCCAATGAGACAATATAAAAATAATGCAGAATTTTATTTTCCTATTTGGATTATGTATCCTGGAGCATTCTTGCTTGTACCAGCTTACTGTTAACATTTAATAGTACCTAGCATTAAATTAAGGTATATTTAGCAATAACATTCTCATAAATTTAAATATTATGTTACACTCACTAGTTATTTAATATTTGAAATGTTATCTTGTTGTACTAAAGTTTACTTATCACTGTATTATGTTAACTGTCAATATGTAATTGATACTTAAATAAATAAATTTTGAATTAGTACCATCACAGCATATTCCACAATATGGGGTAACCAGCAATAGGTGTGTGTGTCCGATACCTCATTAAAGGAAGCATGACACGAGCGTTTATCCCAAAACACACACTTCGTCTAACCTAAAAAGACACTTCCTCATAAGAATTAGTAGGCCAATGTGTAAATTTGTAGAATATCCTCTTTTTCTCCAGAAGAGAGAATATCTTTTGATGTTTGAGGAGTTTTAAAATGATTAACTCTTGTATTAAAATGTTTTGTTTAACACAATACTTGAAGATTAATACAAGTACAATGTAAATTGTTTTACAAGTTATAGTTAACTGTCTACAAGTTGATGTCTGTAACCAGAATGAGATTTATTAATTTTCAATTATTAAAGAAATCTCTTTATTGTTCCCTTTCAATAATTCAAATCAATAATCATTAATTATGAGTCATTTCTTGGATAGCAACTAAATAATATATTTCAATAAATCAATAATTAATAATAGACATTCTGTCCTTAAATATAACAACTATTTCTAATATGTTAATAAATATCCCCTAGTATGGTTCTAAACCATGCTACTTATTTATTAACAATTTACACAGATGTCTCCTTACTTGTCAGATTAAAAATAACATAATATATACAATATATTATAAAATTGTAAATTATTTCATAGATCTAATTTGTTTTTTCTATGTTTAAAAGGTATCAGTTGGTGGCGCACATGTGTATGCACACTGGTCTGAAGCAATACATATGTGACGAATGCGGTCGTGCATATTCTTCATCTAATACTTTACGCAATCACAAGCTAACACATTCTGGTGTGAAGAGGTTCTCTTGCGGCGAATGTGGGAAGAAGTTCCTTCGTGCTGCGGGGCTCGCCATGCACTCGAGGACTCACACTGGTGAACGACCGTATACATGCGATGTATGCGGAAAGTCCTTTGCCGTAGAAAGAAATCTGGTTGCACACTCTCGCATCCATACCGGCGAACGACCATACTCTTGTCCAGTGTGTGAGAAGAGATTCACAGAATCTGGAACGGTATAAAATTTCAATAAAACTAGTTACATGTAACACATGAGATCCAACTGTCGATAGCGAAGTTGAAGAATAAGAATCAAACTATAAACCCATAAATCCAAATTATTAAAAATTTAAATACATGTTGGTATGTATGTCAAGATAGGACAGTATGGAGGTCAATCCTCTTTTCCTACCCGGAATATGAAAACAGCATGATGGTTCTGTATGTATGTTTGGAGATTAAGTATCAAACTATTAAGTCTTCTTACATGATGTGTATAGGCGACTGCCATACAAATTGTATGAAGCGATGTCGTCACTAAATTCAATTTTTATAAAAATTGTTAAAAAAACATTGAGATGTACAATGTTAATATTTTTATTGATATTTTTTTTATTTTTTTTTTCAACATCTCAATAGAGACGAAGTTGGGATATTGTAGAAGAACCAGGAACTCGAGGCACATACAGGGCTTACAACCTGTCATCGTCTGGTTTACGTGAACACTTTATGCGCTAATATCCCAACTTCGTTTCTATTGAGATGTTAAAAATTTGACACAATATGGTAGTTGTTCATGTACAACAACACTTTACTTCAATTCTTGATACAAAGTCTAGTTTTCAATTTATAGTTAACATTGTAATATGGTAGTCGTTCATGTACAACAACACTTTACTTCAATTCTTGATACAAAGTCTAGTTTTCAATTTATAGTTAACATTGTAATATGGTAGTCGTTCATGTACAACAACACTTTACTTCAATACTTGATACAAAGTCTAGTTTTCAATTTATAGTTAACATTGTTATATGTTAGTCGTTCATGTACAACACTTTACTTTACTAGTTTTAAATTTATAGTTAACATTGTAATATGGTAGTCGTTCATGTACAACAACACTTTACTTCAATTCTTGATACAAAGTCTAGTTTTCAATTTATAGTTTACATTGTTATATGGTAGTCGTTCATGTAAAACAACACTTTACTTCAATTCTTGATACAAAGTCTAGTTTTCAATTTATAGTTAACATTGTTATATGGTAGTCGTTCATGTACAACAACACTACTTCAATTCTTGATACAAAGTCTAGTTTTCAATTTATAGTTAACATTGTAATATGGTAGTCGTTCATGTACAACAACAATTTACTTCAATTCTTGATACAAAGTCTAGTTTTCAATTCCTATTGGATTGCCTTTTCGTTCATAGTTGTTCTGGCAATTTATTATAGCCACACAGTCCTTTGCACATTATTCTATCTTGTACATTTTATTTTTATAGATTTCTCAGTTTTAAAATAATTATTGTATGTGTGTTGTAGTTGTAGATTTGTGTTCTCTGCTTAGTTCAGGGTCTTGAATTTTTGCAGTTGTTGAATGTAGAATGGTGCCAAGTCATACTAAGCATTCCTTTTTAATTATTAACTATGCGGTATATTATATTGATTTATAATTATATTCAAAGGTGAGCTGAGATTGATACTCATTTTGTAAAATAGAAAATTTAAAGAATCGTTGTTTCTTTATAATTGTTACTATTACTCACCTTTTGAAAAAAAATAATATATATATTTTGATCTATTTGTTACATTTTCCTTATGAGGACACTACGATAAACTGGGTAGTGTCCTTATAAATTTTTAAAACAATTTTATATATTATAAACATTTTCAGGTGAAGAGTCATATGCGTTTACACACTGGAGAACGACCATTTCAATGTGACACGTGTACCTCGGCCTTCCGTACTTCGAGTGACCTTATTGCGCATAGGATGTTCCACACTGGGGAGAGGCCATTTGCGTGTGATATATGCCCTTTCCGCTGTCGGAAGTCCTACAACCTCAAGAAACATCGACTCACACACAACAAAACTAAGCCTGCTACAGATTGACTACAATATATATCAAAAAGAAAAACAAACAATAGTTTCTTTCATTCGTTGTTTATGAATTTATAGAAAAATAAATAATTTTAAACATTGTATTTTTATTTAAAAATCTTCTTCTTCATCGTGTATTAGGTCATTTGACCTGTTTTTGAAGGTGAATTATCCTGATAAGAGGAGGTCCAACTGTCCTTCAATCTCTTCACAGGTCTTCTGTGTAGTCTTCTGTTGTTGGGTATTTTTGTCTTAATAATTTTTACAATTCTATTGCCGGCCATGCATTAGACGTGGTCTCTCCAGAAGCATCTCCTGTTGAGTCCCCTCCTACTTATGTCTCTGATACCGCATATAGATTGATCCTTTTATTTCTGATGCGGTCCCAGAAGCGTTTCCGTGTTGATTAGGAGGCAAGTACTGCCTCGAATTAGGCACTGGTTTGTAGTGCTAATGCACTTAAAAACTCGTGTCGAATTCGAGGCACGTGTCCTCCAGTCGACTGCATTTATATTTATCATCTCGATGAGCTTCTTCCAAAACATTAAAATAAGCTGCAAGCGCACCATAACCGCCATCAATAAGTAAACAAATTATATTTATGCAAAAAACACATGAAGATAATTAAAATAATTAGAAATAAAGTTACATACCATCATGCCATGTCCCTCACGGGGTAGGCAGAAGGAACCGAACGCCACATTTTTCTATCTTGACACACATTCATCGCCTCGTCAACATTCATACATCGTCTTATAAACGTTCGTCTGTTGTTCACGCTTCTAACATTTCCATCTTTCAGAATATCGTTTACACGGTCGTGCCATCCTTTTCTTGGGAGCCCCCGACCTCTTATTCTATTCCTGTCAACTTTGTATATTTTCTTCGTCAGTCGTTCTTCATTCATTCTCTCCAAGTGGCCAAACCATCTCAATGTGTTAACTTTCATTCTGTTAATTACATCTTTCTTCATTTTACATTCTTTCCTTGTATCTTCATTTCGAACTCTGTCATACATCGTTCTGTTACAAATTCTTCTAAGCGATCTCATCTCAACTGCATTTATTCTGCTTTCGTGCGACTTCTGCCATGTCCAGGTCTCACTTGCATACGTCAGGGTCGGCACTACGATTGCGTTATGAATGGCAACTTTAGCATCTTTTGATATGTTGCGATCATAGAAATAAAGTTAAATAAATATAATTCAAAAAACTTATAACTAATGCTTTTAACCTAAAAAAAACATTAGAAATACACTTAAAAGAACTATTATGCAAAAAAACTTAACAAACTTACGTTGTAAAAATTAGTAGGTATTAGAAATACACTTACTAAATATTATTTAAAAAAAAAAACAAACTTACGTTGTAAATTGTTGCAAATAATGTTTAAATAGTAGAAAATGAAATTAAGATCAGTAAAATATATGTTCCTAGGATTCTTCTTAGTATTATACCTCCATACAAATTAATGTGACAGTGACAGGCGAAATGTAATAGTGCGCCAACTTAGTCGCCATTCAAAGTGAAAAAATTTGGTCGGTGCATCCTCTACCTCCAACAAACACTACTTGTGCATCCCACACCTTGCTTGCTGTAGCCTTTCTCAACTTTTGATCTAGTATCCTAGCATACAATTTTCCAACTGAACTCAGCAGACTGATAGCTCGGTAGTTCTTCCAGTCTAGTTTTGACCCTTTCTTAAAGAGGGGCAAAATCACTGCGTTTCTCCAGTCTGACGGGGTATGTCCTGTCTCCCAACATTTGTTGAAGAGGCAATGACACCATTCCATCGTCTTTTCGCCACTATATTTGATAAATTCAGAAGAAAATATACAGAGTGGAAAGGAATGGAATGAGAGGTCGGGGATGACCAAGAAAGGGATGGCACGACCAAATTTTGCTATTTTTATGTAAATTATGTGGTTTTTAATGTCGTTATTTTTTAAAGTAAATTATTTATTTTTTGATTTTCGTTTGCCTAGTTTAGTTTTTGTTACAATTCTGCCTGGTTCATTTTCTACACACTTTAATGATTTAATCAAAACATTATCTTCTTCAGGCATGTATTTATACATACTTCTTATGTCTTTAATTTTTTTTATACACATTGTGTTAACTGGAGCTTTAATAGATATATCACTTATGATGATAATTTTCCTATCATTGATATCAACAGACGTTGAAGGTCCCCAGAAACTTGTTCTATATTCAAGAACATTCCAATTTGATTTTCTGTATTTAATCAAAAGAAGACTATAGATATTTTGATGTCTGAGATGTCGTTCAATTATACTATGCACTGCGTCAACTTCTTGAATATTTCCATGCCCTGGCTCTGAAAATTTTTTTTCTATTTCCATGATGTTTTTACTCATATGAGAATTGCGATTCTGAGGTACACATGAATCAGACCATAGAATGAGTTTATTTATATTTTGTGGTGAGTCATTTACAAGCGTTGTTAAATTTTTTACCAAAGCACTGGCAAGATCGTCTCCCTTTCTATTGTTTTTGGTCTCATCCCAGATTGTGTTGATAACATTTTTATTTGTACTGCAATGACTTGTTAAATTGTAAACTGTCAGCTTGCTTTTGTAAAAGAAACTGAATATAGTTGATTTAGGCAAACTGAATATATTCTCCAGGTCGAAAGCGACAACAGCTGTTGTTGTGTCCTGCTTTAATAGTCTATCTGCTGCTCTTTCTTCACTCTCTTCTATTTTTCGTTTAAGGTGCCCTTGATATTTATAATTTTGGGTTTCATTTGGATTTTTAGGGCTCGATACTCTCAACACATATCGCAGACATCCTTTTTTGGGCGGTAGAAGCTTAAATTAAACTGTTCATTGAAAACTTTTCTATATATGTTTTCTTTTACTGGTTCTTTACATAACTCGACATACACTGAATACATGGTGGGTGGGTGTGTGTGTGTGTGTGTGTGTGTAATTTTAAGCGTTCTCGCTTTGACGTTTTTTGAGATATGTGGAAATATATAAAAAAAATGCTGATTAGGAACTTCTGACTGGAAAAAATACATTTACCTAAAATAGGAGTGGCACGCGTAATAACTGACTGTTTAAATAGATAAATAAAATCTGACATGTGGATTTCATCATACATTTTTCGAAATTTTATTTAATTTTTTTAAGCATTTCCGGAAAAATAAGCAACCTTTCCTTAATATTATAATACAATAATTCTATAAACAAAAAAATCAATAAAATTGGCATCGTAGGCCACTTGTAAACAATTACCAAACTTGCTAAAATGGAGCAACCTGTATATAGGATTACTAAAATATAGATAAAATATAAAAAAAACACTTACTGTTTTATTTCCTCAGCGCTGCGCACGTGTGTATTAATGTCCAAAACATTCGTATAACGACTGAGCAAACAATTGAAAAAAAACAATATGGCTGTTGTGACGTAATTCAACGGCTCGCCGTGATTAGTTGATCGGTGGACATTGAACACTTAATCATGAAATAAATAAATTAAGGCCTCTGCATACGGGACGGGGCGACGATGTGGACGGGACGGGGGCGGGACATGGCGTTATGAAACCATGTATGCATACGCACCGTGACAGCGACGTGGACGTGACGTGCTAGTGTTGTGAACAAGAAAGATTTTGCTCTCCGGAGCGACTGTAATCGCCATGCATACGCAACGGGGCGTGGACGGAGCGTGGCGGGGACGTGCAAAACATCATCGGCAACGATGTTTTTTCCCGCTCCGTCCACGCCACGTCCTCGCCCCGTCGTGCACCCGTGGCCTATACACGTTCGTATACATTTTGTATGAAACGATGTTTAAAATAAACACGTCCCGTTCCGTCCACGTCGTCGCCCCGTCCCGTATGCAGCGGCCTTTAATGTAGGGAGATTGGTCATAATATCGTTTTGGTATGTAGTTTGAACAAATAAGCACGGAATATTTTCTAATCAAAATGGAGATAGCAATTTTAAATTATCCAAAAACCTAAGTATTAACTATCGAATCGATGTATTTTCACGGTTCAACGATGCGGATTTTTTTCTTTGATTTTTTCTGTATTCATAACTCATTTTCGACAAAAATGGTCGTTTGGCACTTAAGCATTGGGGCGACGAAATGCCATACATAATTCGAAAGCACTTAATTTTGTGTCTGTAAAATTTATGGTTATTTTATTTGGGTATTTAAATTTTTTTATTGCTGATGCAGTGTAGGCCAACAGACCCAGAATGAGAGGATGAAAACAATAATATTGTCTCTGGTTCGATTCCCGTTGGAGACAGTTTTTAATTATGTTTACCCCCCAGGGGGGTTACTTATGACGCGTTCTTAACAGGCGTTATTATCTTGCCTTAATAATCTTAAAAATGTATAAATCAGTACTCGATCATCATCAAATCAAATTTGAATATGATATTGCTATTAATTTTTATATAAATAAATAATATTATTATATTAATTTATACCTTAAAGATTGCTTAATTCCGAAGTTGATCTTATTCTAAGTTTTATCAACTTCATGAGTAACCTTGCAATCTAGATTTGTGAGAGAATACATATGACGTCTCCAGGCAATTTGTTATTGGGTGCCTATTAAATTAATATTTTACATAATACCTGTTAATTGCCCGAGAAGCAATACAAAAAAATAATTAATTTTTTTTATTTATACTGGCTAATATTTTTCCTATTTGATTTTACCATCTGAGATGTCTTTGAAATGTAATTTTCTATGGAGTACATCTCAATTGTTTCTATGTATCTGTATCTGTCAAAATGGAGGAGCACAATATAGGAGACGTGCAATCAATATACATCGAAGATATTTTAAATACAACTGAGAATAATTGTGAAGATGTCGACTATAAAGTGTGTAGATGTTGTTTGTCCACAGGACTGGACGTGTCTTATTCACTCGAGGATGATGACGGCATTTTGGAACTGTTAACTGAATCTAAGGTAAAATCTTAATAATGAATCACTTAGATGCATCCTAAACAAAACTTTCGGTAATTATTTACAAGTGGTATAAGTCTTCAATTTTGCTGAATTTTTTTCTATAGATAGATAAAAATATACAGATTACGGGAAAAATAGTAATTTTCCCGGGAAACGCCTAGAAAAATTAAAAAAAAATAAAATTACATTACGGAAAATCTATAGAGATTCCCAAGCAAATAGTTGCTTTTCTGACATCTATGGGCGAATATTCAAACTAATTGTTAGTATAGAAACACGCCGCGAAATTAGAAACATGCCGCGAAAATCTGAAGTAAATGAAAATTGTATGAAATATCGAAAATTAAAATACATACAAACCTAACCTAACCAATTTTTACCAAAAGTTTGTGTAGAAGCATATTTCCTTTAAATCCCTTCCATGCCATTGTCCCCTCACCGATGTATGAGAATTGTCACTTGTCACAATAATTTTGGGTGACAATAAGTGTCAAGTGAAATTAACCAGTACAAGTTTGAAGACCACTGCGTGTGGATGTGTGCACAAAAAAAAATAATCAGTGAACCAAAGAAGCATCGGTGAGATCTTTTAAAAATACAGTCCACTACCTACCATCTAATACCCATCACCTGATGTTTTCTACATAATATTTTGGCCCTTCTAACCGAATTTGAAGTGTTTTTTTGTGTTATTTGTTGCGAATTCTGCATGTTGCGGTGGTTTCAAATAGTAATTTGTAGGTACTCAATTTTGTTACAATATTGTGGTGATTAAATATCACATAATATTATTTTGTGATTATTGTGAGGTATAATAAGGTACCATATTAATGTTAATAACATTATTGTGAATGCAGTCGGGTAGAATAAAATACCACATTATTATTGATACAGTGAATTTGTGTTTGCATGCAATTATAGTTTAAAAGTAAAGTTTAAAGTTTTAAAATGGCTGATAACATTAAAGCAAGGATGTTAAATGCTATTTCTAGAATTAGGAATACATATGAATTAAGAGATCTGTGTGAAAAAGGCAATATCGAACGAGATGAAATATTTTTAGCTAGGTGTCAGAGAGTTGATGAATGGTATAAATTGGTCAATGAATTAAGTGACAGCTTGATTGGAATATATACTGATACAAAATGTGATACAGAGTTGAAAGAGTTGAGTGAAATAATTCAGAAATGTGACATTATGTATTTTGAAATAATGAGAATTAAAAATCGTTTATCTAATGGTGTGAAAATAAATGCAACTGATGTATGTAATAAAATTCAGAGAGCTCCTATAATAAATTTACCTGTTTTTGATTCCAACGTCGAAAATTGGAATTCGTTTCATGACATGTTTGTGTCATTGATTCATGATAATATTGGATATACAGACATAGAAAAATTTCATTATTTGCGAACGTCCATAAAGGGATTTGCATCAACATTTGTTAATTTACCACTGATTAGTGATAATTATAATATTGCTTGGAGTACATTGTGTGGACATTACACTAATACAAGATTACAATTTGAATATTACATGAATAAAATGTTTCAATGCAAATCTTTAGTTGGTGAAAATGTAGGGCAATTAAGCGAATTATATCATACATTTAATGAAAATATATTAGCTCTGTCAAATATGAAATGTGAAAAAATGTTAGATCAGGTATGGGGATTTATATTTATTAATAAATTAGATGAATCTACACGTCGAATAGTGGAAAGTAGATTAGATATTCAGGAAATTCCTTCAATAAATAGAATATTTGAAATAATTTGAAGTCAATTGCAAGTATTAAAATTTTCACGTCAGAGTAATTCACAAGTAAAGCGTAATAATTATAATCATAAATCAGACAAAGGGTTTGTAGGTAATATTCGCCAACTTGAATGCTATATGTGTAAGGGTAGTCATACGATACACAATTGTGACACATTTATTAATAAAACTGTATCAGAGAGAAAGGATATTGTCTCTAAATTGAAATTATGTTTTTGTTGTTTTGGAAAACATCTGATAAAGGATTGTAAGTCTAACAAAAAGTGTCAAACTTGTGATAGGAAACATAATGTTTTATTGCATACTGATAATTCATCGGTAGTAGGTATCTGCCATAAAGGGATTCGGGGTAATGAATCTATTGGTCAAGTGATATTAGGAACAATTATAGGATATGTCCAGGGAAAAGATGGGCAATTTTATAAGGCCAAGTGTTTAGTTGATTCTGGAAGTCAGGTTACTTTGATGTCTGGGAAGTTTTGTAAGAATATAGGATTCTATACAAAAGGGCATTCTGTATCATTGACAACGCTGTCTTCTACTAATATTGATGTAAAGGGTTCTATGCAATTTTGTTTATTTAATAATAAATATAACAAGTCGATATTTGTAAAGAGTGTAGTGGTGGATGCGCTTCCATCAAATTTGCCTAGGAGAGATTTATCTCATCAGTGTAGAGTTTTGACTCAAGATTTAGAATTGGCAGATAATGAATTTTGGAAAAGCAGTAATATTGATATATTATTAGGTGCTGACATGTATGGAAAATTGTTTACAGGAAATTGTAAAAAATTATCAGAAGATTTATATGCATTTGAGACCATATTTGGGTTTGTAATTTTAGGTCAAGATTTTGTACATGATAACAATGAGTTGTTAACATGTTTTGTATCATCTGATGTGTTAGATGAAAAATTAAAAGGGTTTTGGGAAATAGAAGAGGTAAACACAGTATCAAGTAGTAGGAAAATGTCACATTCGGATGAGGAATGTGTTCAGTTATACAATGATTTACATTATCGTAATGACGATGGTAGATTTGTAGTACCGCTCTTATTAAAAAAAGATATTCACGTACCATGTGTTGGTACTTTTGGTTTTGCTCTTAAAAGATTAACTAATATGGAAAGAAAATTTTGTAATAATTTGGAAATTAAACTTGAATATACAAAGTTCATGAAGGAATATGAGATGTTAGGACACATGAAAGAAGTTCCTTTACAAGGCGATCCAAATGTATATTATATTCCTCATCACTGTGTTCTGAAACCTGATAGTTTATCTACTAAATTGAGAGTTGTTTTTGATGGCAGTTCTAATACGAACGCAACTGGTGCATTAAACAAATATTTACATGTAGGTCCAAAGTTGCAAAAGGATATAATCGAATTATTGTTAAAGTTTAGAATCTATAAAATCGGGTTTTCTGCTGACATAACTAAAATGTATAGACAAATATCTATCAGGCAAGAAGATAGAAGATATCAGCATGTATTGTGGCGAGAAGATCCGTCACAACCTGTCAAAGAATATGAGTTATGCACTGTGACATATGGTTTAGGAAGCTCACCCTATAATGCAATTCAAACAATAAATCAGTTAGCTTTGGATGAAAGTGATAAATACCCATTAGGTGCTAAAGCTCTTCATAATAGTACATATGTAGATGATATTATATGCGGTGATCATAATATTGAAGATGCTATTATTTTACGAGATCAGTTGATTTCTATTTTACGAAGTGGTTGTTTTGAATTGTCAAAATGGGCAACTAACTGTCCTGAATTTATTCAAGATTTTAATAAATCTGATAGCAGTGTGATCTGTTTTGCTGAAGACAGTAATCATATTAAATTATTAGGAATTAAATGGGATTTTGTGAATGATGTTTTTAGTTATCAGGTTAAGAAAATTGATATTAAATATACAAAGCGTATGATTCTATCGGTCGTTTCATCTATATATGACCCTGTAGGGTGGATCACTCCGTTTACATTTTTATTGAAAAGTTTCATTCAAAATTTGTGGAAAATGAAATTGGGATGGGATGATATTATTCCAGAATCCACGAAAGTGCAGTGGAATAAAATAGTTGATCAAATGTCTTTATTAGAGGAATTTAAATTGAGTAGGTTTTTTGGAACTAGCGTTGATAGTCAGTGTTATTTAGTTGGCTTTTCTGACGCCTCTAATGACGGATATAGCGCTGTTTGTTATTTGGTTACTGAGGATAGTAAACAAATATCTCTGGTGACTGCCAAGTCTAAGGTTGCTCCAATTAAGATGCAAACGATACCACGCTTGGAGCTCTGTGGTGCATTATTATTATCAAAATTAATTAAATATACTTTATCTATATTTCAAGATGCAATTATTATAAAGGATGTATATATGTACACAGATTCTAGTATTGTTTTGTCGTGGCTTAAAACACCATCATATCTATTAAAATTATTTGTTGCAAATCGAATAGAACGTATTTGGGAAAACGTGCCTCATGGAAAATGGTTTCATGTGAGATCTCAATGTAATCCAGCAGATTGTGCATCTAGAGGATTATATCCAGAAGAATTAGTTGGTCATACGTTGTGGATAAACGGTCCAGAGTGGCTGTTAGAACCTGTTGACAGATGGCCACGGTGCGATGATTATATTGTACCTGCGCTATTGCCAGAATATAAAGGGTTAGTTAATCAATCTAATGCTTTAATTTTAGAAGATAAAGATAGATTAGGATTGTATAACATAACTAATAAATATACAAAGTTAACACGTGTAGTAGCTTGGATTTTAAGGTTTAAAAATAATTGTCTGTTGAATGTTAATAATCGCACTAAAGGAGATTTGTGTAATAGGGAAATGGAAATTAGTTTACAAGCAATTATAAAATATGATCAGAGTTTACATTTTATGAAGGATATTAATATGTTAAAATACAAAAATCAATGCGATAATCCTCAACTGCAGAAGTTGAATTGTTTTATAGATAAACAGGGACTTGTCAGAGTGGGCGGAAGAATTAGATATTCTGCACTACCCGATAAAATGAAATTTCCAATATTGTTGCATAAGCATAGTGAGTTTGGAAAATTATTGATAAATTATTTTCATATATCATATTTGCATGTGGGTCCCAGATCACTGCAACATTTAATACAACGGAAATATTGGATTGTTTCAGCGAGAAATAGAATTAAGTCTGTTTTGTCAAAGTGTCTTGTGTGTAAGCGATTTAGTGCTTCACCAGTGCAGCCAATAATGGCTGACTTGCCAGCTATTCGGGTTACTCGTCATCGACCATTCATAAACGTATCAATTGACTTAGGCGGGCCGTTTATTTTGAAGGAAAATAAACGTCGCAATTCGAAAACGTATAAGGCATACTTTTGTGTTTTCGTATGTATGACTACAAAGGCCATACATATTGAAATTGTTAATGAATTATCTACTAGTGCATTTATTGCTTGCTTAGAGAGATTTGTATCTCGACGTGGTTTATGTACTACAGTATATAGCGATTGCGGAACAAATTTGGTTGGCACACGTAAATATTTGACTGGAGTTTTTAAATTTTATAGTGACTGTATCCAAGATACAGATTTTCGAAATTTCTGTCTCGAAAAATGCATCGATTGGCATTTGAATCCTCCTAAAGGTCCACATTTTGGTGGCCTACATGAGATCAACGTAAGATCTATAAAGTATCACTTAAAGCGAGTTGTTGGCAACCAAGTGATGACTTATGAGGAGTTTAATACAGTATTGATTAAGATCTAGGCGGTAGTGAATTCTAGACCACTTGTTCCTATGTGTAATGATATTGACAGCGTAGATGCCTTAACGCCAGCTCACTTTATTATAAGTGAGGTATTGGTTGGTATTCCAGAGTATGACGTCACAGATATTAAATTGAATAGGTTAGATAGATGGCAGATGATCACAAGAATGTATCAGGATTTTTGGAAACGTTGGAGTGTGGAATACCTCACTTCACTTCAACAGCGTAAAAAGTGGTTCACTTCAGTGCCTAATATACAGGTGGGAGATTTAGTGTTAGTGAAAGAAGAAAGGTTACATCCTTTACAATGGAAATTGGGAAGAATTGTGGCTACCATGCCAGGAAAGGATAATATTGTACGGGTGGTAAAAGTTAAGACAAAAGAGGGAATATTTGTTCGACCTGTTGTGAAAATATGTCCCTTAGATGTTTAATAGAAATAGTTAAGAATAATGTTAGTCTTATAGTTTTAGTTGGTTATTATAACAATTAAGTTAAATGTGTTTTCGTTATGACAGAAAGGTCTGTCTATTGTTTTCATTGATATAGTCTGTGAACTATCTTTTTGAATTTTTTTTTAATGTGATTTTGTTGTGGATAGTATGTTATTGAATTTTTTTTGTGTGTTTGTAATTTCATGAATTGGACAATGTGGAGTTTTATTTTGTGATGGCTGCATTAGTGATATGAGTTTGTTAAAAGTTAATTTTGTTTGTGGCCACCGTGATATGTACAATTCGTCAAATTTTGTTTAAAATTTGAGTGGGCGGTTATGTAGAAGCATATTTCCTTTAAATCCCTTCCATGCCATTGTCCCCTCACCGATGTATGAGAATTGTCACTTGTCACAATAATTTTGGGTGACAATAAGTGTCAAGTGAAATTAACCAGTACAAGTTTGAAGACCACTGCGTGTGGATGTGTGCACAAAAAAAAATAATCAGTGAACCAAAGAAGCATCGGTGAGATCGTTTAAAAATACAGTCCACTACCTACCATCTAATACCCATCACCTGATGTTTTCTACAGTTTGCTTAGAATAGGTTGGTTAGGTTTGTATTTAGTTATTATTGCGACTCGCGTGAGCGAGTTGCATTATACATTGCTTGACAGTATGTAATGCAACTCGCTCACGCGAGTCGCAATAATAAATACATACAAACCTAACCTAACCAATTTTTACCAAAAGTTTGCTTAGAATAGGTTGGTTAGGTTTGTATTTAGTTATTATTGCGACTCGCGTGAGCGAGTTGCATTATACATTGAGTGACAGTATGTAATGCAACTCGCTCACGCGAGTCGCAATAATAAATACATACAAACCTAACCTAACCAATTTTTACCAAAAGTTTGCTTAAAATAGGTTGGTTAGGTTTGTATTAACCAACCTATTATTATAATTTTGATGATGTATTCGCATTTGTTTATAATTTACAAATAAATTATATTTAATAACAAATTTAGGTAGTTGTATGGTACCTACCAGTTTTAATATTTTTTATGTGATATTTTTTCGCAAATATTGTCTGTCATATATTTTGTAGTGTGCATTTATCTATGGTTTAGTGTTCAGTTTTATGTCGCAGTTGTCGTATTAGCTCGCGTATTTAATCGTATTTAATAAACGTTAAAAATAAGAAATTAGTAATGATTTTTCTGGTTTTTTATCGTGAAAATCGAATGTTTATAGATAATTTGCGTGTTAATAATGTGTACATTGTGATTTAATAAAAGTATTGTTGGTTATTTGACTTCAAATGAGAAAATAGTCACGTGCAATCTCGGCGATAGGTGTCCTTAAATCGTACAAGGTTTCATACATTGCAATTTTATTTTTTTTAATTTTTCTAGACGTTTCCCGGGAAAATTACTATTTTTCCCGTAATCTGTATATTTTTATCTATCTATAGAAAAAAATTCAGCAAAATTGAAGACTTATACCACTTGTAAATAATTACCAAACTTTCAATCCATATTCGGGTTTTGATGTATTTTAGTGTTTAGTAAGAACATGAGAAATCATAAAACGGTAATTATTCGGAATAGTATGTAATCGCCAATTTTGTTGATTTTTTGTCTATAGGTAGATAAAAATATACAGATTACGGGAAAAATATTCATTTTCCCGGGAAACGTCTAGAAAAATAAAAAAAAATAATATTAAATTACGAAAAATGTATGAAAAACTCTAAGCAAATAGTTGCTTTTTTGACATCTATGGGTGAATATTCAAACTAATTTTTAGTATAGAAACACGCGGCGAAAATCTGAAGTTAATGAAATATCGAAAATTAGTAATGCTTAAAAAAATATTCATTTTTTATATTAATAAAAAAAAAATAAGCTCTAGATGCACAAACAAAAAAAATATACATAAAAAAAAAAACAAAAGAAAACAGGCAATTCGAAACATCAACAAATAAGAACAGTTTTTTATCTATTTCTTTAAAAAAACAATACAAAATACACAATAGTATAATTAGATTTAATTTTTTGATCGAAAATTCTTGATGGAATTCTATTAAAATAACTTAAAATTTTTAATAAACACTAAAGATATAAAACGTTTATAACTTAACACCACCTTTACAGCATATATATTTGTGCTAAAGCCATTTTGAACTGTTTTATCTACCAGTTCCTTGTACTTGCTTGTTAAGTGGTCTTGTATTGGTGGTCTTTTGTAATATTTGTGTCACATGGAACAGTCAGCTCCACATAAATAACACTTTTCAATGAAAGAGAGTATATTGTCAAGTCAGGCCTAAGAGATGAGATGCAGATCTCCTTTGGAAGGTTATATCTCTCTGTTCTCGCATCCATTAGGATATTCCAGTCATCTGACTTCTTAATTGTTGATATTAATTTCATTGTTAGATACACAAGAGAAAGGCAATCGTGGTTTTACTGGATTCATGAATCCAGGCCCACGAGCACATACGACCAGATTACCAGTCAGAACAGGCGAGCCACATGGGCTTGCGACCATGTATGCGGGATTAAGGGGCCCCTAATTTTAGTAATTCTATGTATTAATTATATTGAATTGAACATAAAAAAATCTTTAAGCAATAAAAATTGTAAAATTTGCGCACGTCTCGAGAAGTTGCCAATACAAACTAATTATTATTTTGTCTTTTAGCTCCACCAAGGGACTTGCATGAGTTGGCTTTGTTACCGCTGCGCTCACACGATGCGTAAACTGTCGTCCTTTCGTAATCTCTGCCATCGAGCTGAAGGTATTCTCAAGAGATACTGCAGCAAACCAGCCGGACTAAACAAGGTTACATCTTGATTCATTTCTTGCCCTCATTGACACACATAGCATACAAGCATTTTTAATCTAATACAGTGTAAGATAATAATAATTTTAAGTAATGATCCCGCCGAGGTTAACATTAAACTTTAAGAGGGTGACTGCTGCCAACGTACCTATTTTTTTAATTTGAATTTACATCATTACTACAAAACGAATCATTTTGAAAAAAATTATCTAGTTAGTTTGGATATTAATAAAGAAAAATTTACCTCAACCTTTTAATTATGTTCTGTATATATTCTTGTAGGAAAATATTAAACATACCCCGATTTTTGACATTTATTTTAATAATAATAAATTTGGATAATTTATATAGTGCCGTTTTTATGCATATCTCACATCAAGGGCGCTGAAAAATTGATTACGTTGTATCATTTTGGCTCTGGTAAGATTTGCGAAAAAGGTGCGTTTTGAGTTTTTTTCTGAAAGAAGATATATTTTCGGTTTGTGTGAGGGTATGTGGGAGCTTATTCCATGCATTTGGTCCTGCCACAGCAAATGCACGATCACCGAAATTAGTTGTGTACACCCTGTTTATTTCAACTAATTTCCCAACCATGGATGAAGAAGCTGAATGAAGTGATGATTGTCTGTCATTTATTGAAAGCGGAATGCACAGTTCGGAGAGGTAAGTAGGAGCCATACCACGAAGTGCTTTAAAGATTATGAGACAAAGCTTATATTCAATTCTTTCGGGGACTTTAAGCCAATGTAGATTGCGAATATGGTGAGAGATGTGAGAAAATTTGGATGCTCCAGTGATGAGTCTGGCTGCAGCATTGAAAACTGACTGAATTTTATTAATTTCTTTCTTTGGTAAATTCGCATATATACCGTTACAATAATCCAAACGGGAGACAACAAAGGCGCTTACCAAAGATTTCATGGCTTCAATTGGGATACTCCTTTGGATTGACTTAAAACGTCTTAGTTGAAAGAAAGCAGAAGAAGTATCTGTGTTAATTTGGTTTGAAAAGCTTAGATTTAAATCTATTTTGACTCCAAGAAGTTTAACACAGGATTTGGGAAGATTATCTGAATTTTCGAAAGTTAGTGGGGAAGTGTCTATTAAATGGCTTCGTTTGCGTGTTGCAGTCCAGAGTAGTTCTGTCTTTGTTGGGTTTAGCTTAAGTTTGTTTGCTGACATCCAAACACCGATATCTTCGATACATTTACAACTTGTGGTTTTTAGATGGTGAGCATTTTCTGGTGTGCAATAAAAGTAAAGCTGCCAATCGTCCGCATAACAGTGTGCAAGTAGTCTTAAATTTCTAAAAAACTGTAAGGTATAGAGCATTATATTATTTTATAAATTAAAGAATATCAAAATATCTGGAAAAATACGATGTAACGTTGCATTAATGCATCAGGTTAAGTTAATAAACCAAAAAAACATTTATTTCGCAATGACGCTGAAAGGAAAATAAATGTTTTTTAGGTTTATTTACTAAACCTGAAGCATTAATGCAACGTCACATCATATTTTTCTAGATATTTTTGTCTTCTTTAATTAAAAAAAAAAAATGTTGAACTACGCCTTATATTTTATTAAAAATATAAGATAAACTTTGAAAATCGGGGTATGCCATTATTTTTCTACAAGAATTTATACAGAACATTATCAAAAAGTAAAGATATATGAATGGCGACCGAGAAGAGGCGTCGGCAGACCCCAGGTGGTCTGATGACATCAAGAAATGTGCCGGAGGTAGATGGATGCAGTGTGCCCAAGACAGGGTTTTGTGGAGGATCAAGGGGGAGGCCTATGTCCAAGAAAGGAAAATAACAGGCTGAAGAAGAAGAATAAAAAAGAATAAACAGTAACAAAAAAACAAAAGATTTTTTTAAACGATGTCAAAATAATGATGATAATGTACAAAAAGAGGATGTGATGTGAAGAGATGGAGAAATTATTGGTGTGTGGATAGGAACTGTGGATATTGAAAGGATACAAAAACAATTCCTTAAGTGTATGCAGTACAGAAATCATGAACGTCAGATCCAATACAATGATTTACTTAAAAGGTATAACATGATTAGTCTTGCCAACAGAAGAAAATTATTTGATGCATTAACACTATGTAAAATATCCCATAATAAATTCGATTGCATTCAATTAAATAATAATAATAATAAAAGACTTTCATTGAATGAAACAACGTGGCAGACTTATTGCCCGCAGGCAATCTCTACCAGTCAACCACCATGGTAAATAAATACAATCAGTTACAGGTTAAGAATATCATTATCAGTTAAAAATACAAATAGAATAATAGAAAATATAAATATATAAATCATAAATTAAAAATACATAATAAATATAAAAAACAAAACAAAAAAAAATAATATATAGACATAACCAAGTAGCAAAAATAATACATCAAAATTTAGCTATTAAATATAAATTAATTGACGCGATAAACATAAAACCATATTATGAATATGATCCGATTTCATTTTTAGAAAATAATAATATTTCGCTTTATTACGATAAAACAATATTAACTGACCGGTCAATTCAACATAACAGACCCGATTTAATAATACATGATAAAATTAAAAAAATAACATATATTTGCGACGTGGCTATTCCAAATTCTAGTAATATTATAAAAACTTTTGATGAAAAAATTAGAAAATACACCGCTTTAGGTAATGAGATTAAAAGACTTTGGCATTCTCGTAAAATAATAATATTACCGTTCATTATTTCAGCCACTGGCATTATTCCAAAATCGTTAATCCGTAATTTAGAAATTATAGATTTATCGAAAAATTTAATAATAAAAATGCAAAAAACGGTAATTATGAATACATGTAGAATCGTTAAAGATTTTTTAAATGTTAATATTCGGGAATCAGTAGGGTTGTTAGGTAGTATAGAGACCTCCTCAGAGCCTAATCCTTTGATATGTTAAGTATCTGGATGGGTGAACTATTCCCAATTGAAAGCTTGATGATGCGTTTGTTGCATTTTATTTTGCTCTTTTAAATAATTTACAATTTACACATTGATCTGCTAATTCTTTTGAGGAAGTGTATAATGGTAATAATAATAATTGAGTGTTATTATTTGTAGTGCTTAATTGTTATTAATATCATTAGTAAATCGGCCAGCGCCGTAAAAAAAAAAAAAAAATAAATAAATAAGAACAAAAATAAGAATAAAAAAAACATCAGATAGATACACTATGCTTATTGTATGGAGGATAGGAGAGGACTATGCTTAAATAGTATGCTTCAAATACAAATTCCATCTAGAATAACGAGACAGCGCCAACTTTTTTTCACAAATACTCCGAGAACTAATGCAGGATTCAGGATACTGGTTTATAGAATATGTAAATACTTTAATGACCAATTCAATGACCATATTGACATTTTTGTTGCATCTGAATCTGAATCTATTCACACACTAGCGGACCCAACAGACGTTGTTTTCTCTCTCTCTCTCTCTCCCCCTCTCTCTCTCCCCCATACAGAATCCCCTAATAATGGATATTTAGAAGTTTGGAGAAAGAATAATCTTGGTCTATTTTGAATTTAGTCCATTTATCAGTTAAAAAATTTAAAAATGCCATAAGAGTATCTAGGTATATGTCTTTCAAACAAAATAAGAGTATCTATATGTCTTTCAAACAAAATAAGAGTATCTATATGTCTTTCAAACAAAATAAGAGTATCTATATGTCTTTCAAACAAAATAAGAGTATCTATATGTCTTTCAAACAAAATAAGAGTATCTATATGTCTTTCAAACAAAATAAGAGTATCTATATGTCTTTCAAACAAAATAAGAGTATCTATATGTCTTTCAAACAAAATAAGAGTATCTATATGTCTTTCAAACAAAATAAGAGTATCTATATGTCTTTCAAACAAAATAAGAGTATCTATATGTCTTTCAAACAAAATAAGAGTATCTATATGTCTTTCAAACAAAATAAGAGTATCTATATGTCTTTCAAACAAAATAAGAGTATCTATATGTCTTTCAAACAAAATAAGAGTATCTATATGTCTTTCAAACAAAATAAGAGTATCTATATGTCTTTCAAACAAAATAAGAGTATCTATATGTCTTTCAAACAAAATAAGAGTATCTATATGTCTTTCAAACAAAATAAGAGTATCTATATGTCTTTCAAACAAAATAAGAGTATCTATATGTCTTTCAAACAAAATAAGAGTATCTATATGTCTTTCAAACAAAATATATATTTATAACCTAATTTTATAGTTCGAAGGTGTACATTTTTTCACTATAGAATATTCTCTCTAATATACGTTTTGTTGTTTGATCTTGACGTTTCGATCACAAAATATATATTTATAACCTCACTTTACAATACGGAAGTTTTTAAAATTTGGCTATAATAATGTCACACGATAATATAATGATAATAATATACATAAAACTAAATAATTTAATATAATATTCATAAATTAATTGAAATATTTAAACGGAAATATTATGAAACATTACATTGAGATAACTTTGATATACCTATCGTCATAATACCACTTAAAACAGAATATAGGTACTTGTAAAAAAACTAAATAGCTTTATACAATAATAATAAGAAAATATACAAACAACTTAATAATTTCATAAAATATTAAAAATATGAAAACAAATACATCAAGTGAGAAAAACATCAAGTTTTAAATGTCATAACCAACATTGCATAATATTATGACATATTGGAAGCCAATGTTCCCACTATTCAAAATGTGTATTCCGAAAATATTTATAACGATTCCCATTTTTATTATTCTTTTATTAAATTCCTTTTTGTGAATCTAATCCATTCAGGGACTAACATAAACACACATAAAAAGTTTCATCAAAATCAGTTCAGCCGTTTAGGAGGAGTTCAGTGACATACACACGTATGGAAGAATTATATATATATATATATATATATATATATATATATATATATATATATATATATATATATATATATATATATATATATATATATATATATATATATATAAAGATACATACCATCATGCCATGTCCCTCACGGGGTAGGCAGAGAGAACCGAACGCCACTTACTTCTATCTTGACATACATTCATCGCCTCGTCGTCTTATATATGTTCGTCTGTTGTTCACGCTTCTAACATTTCCGTCTTTCAAAATACCGTTCACATGGAGGTGCCATCCCTTCCTTGGGCGGCCCCGACGTCTCATTCCATTCCTGTCCGCAATGTATATTTTCTTCGTCAGGCGTTCCTCATTCATTCTCCCCATGTGGCCAAACCATCTCAATGTGTTCACTTTCATTCTATTAATAAAATCTTTCTTCATCTTACATTCTTTCCTTATGTCCTCATTTCTGACCCTGTCATACATCGTTCTATTATAGATTCTTCTTAGCGATCTCATTCAACTGCATTTATTCTACTTTCGTATATTAATCTATATTCAAAAGGGGAAATTTAAAAATAAAAACACTGATACAACCTCTTAGGACCTGGGTATGGCTGGAATGCACTGTTGAGGAAGTAATGTTATATGAGTGATGTCATTCTTGTGTATTCCTATCTATACTTCATAATATGTTTTTTCACTAAGTATTGATTTTTTATATTTTATTACTTTTATCTATATCTTAATATCTAAGCACGTCTATGTTTATATTGTATGTAACTTCTCTATGGGAAATATTGTGATTGCACATATAATTCAACTTTATTATTTATAAAACAAAAATATTGTACCGAAATTTATATATCAAAAGGATTAGTACCTACTATCGACGATTTGTTCCAGGCTTTGCTGACATCGCAAAGCCACTGACAAAACTCACGGAGGAAAGCAGTGAATTCATATGGGATTTCAAGTGCCAACATGCATTTGAAGAATTAAAACAGGTTCTAATTAATTCTCCGGTTTTGAGTTATCCTCGAGCTGAAGGAATGTTTATTCTGGATACAGATGCAAGTAACGTTGGTATCGGAAGTGTGCTCTCCCAAGTACAAGATGGGGCAGAACGCGTGATTGCTTACTTCAGTAAAGTATTGTCGAAACCAGAACGCAATTACTGTGTAACACGAAGAGAATTGCTTGCTGTTATCAAGTCAGTTGAGCACTTTCGCAAGTATTTATATGGACGGAAATTTCTTTTAAGGACAGATCACTCGGCACTTGTGTGGCTTTTGCGATTCAAGAATCCTGAAGGTCAAGTGGCAAGATGGATAGAGAGATTGCAAGAATATGACTATGATTCTGAACATCGAGCCGGACTTCATCATAGAAATGCCGATGCACTGTCAAGGCGACCATGTCCAGAGGATTGCCAGCACTGTAATAAGGCTGAGGAAAAGTTTTTTATAGCTTGTAGAACCACGGTCGTTGACAATTTTTGGCAAGATGATGAAATACGAGCAGACCAATTGGAAGACCCAGATCTCAAGTTTGTAATGCAGTGGAAGGAAAATGATCAAAGACCTTTATGGGAAGAAATAGCTTCACTATCTCCAAATATTAAGTCATACTGGGCTCAGTGGCAATCCATTGTCGTGGAAAATGGGTTGTTAAAGCGTGTATTGGAGAATGAAGATGGAACACAGCAGAGACAACAACTATTGATTCCAAGGAAGAGAATTCCTGAAGTTCTTAAACTGCTTCACAATGATGTGTCTGGGGGACACTTGGGAGTTAAAAAAACCACAGAAAAAATTCGTCAACGTTTTTATTGGGTCAATTACAATGGAGATGTAAAAGATTGGTGTAGAAGATGTGTAACTTGTGCCACTTCAAACGGACCTCAGAAACGAAGGCGTGCGCCAATGAGGCAGTATAATGTTGGTAGCCCATTTGAAAGGATAGCCATTGACATAGCGGGGCCGTTTCCCACAACGGAAAGAGGGAATAAATATATTCTGGTAGCAATGGACTATTTTAGTAAATGGACAGAAGCCTATGCACTACCGAATCAAGAAGCTACCACTGTTGCTGAAGTCTTGGTAAGGGAACTGATAAGTCGTTTTGGAGTACCATTGGAGTTACACTCGGACCAGGGAAGAAACTTTGAATCAGCCGTATTCCAGGGAATTTGTGAAGCATTAGGAATTCGAAAGACGAGAACAACTGCTTTGCATCCACAGTCGGATGGAATGGTGGAGCGAATGAATCGAACAATTGGAAGATTTTTGTCAAAAGCAGTGTCCGATCACCAGAAGGATTGGGACGAATACATCCACTTGTTCTTATTAGCTTATCGAGCAGCAATTCATGAGACAACAGGGCAAACACCGGCAAGTGTGATTTTTGGCCGTGAGTTACGGTTACCTTGCGACCTGCAGTATGGATCTAAGCCTGGAGAAGATCTAGTTGGAGAAGATTATGTGTCAGATCTTTGGAGGAAAATGAATGCTATACATGACCGTGTACGGTCCAATATTCAAGTAGCTAGTGACAAGATGAAGGAGCGATACGACATTAAAGCTGTGGAAGGTGGTTATCAGGCTGGAGACTTGGTTTGGTTATTTAATCCACAACGACGACGAGGCTACTCACCAAAGCTTCAGAAATCCTGGGAAGGACCGTATGAAGTGATCAAAAGGATTAATGATGTGGTTTATCGTATACGAAGAAAACCAAATGGGAAGCCAAGAGTGGTACATTTCAATCGCCTGGCTCCCTTTTTAGGTGATAACAAGGATGAGAAAAAAAATCCAGTTGCTCAAGTTTGCAATGTCCAAAGTGAAGAAAAGACCTTCGAGGAATTCATGATGACTCCTTATCGACGCACTCGCCATGGTGTGACTGTGGAAATTGAGCAAGACCTCTTCGATATCCCAGAAGATAATGTTTTAGCTTACTGTGTGGCTCAAGACATGAAGATGACTAGTGGTATAGCCAAAGTTATCATGAGAAAGTATGGGATGTTATATGAGCTAAAAGCCAAGAATCTGAAGATTGGAGAAGCGGTCCATTCACAGCATGGAAAACAGCATTTATTCTACATGACGAATAAGGAAACGTCTGAGGAACGAGCAGAGTATGCTCAGATGTGGAACTGTCTCCGAAGTATGCGGGATCAAATGTTACAGTTGAATCTTATGAAGCTCGGCATTCCAAAGATCAGTGATGGTATGGATTGGAAAGTGGTTCGGAATATGATAGAAGAGATTTTTCATAATACTGGAATTAATGTTCTAGTTTGCTGCTATAATCCAAGATACAGTAAAAATATAAAAAAAAGTGTACCATGTTACTTTTTCAAAGCATCTCACTGTAGAGAAGGTTCAAAATGCCGATTTATTCATCTAGAGAATTCTGTTCGGGACGAACTGAACTAAGAGGGAGGCAGTGTTATGAAATTAAGTACTATTTCTATTTAAATTGAAATAGTACTTAATTTCATAACAATATGTATGTGTGATGTGTCATTGTTTTTTCTCTTAAGAAATAAATCAACTGTGACTTCAGAACCTTCTTGTAAACCATAATGTCCATGATGTATGGTTTATTATACGATAGTGATTCGATAGTTAGACGACACATTGTTTTGTATATTTAACATTTACTTTGGTTGGTTGGAATAAATTGCCATTAGGCAATAAGCCCGCCAGTGTACTAATTATATGTACAAGAAGACTAAAATAAATAAATATCCAGACTAAGGCTATTCCATAATCTTGCTGATTGTACTTCGAACAAAGAGCTGAGAAATTCTGTATTATGGAAAGGGATGGATAGAGTTGTACGTTCAGCAGATCGGAATGGAAGTCCATGATTGGATAAATAAGTGAATTTATTTTGAGGTACTGTGGCAGGTTTGGGTTAGAGAGAATATTGTACAATAGTGACAAAATGTGTACCTATATTGCGCCGCTGGCGTATCCTGGGCCAACAAAGAATATTGCGGTAAGATGATATGTGATTAAATTTTTTCAACCCAAAGATGAATCTGATACATATATTCTGAAGACGTTCAAGTTTATTGAGATGTACTTTTTTCTATTTTGAAGTCTTTTTAATTTTACATGAAAGATGATATTGAAATGAAATTGTTTTTTTTTTGACAGAACGATATGGAGTTTATCCGACAGGCCCGTGACAGGATATTCTCCGTAAACGATCCTGTAGTTGGAAACACTCTGTGCATAGACGTTGAGATATCCATGTCTGCAAGTCACACTACGGCGGTTGCCTACGTGCCGCACGGCACAGCTCCCAAGAACTATAGTCATAATATGACCGTTGTATCAAAAGACTTGAGTTCTGTACCATTCAAGGAATACACTTTTGAATATGAGGTGAGTTTTATTATATTTTAGGCTACGACTATTTACACGACTCAACCATAGACGAAAACCAAAAATAACCACAGAAAACGCAGATAAATCAAGTCATAACAATATTTACCTTTGTTTATACTTTGTTATAATTGTAGATCTCGATGAACAAAATGATTTATAAAATTAAGTAAATGTAATAAGATGCCAATATTATTTATTTTTTCTTCAAGTTGGTTTACATGATGCATTTTTATGACCATTGAAAAAATGACAAAGGTAAATATTTTTGTATTTTGATTTATCTGCGCTTTCTATGGTTATAAATGACCTAAAAACATAGACGACGTCAGAAAATTTGTCGTGTAAATAGACACTTTTTGGCGGGAAAACGCTCTTCCCGCCAATTCCGGTCATAAAAATAGTGGCACCGTATATTTTAATTAATTTATTTATTTCCGTTTTTTTCTTTTAAAGAATGAACTCATCTGACGTAATCGATATATATAAAAATGGATGTACGTATATTTGTTTGTTGGTTGGAGGCGAGAGGCTGTCACCATCTCACAATCACAGGCCCGGTAATGATAACGTCGTGGACAGGACAGAGAAATAATATACAAAAAAAAAAATTAATAAAAGGAGAATTTAGTTTGAATTATTGAAGCCAAGAATAGAGGAAGTTATGACCTTATGAGCTTTCTTACCATATGTTCTACTGGATGTCTTCCGTGGGCTTTGAGTGTCTACATACGTAGAATATGACAAGTTATAACCATAAAAGTTCCACAGGAACTTAGGCTGCTTAAATGATTTCTTTATATTATCCTTTTTGGTTAATTTAGCTTTACTGTTTCAAGCTGATTTAAGTAAATTAAAGGATCCTGAGAGGCAGGATTCAAAAAAAAGAAACGTAAAACAAATAGATGGGATCAAGGTTTTTCTCCTGCTTAAAACGTCAAAGAAAAGAGCGCTTAGACACGTATAATTCTCTGTATTTTTCTATTTATGCAAAAAAAAAATGGGAAAACAATCGACAGTGAAAATGAAAACAGTAAAAAAATCTTAAGCAGACAAAAAATAAGGTACTCAACAATACACAAATATCAAAATAATCACCTTTTTATATAAGGATAATAAATGACACTGGCCCAATCGAGACCAACCTAAGTGATATGCAGGATAATGATTCTTTGTTTTAAAGTTGGGAAAAAAGTCAGTTTTTTAAAAAGGTATTTATCAAACAGAAATAAAATAGTAAAAGTTTGGGTCAACCCTGAACAGATATGACAGCTGACTAGGAATTATTTGTAATTAAATTATTAATTTTCAGTATGAATTTTTTAATACCAAGATTTTTTCATGGCTTGACAACCCTGAATATACAATTCAGCCTTCAAATTGTGTTAAGTAATCAATAGAGTTAATTTCAGAAAAAAATGAGATTAAAACAAAAATTTAAAATCATATTTGGGCTACCTTGAATTAGCATTAACTTCCAATTATATCAATTAAGCAATGGAATAACTTCAGAATTATAATTAACAAAATTTAATTTATTGTTAGGGCAACCCTGAATTTATAAAAATTAATATTCTAATTGTATTAAGTAATCATTGGAATATATTTCTGAATTAAAAAATAAAAAAAAACAAAATTTAATCTGGGTTGGGACAACCCTGGATATTTATATAATTTAACTTCCAATTGTATTGAGTAATCAATGGAACACGCTTCAGAATTTAAATTAAAAAAAACAAAATTAAAATCTGTATTAGGGTAACTCTGAATATATGGAATTTAATATGTATGTATATCATTTACATATAAAGGTACCTATTGATCTGTCTTTAAAATAAAAGAATAAATTTAGAAATCTTTCAATTTAAAATCATCACATAAAAATAAATTTAAATTTAGAAATCCTTCAATTTAAATCATCACATAAAAAATAAATTTAGCAATCCTTCAATTAAGATCATCACATAAAAATAAATTTAGCAATCCTTCAATTAAGATCATCACATAAAAATAAATTTCAAGAGGTAAGGACAAATAAAATTGGTATCTTTGGCTTCAGACTGTCAAGAAAAATGCACTATAAATATAGGGAGACGTATTGGATTAAATAGATAATTGCACCAAAACAAAATATCACTAAAATGTAACTTTCTTTACTTCGTAACATTTAATTTCACAGGTTCCCAATTAAAATTTCCAGTTCCTTGCGTAGAATAATCCAGGATGAAAAGAAAACAGTCAACTCAAGGTTCGGTTGAACATTGATTGGCAACAAAGCATCCCCTTCTATGAGCATCCTCTCCTCAAGCAAGAACTACGGTAGAATTATATGGACCTCTAAGATGGTTACTTTATTTGTAATCAACTCCTACCTGGTTCTACAGCCAGTCAGATGGTTTTTTTCCCAAAACTCACTTCACAACCGTGAATTTGAGTTTCAGATCAGACAAGGAAAAAAAAAACTTGTTGTATGTCACAAGAATTACTCCGAAAATGGTTCAATAATAGACACATGCCACGAAAATAATTTCTCACTTCAATGTTAAACAATTCAAAAATCACTCACTATTGGTATTTAAAAAAAACTGTAGTAACAAAATGGTTTTATTTTTTATATCGTTTTCCTTCTATGACTTCTCTCAATTAAATGACCGGCGGCAACAAAAAAAATATATTTATTATTGTCTTTTTTTTCTTTTTTTTTAGGCGAAACTATAATATTTTTTCTTCTTTTATTCCTTTACTAATTGTTTATAAAGTTTGAATCAGAAAAATCACTTATTCAACAAATACCTAAACATCATACTACGCTCGGTAGTCAGATAATTTAAATATTATTATTGAGTTTTCTTTTTTTTTTTCTTAAAAAAAAGGTTAGAAAATGTCACAATCACATAAAGTTTGAAAACCAGCTATACCTATTCAATAATCGAGTTCTTTGGAAAGAATAAGGTAAGCTATTCGTTTTATATTTTCTCCATACGCTACCGTCGGAAGAAAACTTTCGATCTAACACGATAATTACAATTCTTTTTTTTAAATGAATTGTTTTCCTTACGAGGAGTCTTTACACAAAATATTTAAAATTCACCAAAGTTCAAATTATATAAAGTTCTTCTTTAAAAATTAATTTAAGTAAAACAATTAAGTTCGCTGTAACTCTCTTAACACACTGCCGTCGGACAAAAGAACTTTCGATTTAGCGCGAATAATTACAATTTCCTTTTAAATTAATTGTTTTTACTTACGAGGAGTCTTTACACAAAATATTTAAAATTCACCAATGTTCAAATTATATAAAGTTCTTTTTTTTTAAAATAATTTAAGTAAACAATTAAGTTCGCTGTATCTCTCTTTACACCCGTCCGTCGGATAAAGGTACTTTCGATTTAGCGCGATAGTTACAATTTTAATTAAGGTTTTTCCTTACGAGGAGTCTTTACACAAAATATTTAAAATCCACCAACATTCAAATTATATAAAGTTCTTCTTTAAAAAATTTAAGTTAAACAATTAAGTTATAACATCAAAAAAAATAATCATTTAATCACAAGGAAGAATGTCCTTTTCTTCTTACCGTCGGCAAAGAAAAATAGCGTTCAAATTTAAGTTTCTTATTTAAAAATGAATTTAAGTAAAAAAATAACACATTAAATAAAAATATTTAGAAAAACAAAGAATTATACGCGTCGTTTTTATTTTATTTTATTTTATTTTTAAAATTTTCTCTTTTAATCAATCTATTTTTTTATACACCACCCCCAACGGTTTGAACAAACCACCGGAGGTGGGCCGCGAAATATATTTAAAAGACTTATTTAGTACATCGGAGCGCGGGATGTTTTCTTAAAATATGATATTTCCCTTCGATCGATAAACTATGACTGACTGGAAATTCTCTCTCCAGGAATTAAGGTCGAAAATAGGTCGTGCCCAACTGCGACATTATCGGTTCAATAATAGCCAATCACAATCTAATTAAGGCATGTCCAAGATTTAGGACACAACCTCCCACGAGAGACGCCATCTTTGTGAATTACAGTAACCACCCGTTTGTAATTACGAGAAAAATGCAAAACAATTTCTTAATTAAAACATGAATAAACACGACTAGATGACACCAATCTTTCATAAATCACAAAAGTATACTAATCTTTTACCATTGTTAAACTTTTCCATAACTATGATGTGCCCAAATTTTTACATGAATTGTGTCATTATTACGTATTTTGTTACATTTCAATAATGTTATTAACGGTAATGAGATAGTTATATAACAACGATTCAAATGACATTCATAAATAGCCATAATCCGCGAATCCATGCATCAATTTTTCTTTACAATAGTATGTACCAACAGAATCCGAGTAATGCTTTTTATATGGTCACCCACACATGTAGAGTGGGGTCTTCAAAGTAGAGGGCCTCTGAGGACAATGAAGTAGATCGCCTCTGCTTCACGCGTCGATCGGATTAACCTGTGCGACAAGGAGATGTTTATATATAAGCATGCATCAGACAAAGATACCGATAACATGTGTCATTTTTTAATTACTAACTGCGCAATAAACGAGATGTCAATCATACTTGTGCTAAAAATAGATTCACCGTTTCGGGCGGGACAGTAATATATGGTTCCCTCCCACAATTTACAATTTCTTTCGTATACGAATTATACTAGTTCCGTCGGCAATTATTTTAAATATGAAATCAGTTAGTAGGTATTAAATAACTCTTACATCTGAATTTTGTTCGATGACCTAATAGGTTGAATCAAAAGAGGATTCATTCTAGATTAATAATATATCAACAGATAAAAATTAAAAATTATTTTAACAAGTATTATTATGCTACAAAAACTCTATGTCACAATCTGTCATGCGACAAGGCCTGCCCGCAAAATCTTTATATTACTACTTTAAAGACCTGGGTTTCCCAAGAGGTAAAATAAAAGAACTTTTGGATAGGGTGGTAAAAGCTGCATTATCCACATCCTATTGGATTTGGTTGCGCAGGGGAGTGTAGTATCAGTCGGAGATTGGTGGGTGAGTGGTGAGCATGACTTGAGTCATAAAGGGGCCCCTTAATCCCGCATACATGGTCGCAAGCCCATGTGGCTCGCCTGTTCTGGCTGGTACTCTGGTCGCCTGTGCTCGTGGGCCTGGATTCATTAATCCAGTGAAACCACAATTGCCTTTCTCTTTTGTATCTTATATTGTTTGTATGTGGCCGATGGACTCCCAAACCAACCATCCGATTGCGATGAAACTTTGGGAATTTGTTCAGCTCATTTTGGAGAAGGTTTATGCATAATAATTTATGTATTTATTTATTCGATATCTCACAAAAAAAAATGAAAAAAAAAGTTGGTATTGAATTGATACTTAGTGGGTTTGTTCAGCACGCACACAAGAAGGTTTAAAAATTTTATTTTTTTTATTTATTTAATATCTCACACAATAATTTACAAAAATGATCTATTTGGGATTGTCATTGAATTTTAGGAATTTGTTCAGCACATAGCAGAAAACGTAGTTGAAGTTTAAATTAACTTCTCGTAAAAGAGTAATTGAAAAATTATATAACTGTTGTAACCCATCATAATAGGCGTGATGACAGTAAGAAAAAATCATTGAAATTATGATTTTATTAGATAAAATATGTTATAAAGATTTGAAAAAATATATTTATTTTCATTTTAAAAGAGCGAATATTATTAATATTATTAAAATAAAAATACAAAATATGTTTGTCCGCCATTTTATGTGAAACACCAATCAGAGCGCATGACGTCACCATATTGTCACTGTCAATTGTGTTTGTTACTGTCAACTGTTGTGTTGTTCGAAATGGCTATTTTTTTCATAACAAGCTATATGGAATACGCTGCTTATTTTTAACATGCTATTTTTATTTATTGATTTATTTGGTTTATTTGGGACAATAAACCAAATAATATCGCTATCCGCTCTATTGAATCGTTGACGCATCTGTTATAACACGCACCGAGTATTGTAACGTGGTGGAGAATATTTAACGTTTCAGAAATAAATAACTTGGTGGCTTTCATTGCTTGATTATAAAATAAAATGATGTAATTATATTGTTTGTGGGAGTTGTACAGTGTTACATGAGGTTGAAATGGAAATACACAATGTATTATGATGAATCTAATATACATATGGGATAACTGTTATGATTCATATACATATTATGATTAATACATTAAAATATGTAATAGGTGTGATGACTGTAAGAAAAAAATCATTGAAATTATGATTTTAAAAAATAAAATAGGTTATAAAGATTTAAAAAATGTTTTTTTTTTAATTTATAGGAGTGAATAATAATAATATTATAAATATAAAAATACAAAATGTGTTAGTCCGCCATTTTATGAGAAAAAACAATCAGAGCGCACGACGTCATAGTATGGTCGCGTCAATTCTTCTGATAGTCTTCAATACAATATACGCATTAATTGTCGGTCTGGACTATGTTTATTTTGGTGTTATCGATATATTAATATTTTAATTAGATACTTAAAACTAAAACAAATTAAATATAAATGGAACAAGTATTCATCAAAGCAAATAGTTTCAATTTACCTAGATACTCGCCTACCTATCGGGGGACACTATGGGCCGGTATTACAGTGTCAGTTTAAGAGCTAAACTCAAGTTTTACAAAAATATAGCGTATTACAGTGTCCGTTTAGACCTAATCTTCCCTCAAATACGTCACTAAAACGACAAATATTTAACTCAACGTTTCTGGCAGATTAAGTACTTAACTGTGAGTCAACTGTCATTTGCTAGGCAACTCGTGTAGTTTCAGTTTCTATCACTAGAGGCGTTAGGCAACGTGTGTAGTTTCAGTGTTGTATCAAAGGTGGCGCCACACAACAAAACAAACTGACAGCCGTATTGAAACGAACACGGGCATTTAAAAGCATTATTTTGGTGAAAAAAATTTAATTTACCATGTTGGATATTAAAACAATGGTATTTAAAGTCGTAGCGTCCCGTTTTGTATTTCGTATTATTTGAGGTTATTTAAATTTGACAGATAATAACCACAGAAAAAGTGAAATATGTCTATAATTGAAGATTTAGTAACTGACATGTCATATTGCACTGTAATACGGAAATGGATTCAATCTCCCCTTAACATTAATCTTGAGTTTGGCAAACTCAATGAGTTGAGGGCCGACTGTAATATCGGGCCTATGTTAATTGTATTTTGTATGTAACTTAGTTTTTATTGAATAAATAAATAAATAATGAACGCTCGCAACGTATGGTAAACTAATTTAGTTTTAGTATTCTACAATTTTGTCACGCGATGGTGAGCTGACGAACGTTCGACATGTTATGATGCTGGTCACTGCCAAACTAAACTAGCAAGCTATATTTTTTTCATGCAATGAAGCGATTTGCGAAACGACGGCGATTACGCGAAGCATGCGTTTTAAAACATCGTTACAATTTTAGCAGCATACGAATTATTACATAGCGCTCGTTATTTGTATTGTGTTCATAACAAGCTATATTTATCTGCTATCGTTATTTTTAGCAATAGCAGCCATAGTAGTTATTTTTCTGCCTGTCTTAACTACTCTTAACTAGAATGGAACTTTTGATGGTCGGATATTTCTTTGCGTCGAACAAAGACTTTTGTTCATCAGAATTTCGAAACGTAAAAACTTAATAATAAGTACATATAAGTACTTTATTTATCTGTAATTTAAATACAACTTACATCTCGAAAATCGATAAAATATGCTCCTTCTTCTCTCTACATTATGTGTTCATAAGCTAAAAACATACGCGGGAAACTTATGATGGCCTATTTTGACGTTTGGACATTAATGAAGTTCTTTATATGCTTATTGCCTAAATAATGGTAAATATTATATTATTGAGAGCTAAAAGTGGGGGAACAAATACTGTACTTCATTGTAAACGCGTACTTAATAAAATACACTTGTGTCTCGCCGTGCGAAATTTAATCACTTATTTCTCTTTTTTTTCGCGTGGGACGAAAACAAATACCTCAGTAGGTGTTTTTTTCGTCGTGTTTGTACATTTAGGGACCGCACAACACTTATGCACTTTTGAATTGATTATAAATACACAAATCGTCTTAGAACACATATATTACATATAGTAGTGATATGCAGTTTACGATACCATGACGTCACCGTCAGGGTCGGCAGCCGCCATGATACTACAAGCTTTTTTTGGCGTAAATGTCAAATTTGATTTTAAAATGGCGATTTTTGCTACTAAACCTTTATTTTATGTAGAAATGTATATATATTTGAAAACAGTGAATGCGTAAAAACATCGTGAGATAGTTTTTCAAAATTAGTCATCATGCCTATTATTACAAAGCTGACTATAAGAACATCTGTAAATACTTGTATGGTATTAACTGGTCATTCTTAGAAGAAGGTAATTTGAATGATACTATTGGCTGATTTTATTTTATTCTCAATGAAGCTGTTTAGAATTTCATTCCATTATCCAAGTGGTGGGGTAGTATGAGTAAGCTCATGGATAAAGCCCAAATACCAGCCCCGACAATACAGGACAGATCGTCCCGGCGCCGAAGGATTAGGATAGCCGCACCTACCTAAAGTAGGACAAGGTCAAGAAAAAGAAGATTGTATGTATGTATATATATTTTATTTAGATGTAAAAAATAAAAAGTTTTCACAGTATGAAATATATATAAACAAAAAAAAACAAGAAAATATCCAAATTTACACAAAAATACAAAGAAGCACACAATATCTTAAAAGAACTTTTCCTTTATGTATTCAACACCTAGGCGACGAAAAGCGGCAAGACCAGATGCTTCCTTCACACATTCTGGCAAATAATTAAACAGTTGATGTACTTTGTAATACACATTATTTTGTGTACCTGCCGGGTCAGTCTGAGGCAGTCTCAAGTCCCGCCGACTTCTCGTCAGGTAGGTGTGTACTTCTAAATTTTACAGAATATTTTTTTGCAAATATCGCGGTGGTAGTCCATTTTTAATTTACATATGAAAATTAATACATTTAAAATTATTTGCTGTTTTATTGACAACAACTTCAACATGTCAAGCATAAATTTGATTTGGGTAAATCTGCTAAATCTTACTCTTATTAGAAAGGTATATTATAGACTGGATCAGTACACAAATGGCAAAGTAGCTTGGTGTTAATCACGGTCTGTTTGTGTTTGCTGTTTAATCTTATACATGCGTATATGTTTGTAATTGTCAGAAAGGTATATTATAGACTGGATCAGTACATGAATGACAAAGATGCGTGGTGTTAATCACGGTCTGTTTGTGTTTATTGTTTAATCTTGTACCAGTGTATATGTTTGGAATTGTTTTTTTTTTATGTACTTTCTGACTTTCAACATGACATGTGTGCAAACTGCATTTACGTTGAAAATTTTTTTTGACTTGACGCGTCAGTGGTCAAGTATATATATAAATGGAAATTAAAAATAGTTAAATTTTTCGGTGCCACTATTTTTACGACCGGAATTGGCGGGAAACGCGTTTTCCCGCCAAAAAGTGTCTATTTACACGACAAATTTTCTGACGTCGTCTATGTTTTTAGGTCATTTATAACCATAGAAAGCGCAGATAAATCAAAATACAAAAATATTTACCTTTGTCATTTTTTCAATGGTCATAAAAATGCATCATGGAAACCAACTTGAAGAAAAAATAAATAATATTGGCATCTTATTACATTTACTTAATTTTATAAATAATTTTGTTCATCGAGATCTACAATTATAACAAAGTATAAACAAAGGTAAATATTTTTATAACTTGATTTATCTGCGTTTTCTGTGGTTATTTTTGGTTTTCGTCTATGGTTGAGTCGTGTAAATAGTCGTAGCCTAAATTTTTAGTTTATTTCTCCTTCATCAGCCCCCCCTCTTCTTCCACTTCTCCCTTTCCTGGACACATCGCCTCCAATTGCTCCCTGTCACTGCTTTGATGCAGTCCGACCACCGTATCTGAAGAAAACAAACTTTCGCTGGATTCTTTCGATTCTGTCAATATACGTTGTATAGTGAGAATTCCAAACGACAGTTCCAAACTCTAAATGAATTATATAACTTGCTATAAACCACTATTTTTATGAGTCACTTGGCGACATGTTTCGGAAGTGCTGTCCTTCCATCGACCGGCGTGTCGAGACTAACACGTTGAATTTGTGTGTTTTTATCTGTCTGTGAAGCGAGTTGAGGGTTGGTTAGGTTGGTGAGGGGAGGGGAGTGTTGTGTAGTGTTTTTGTTTTTAATGGGGAATATATTAAGTAGTGGAGAAGTATTGTGAAAGGTATGGTTGTTTATGAATTTTATACTTGAATTTATGTATATGGAGCGTTTCGTAATTGCATTAAGTCGGTAGCCTTTATATTGTGTCTGGTTATTGAATGAGTGATTAGTGATCTGTGAGGTAACCAGCAACAGGTGTGCAGGACTTTTGTTGTTGACTGTTATTATTATTATTATTACAGCCAGATGATATTGAAATTCACCAAGTCAATGATAATTTCGAGATGATTATAAACGCAACAACAGAACTGGAAAGAATGCAGAAGACGGATGATAGAACTGCAGTGGACAGTGAAGGACAAACAGAAGATGCCATGAACATACTTAGAGATCTCGATGCCCAGTGTCGGATCAGTGTTGAAGGGGATAAGGAAGTCACAAATGAAGGTTAGAAAATCAGCTATTTAAAGACCAAATGATAAATTGGACATTATACATAATGTCTATCACCTATTGGACATTATACATAATGTCTATCACCTATTGGACATTATACATAATGTCTATCACCTATTGGACATTATACATAATGTCTATCACCTATTGGACATTATACATAATGTCTATCACCTATTGGACATTATACATAATGTCTATCACCTATTGGACATTATACATAATGTCTATCACCTATTGGACATTATACATAATGTCTATCACCTATTGGACATTATACATAATGTCTATCACCTATTGGACATTATACATAATGTCTATCACCTATTGAGAACAGTTATAAAATGACAGTTTTATTACTATTATTTTTATTTCCGACATTAAATCAAAATTCAAAACACAAATAACATTTCTTCGTTTTATTGATGCTCTGACCTATGATTATAAAACTTAAAATGGAACTAAACTTTAAACAATTAGGATAATCAGAATCGTAATTTGTACTTATGAGGAAGTGGTTTTACATTAAGTTCTTAACCCTGCAGTAATCGTATATTTCCAGCCCCAGCCTTCTGCTGGCTTCCCTATGAGCCCGTTGTGTCCCGTTGATACCGATATGCCTCTGGCTAGTGAGTCCTTTCTGAAAGAGGGAACCTCTCTGGTTCTTCAAGAAGTGTTTTTTTTTTCTTCAGAATGGCTTACGTCGAGTTATCCAGACAAATGTAAGTCATCCTGGAGTACATTCATCCGGTAATACGTAAGTCATCCTGGAGTACATAAGTCATCTTGAAGTACGCTCATCCGGTAATACGTAAGTCATCCTGGAGTACATAAGTCATCTTGAAGTACGCAAGTCATCCGGAAGTACATAAGTCATCCCGAAGAAGAGAACATTGCTTTGGAAACCTGTCTACATTAGTCATTACAAGTGGTGTATAGACAACAAAGGTACTTTCCTTATACATGCCATAATTAGCTAACCTGCTATTAGCTGGTTTTGCAAACGGTGTAATTTCGAGGTTATAATATGTTATATAAAGATTAATAACGAATCTCCTGTATTGCATTTCTTATTTCTACTGTTACAATTTTTAATTCGAATTATGAATCTATACCATTCAGGGACCCACTCAATTTTGAATCTAAACCATACAGAGACCTGCTCAATTATGAATCTATACCATTCAGGAACCCACTCAATTATGAATCTATACCATCCAGGGACCCACTCAATTTTGAATCTAAACCATCCAGGGACCCACTCAATTATGAATCTAAACCATACAGGGACCCGCTCAATTATGAATCTATACCATCCAGGGACCCACTCAATTTTGAATCTAAACCATACAGAGACCTGCTCAATTATGAATCTATACCATTCAGGAACCCACTCAATTATGAATCTATACCATCCAGGGACCCACTCAATTATGAATCTAAACCATACAGAGACCTGCTCAATTATGAATCTATACCATTCAGGAACCCACTCAATTATGAATCTATACCATCCAGGGACCCACTCAATTTTGAATCTAAACCATCCAGGGACCCACTCAATTATGAATCTAAACCATACAGGGACCCGCTCAATTATGAATCTGTACCATCCAGGGACCCACTCAATTTTGAATCTAAACCATACAGAGACCTGCTCAATTATGAATCTATACCATTCAGGAACCCACTCAATTATGAATCTATACCATCCAGGGACCCACTCAATTTTGAATCTAAACCATCCAGGGACCCACTCAATTATGAATCTAAACCATACAGGGACCCGCTCAATTATGAATCTATACCATCCAGGGACCCACTCAATTTTGAATCTAAACCATACAGAGACCTGCTCAATTATGAATCTATACCATTCAGGAACCCACTCAATTATGAATCTATACCATCCAGGGACCCACTCAATTATGAATCTAAACCATACAGAGACCTGCTCAATTATGAATCTATACCATTCAGGAACCCACTCAATTATGAATCTATACCATCCAGGGACCCACTCAATTTTGAATCTAAACCATCCAGGGACCCACTCAATTATGAATCTAAACCATACAGGGACCCGCTCAATTATGAATCTGTACCATCCAGGGACCCACTCAATTTTGAATCTAAACCATACAGAGACCTGCTCAATTATGAATCTATACCATTCAGGAACCCACTCAATTATGAATCTATACCATCCAGGGACCCACTCAATTTTGAATCTAAACCATCCAGGGACCCACTCAATTTTGAATCTAAACCATCCAGGGACCCACTCAATTATGAATCTAAACCATACAGGGACCCATTCAATTATGAATCTGTACCATCCAGGGACCCGCTCAATTATGAATCTAAACCATTCAGGGACCCACTTAAACACACAAACAAAAATTTAATTATAATCGGTCCAGCCGTTTAGGATTTCAGTGACATGCACACCTACAGAAGAATTATTGTTTTTTTTTCCAACAGTTCCAGACTATATGAATGACTTTACATGCACCTACAATTGTAACTACTGCCGGCTGCCATTCGGCAACCCGGCTGCTTTACCAAACCACTATAAGTTCTGCAAAGGGAAAAGGCGCCCAATGTGGGGCAAGAATGTGTCTTCCGTCGGTGTTCCCCTGAGGCGGATCCAGCAGTCGCACAAGTGTGAGGAGTGTGGGAAGACATTCTCCCAGCCTAGCTACCTGCAGCGCCATCGGCTGTCCCACTCTGACGACAAGCCGTACAAGTGCGACAAGTGTGACAAAGCATTCAAGGCTCCATACCATCTCAAAGCACATCGGTGGGCTCACGAAGAAAAGAAAAACTACAGCTGTGATTCTTGTGACAGGTACGTTTTTTGTTCTTACATCAATATTTAAACTTTATTTTATTGTATTTTCTATAAAGTTATTTAATAATGAACTTGATGTGAGGCACCGGCTAAGAATAGTGCTTCCACTCCTGTTCTATTATCAATGATTTTGGGTGTCCCGTAAGAGCCGGATTCACACAGTTCAGCAACGGCGTTTACGAGGAGACTTGTGTGTGGGTATACACGCATGTGTTGTGCTCCCTTTTATAAGTTTATGCACACCCGCACACCTGCCGCTGGTTACTCCGCACTGTGGGATACGCCATGATGGTATGAATCAATGAAAAATATATTCTTTTATGACGCTGATTCTATGACTGTTGTTTTTTTATTAATTTAAGGGAAGAGCGGTGATAGCCCAGCGGTAAAGTTGTCGCCTAACATGCGTGAGGTCAACGGTTCGAATCCGGGCGGGGCACGCACCTCTGGATTTAAAAAAAAAATCTATGTGCGGTTTTATATCACTAGATATGTGTAGCCATGATCCAATTTGTCTGGTTCCACTTTCTAAGGGTTACGAAGGTCAGATGGCAGTCGTTTAAATGTAATAACCAGACTCGCCAATTCCAGGATCATGGTCAAAGCGTACCCCGATAGAAACGGGACAAAAAACGCCAAGGGGAAAGAAGAAGATTAATTTAAGGAACTAAAAAAAAATCTATATATTCATATGTGAAGCAAAAACAGCGCCCACTGAGGAGTGTGAGATTTGTCATAGTTAATCTTTACATAGAGAAGGAATGAAGAAAGATATAATTTATACATAATATATGTTAAAAATACGTGAATATATTTTATGTCAAACCATAGATTATTTCGTTTCATACTGCCTATGTCAAACACGTAAAGTCAAACGCTAAGATAAATTCAAATACACAACATGTAAAAGAAAATATATATGTGAAAAGATAACATTGTACCCCTTGTTTGACCACTGATAAATTAGTTTGACCACTGACGAATTTCGCTCAAAGAGCATCTACAGAATGGTACTTATGTATCAGTGGACCTTTTATTTATAAATACAAATTCATTGCTAACAAACCTTTTTACATGAAAATATGAGAAAAATTGTGAATAAAAATAAAAACATTATGACATAACCAAGTAAGAAGAAACAGAGCATAAAATAATAAATTATTAGAGAGAACCATAAATGCTTAAAAATTATATAAACTATACCATTCTTTTTCTTGGATCCATCGGTGTACCATATACATAAGTGCACCATTGGATTCTTGATACCAAACATCTGCTATTGTAGTTTTAGTTTGTATTTCTACTTTGTATGGTTTTTCAAAGTTGTAAACAGTTAATATTTTATCTGTTGGGAATGCAAGTAATTTGTCTTGAGATTATATTTTGTTTAGATTTGCTTGGATTTCTAAATTTGTGTTTAGTTTATTTCCCCTTGTTAGTCTTATAATACCCTCCTTTGTTAGTCTTATAATACCCTCCTTTGTTAGTCTTATAATACCCTCCTTTGTTAGTCTTATAATACCCTCCTTTGTTAGTCTTATAATACCCTCCTTTGTTAGTCTTATAATACCCTCCCTTGTTAGTCTTATAATACCCTCCTTTGTTAGTCTTATAATACCCTCCTTTGTTAGTCTTATAATACCCTCCCTTGTTAGTCTTATAATACCCTCCTTTGTTAGTCTTATAATACCCTCCTTTGTTAGTCTTATAATACCCTCCTTTGTTAGTCTTATAATACCCTCCCTTGTTAGTCTTATAATACCCTCCTTTGTTAGTCTTATAATACCCTCCCTTGTTAGTCTTATAATACCCTCCTTTGTTAGTCTTATAATACCCTCCTTTGTTAGTCTTATAATACCCTCCTTTGTTAGTCTTATAATACCCTCCTTTGTTAGTCTTATAATACCCTCCCTTGTTAGTCTTATAATACCCTCCTTTGTTAGTCTTATAATACCCTCCTTTGTTAGTCTTATAATACCCTCCTTTGTTAGTCTTATAATACCCTCCTTTGTTAGTCTTATAATACCCTCCTTTGTTAGTCTTATAATACCCTCCTTTGTTAGTCTTATAATACCCTCCTTTGTTAGTCTTATAATACCCTCCTTTGTTAGTCTTATAATACCCTCCTTTGTTAGTCTTATATTACCCTCCTTTGTTAGTCTTATAATACCCTCCTTTGTTAGTCTTATAATACCCTCCTTTGTTAGTCTTATAATACCCTCCCTTGTTAGTCTTATAATACCCTCCTTTGTTAGTCTTATAATACCCTCCTTTGTTAGTCTTATAATACCCTCCCTTGTTAGTCTTATAATACCCTCCTTTGTTAGTCTTATAATACCCTCCTTTGTTAGTCTTATAATACCCTCCTTTGTTAGTCTTATAATACCCTCCTTTGTTAGTCTTATAATACCCTCCTTTGTTAGTCTTATAATACCCTCCCTTGTTAGTCTTATAATACCCTCCTTTGCCATTTTTTCAAGGTATAAATGGAGAGGTGGTAGACTAATCATGGCCTCTAGTGAAGCGGTGGGAGTTTATTTTTTATTTTTTTTTATTTATTTAAACTTTTTGTACACACAATAAGTACACTGGCGGGCTTATTGCCTAATGGCAATTTCTTCCAACCAACCAGAGTAAATGTTAAATATACAAAACAATGTGTGTTATGGCAATAAGTTAATCACATTACAAAATAAATAAAAGTAAAAACATAAAAGATAGCATATAAGAACAATTCATAGCAATGATAGGAAAACCAAAGGATAAGGAAAGGAAGAGGAGAGAAAGATGCCTTTTCTTGAAGATTTTTAGTGAGATAGACGACGTAATATCAGGACTTGGGCTATTACATAGTCAATTTAAAAGTTAATTTGGTATGAACACTAAATTTATAAATATTAAATATTTAATCGTAAATTCTCTGTATGTAGGTACCATAATAGGTAAACATATTTACCTTAATGTCTTTTGGGTATTTTATTGTATCTTGGTATTACACTTTCCTTCTCTATTATTCGAGTCCTCGCTTTGAATCTATATATAGATGGTCTTCATCTCATCATTATTGTTCACCATTCTGACGATGCTCATCATAGAGCGATACCGGTGAATGGGAGTCGCGTTTGCGAAAAATTTAAGTAGAACTTATAATTAAATATTTTTTTTTTCGTAATTCTAGGTCAGGGGTCGGCACCTGCGGCTCGCGAGCCACATGCGGCTCTTAGGATGTAAGGCTTCGGCTCTTTTGTTCCATACGCAAATATTATTATTATTATAGTTGGATAACTTGTATAGCGCCGTTTTCGTGGAAAATCACCTCAAGGGCGCTTTACATTAAATTAATTAAATTGATACACAATTAAATTAAACAATAAGTTAAAATTAAACGAAATGGTATTATGTTTATAGAAAAGTGGTGTTATTATTCCCCCTTTTTAAGGAAAATGTGTGTTATTTTTGTTGAAAAGCAATGTTATTATTTGCGTTATTTTTTTGGAAAAGGGATATTATTTTTGTAGAAAAGTGGTGTTATTATTCACGTTATTTGTTGGAATATTGGTATTATTTATGTAGAAAAGCGGTGTTATTATTCGCGTTATTTTTTGGAAAAGATGTGTTATTTTTGTATAAAAACGATATTATTATTCGTGTTATTTTTTTGGAAAAGGGGAGTTATTATTGGAGAAAAGCGATGTTATTATTTGCGTTATATTTTGGAAAAGGGGTATTATTTTTGTAGATAAGCAGTGTTATTATTCGCGTTATTTTTTAGAAAAGGGGTATTATTTTTGTAGATAAGCAGTGTTATCATTCGAGATATTTTTTGAGAAAGGGAATTATTTTTGTAGAAAAGTGGTGTTATTATTCGCGTTTTTTAAGGAAAATGGGTGTTATTTTTGTAGAAAAGCAATGTTATTTTTCGGGTTATTTTTTTTTTGAAAAGGGGTATTATTTTTTTGAAAAGTGGTGTTATTTGTTGGAAAATTGGTATTATTTTTGTAGAAAAGCGTTGTTATTATTCGCGTTATTTTTTTGGAAAAGGGGTATTATTTTGGTAGATAAGCAGTGTTATCATTAGAGATATTTTTTGAGAAAAGGGAATTATTTTTGTAGAAAAGTCGAGTTATTATTCGTGTTTTATAAAGATAATTGGTGTTATTTTTGTAGAAAAGCCATGTTATTATTTGCGTTATTTTTTTGGGAAAAGGTTATTATTTTTGTAGAAAAGTGGTGTTATTATTCACGTTATTTGTTGGAATATTGGTATTATTTATGTAGAAAAGCGGTGTTATTATTCGCGTTATTTTTTGGAAAAGATGTGTTATTTTTGTATAAAAACGATATTATTATTCGTGTTATTTTTTTGGAAAAGGGGAGTTATTATTGGAGAAAAGCGATGTTATTATTTGCGTTATATTTTGGAAAAGGGGTATTATTTTTGTAGATAAGCAGTGTTATTATTCGCGTTATTTTTTAGAAAAGGGGTATTATTTTTGTAGATAAGCAGTGTTATCATTCGAGATATTTTTTGAGAAAGGGAATTATTTTTGTAGAAAAGTGGTGTTATTATTCGCGTTTTTTAAGGAAAATGGGTGTTATTTTTGTAGAAAAGCAATGTTATTTTTCGGGTTATTTTTTTTTTGAAAAGGGGTATTATTTTTTTGAAAAGTGGTGTTATTTGTTGGAAAATTGGTATTATTTTTGTAGAAAAGCGTTGTTATTATTCGCGTTATTTTTTTGGAAAAGGGGTATTATTTTGGTAGATAAGCAGTGTTATCATTAGAGATATTTTTTGAGAAAAGGGAATTATTTTTGTAGAAAAGTCGAGTTATTATTCGTGTTTTATAAAGATAATTGGTGTTATTTTTGTAGAAAAGCCATGTTATTATTTGCGTTATTTTTTTGGGAAAAGGTTATTATTTTTGTAGAAAAGTGGTGTTATTATTCACGTTATTTGTTGGAAAATTGATATTATTTTGTAGAAAAGTGGTGTTATAATTCGTGATTTTTAAGGAAAATGGGTGTTATTTTTGTAGAAAAGCTATGTTATTATTTGTGTATTTTTTTTGGAAAAGGGGTATTATTTTTGTAGAAAAGTGGTTTTATTATTCACGTTATTTGTTGGAAAATTGATATTATTTTTTAGAAAAGGGTATTATTTTTGTTGTAAAGTGATATTTTAGGAAAATGGGTTGTATTATTTATAGAAAAGCGATGTTATTATTTGTGTTATTTTTTTGGAAACGTTTTTTTTTTTTTATCAAAAAACTTTATTTATGCGAGTAGTGGCTCTTTAAAAACTTGAAATTTTGTAAATTGCAATTTTTTACTCTTCTGACTCAAAATATTGCCGACCCCTGTTCTACGTGATCATGGAGTTCTGTCATGAAGTGACAGTTAAAAATATTGAAAAAAAATCATGTAGTATTATCTTAAGAATTCAATATTTTAAAGAGTACTTTTTAAGAAACAACGAATAGTCTTGGCTGTTTACAGATCTTTCCCCACTGAAGACCTCCTATCAAGTCATGGAAGTGTCCATGCAGGTGGCGGGGTTTTGTCAGACTCCTGCGGAAGATATGAATTGGATCAAACCACAGTTATACAAAAGGAGAAGAACATTCAAACGGAACCGCAGGACCGTAGCTTTATTTGTCACAAGTGTGGACAGGCATACTTCAGGTAATCTCCTAATATAATGAGTAATGTCAGCTGGGACACTCATATAACCCTCTCCCAGTGTGTGAATAATCTTTTGTATTCTCAGTTCAAAAACAAATATCATTGTACGTTGCTATTATTTGTGGGGATTGCACCTCTTTTTGTATTGGTTAAACGGCGTGTAAGTATTTTTCTGTTTTCAGTAAAACCTTGAAAACAGAAGAAAACGTGGAGTATTTAGGATTAACCATTGACAGGAAACTGAATTGGAAACTGAACACATAAACAAATTGATAAATAAAGCATCAATGTACAAAATAAAAAATGAAATCAAACCATAACGACTGAAAGTACTTATATGTAACGCATACATTAAAAGCGATTATTATTAGTTAGGAGTGGGGACCTACGCCCCCGCATTGCGACCATGTTTGATATATTGTGCACCTTCTTTTAGGGCTGTCATTTCAATAACAGTTTGGTTTCTTGAATAAAGTCCCATATTTTGCAAATTGAGATGCCTCCCACTTCCTTGGGTCTTAGTATAAAGGCTCCCAGGTGTCTGTATCTGGATTCCATTAGAGCTGGACATTAACAGATCACATGTGAGGTTGTTTTTTCCTCTTGTTGACACATTCTACAGTTTGGTTCATCAGTGATCCCCATTATGTAGTGTTTAGCCTAATTGTTAAAACAAAATTAATTTGTGAGAATCAAAAAGAAATATTTATATTGCAGGGATGTAGAGCTAAAGGCTCATCTGTTCACTCATATGGATGCCTCGATGCACCACTGCGTGGAATGCGACGTCATGTTTTCTAGTAGCGAAGACTTGGAGAGTCACCGTGCCAAGCACATAGACGAAAGACCGTTTGTATGCGAGCAGTGCGGCAAAGCTTTCCGCAAGCCCAGCGTCCTCGCCCGACATCGTCTCATGCACAGTGGTCTGCGACCGTTTCGCTGTCAACATTGCCATCAAGCCGCGTACAAATCAGCGTATGAACTCAAGGAACATACTAGAATACATACAGGAGAACGACCTTTTACATGTGAGGCAAGTTATTTAATTTTTTTTCTATACAATTGATTTCTAATACACATTGTCATCTTGAGCGTTAGATCATTTAAATCTTTCCTACGTTAATGCCTACCATCACACCATGTTCCACACGGGTTAGGCAGAGAGAACCGCACCCCATGTTTATCTACCTTGACACACATTCATTGCCTCTTAAGGGGGTGACTGCTGCCAACGTACCTATTTTTTCAATTTGACTTTAAATCATTACTACTTTACGAATCATTTTGAAAAAAATAACCTAGTTAAGTTGGATATTAATAAATAAAAATATACCTTAACTTTTTAATTATGTTTTGTATATATTCTTGTAAAAAAATAATAAGCATACCCAGATTTTTGACATTTATCTTAAATTTCTAAAAAAACTATAAGGTATAGAGCATTATATTTTTTTATAAATTAAAGAAGATTAAAATATCTGGAAAAATACGATGTAATGTTGCATTAATGCATCACGTTAAGTTAATAATCCAAAAAAACTTTTATTTCGCAATGGCGCTGAATGGAAAAAATGTTTTTTAAGTTTATTTACTAAACATGAAGCATTAATGCAACGTCACATCATATTTTTCTAGATATTTTTGTCTTTTTTAATTAAAAAAAAATATGTTGAACTACGCCTTATATTTTATTAAAAATATAAGATAAACGTTGAAAATTGGGGTATGCCATTATTTTTCTACAAGAATTAATACAGAACATTATCAAAAAGTAAAGATATATTTTTCTTTATTAATAACCAAACTATCTAAATTATTTTTTTCAAAACGATTTGATAAGAAATAATGATGGTATATCAAATTGAAAAATAGGTACGTTGGCAGCAGTCCTCCCCTTGAACGTTCATGCCTATTATAACTATTTATTTGTAGTGTACGAGAGGAGCTTGCACTGACAAACTGTTAATACAGTTTAGTGTAAAAAAATTATAACCAAATGTAAATTTTATAAACTTTCCCTTCGCGCTTTTGTCCCGTTTCTATCGGGGTACGCTTTAACCATGATCCTGGAATTGGCTAGTCTGGTTATTACATTGAAGCGACTGCCATCTGACCTTCGTAACCCTTAGAAAGGGGAACCAGACTAATTGGATCATGGCTACACATAGCTAGTGATATAAATCCGCACATAGATTTTTTTTTAAAATCCAGAGGTGCGTGCTCCGCCCAGATTCGAACCGTCGACCTCACACATGTGAGACGACGACCTTACCGCTGGGCTATCACCGCTCTCCGTAAATTTTATAAATTAATGAATAATTAAAAAAAAATGCATTGTCTAATACATGTTCGTCTGTTGTTCAAGCTTCTTACATTTTTCGAACGAAGAACTCGCGACCACTGGATTACTAGCCCAGCGTGCTGACTGCTCTGCCATTGACCCGTCTTTATCACACAATCTTTCCTAGTGTCCTCGTTTCTTATCCTGTCATCTTCTCTTCTTTTTTTCTCCGCCTAATCCCGTCCACTCCTAGACGAAGGTCACACTCTTGTGCTCCCGGAATCCAATTGACACCAACATGATGGCCGATGTCATCCCTCCATCTCATTGGCGGTCTCCCAACACCTCTGGTTGTTACAACATTCGCGGTCTTATTACAATATTTACTTGGCACTTTCATATTCCTCTAGTTATCAAAGGATGATAGGCGTTTTGGTACCCCATGTCAAATTAAGATGAGTCACATATTGTTGGATAGATATTTTCAAACGAAAAAATCTTCTTCTTCTTCAGCTTGTTTTCATCCATTCTTGGACATAGGCCTCTCCCTTGATCCTCCACAACTCCCTGTCTTGGGCACACTGCATCCATCTCCCTCCGGCACATTTCTTGATGTCATCAGACCACCTTGCCTGGGGTCTGCCGACACCTCTTCGGCTTGTTCTCGGTCGCTATTCTAAGATCTTTTTGGTCCATCGTGAATCCTGGAATCTGGCAATATGCCCAGCCCAGCTCCACTTAAGGCCAGCGACCCTTTCCGCTACATCGGCTACTTTGGTTCTTTGTCTTTCTGAATTCTGTCCCTTATTGAAATACCCAGCAACTTTCTCTCCATAGCTCTCTGTGTCACTAACAGCCTGTGCATTATTCTTTTTGTTAGGACCGATGTTTCCATTCCATAAGTAAGCACTGGGAGAATACATGCATCAAATAGCTTCTTTTTCAAATAATGGGAGTATTTACGGGATTTCAGAATGTATGATAATTTTCCAAAAGCTGCCCAGGCAAGGCCACGTCTTCTCTTGATTTTCTTTGGCAAGCATCACGGTATGGCCTAGATATATGTATCTGTCTACTCTTTCAATTTGCACTCCATCTACATATTATGATGGGGAAGGACTCTTCTACGTTACTCATCATTTTGGTCTTGGAGATGTTCATCTTCAATCCAATGTTCACACAGGCTGAATTTATTTCTGTTAGCATAGTTTTCAATTCCTCCTCATCCTTGGCAAATATGACAATATCATCTATGACAATATCATCTATGACAATATCATCTATGACAATATCACGAAAAAATCTATGACTACAAAATTGTTTTAAGTTGTTCATTTTGAAATATACTCTTTAAGGTGATATCAGACGGTTCATTTTTCTATAGTTTAAATACTCGGCGGATATTTTGTGGTTGTTCATATTAACCGTTTTGGCATGTGAATTTTGCCCTAAACCACTATATTTTGAGTCACTATGCGACATGTTTCGGCAGTGCTGTCCTGCCATCGACCGGCTAGTCTTAACTAGCCGGTCGATGGCAGGACAGCACTGCCGAAACATGTCGCATAATGACTCAAAATATAGTGGTTTAGGGAAAAATTCACATGCCAAAACGGTTCATTTTTCTTTCATTCCATGTTCACACGTCTATACGGAATGACAAAGAAATGAACATTCACTCGTTGTTTTTTTTAACATGTCATCGAATGAAGTCGTGCATCTCGGAATAAGTTTAATTTGTGATAATTTAATCAAAGTGTAGCGGGTTCTAATTGTCTTTATCTTATGTTTAACATCGTCTTCAGAAACATCAAGGTTTATGTCGCTAATTAGGGATTTTATGGAATTAGCCCTTATTGTATTGTTCTATCTTTATATTCTTTTATTTTATAGTTCCATACGCACTGATAGTTTTTAAAATTCTCCAAAAACAGCACAGTGTTTTGGTCATTCCACTTAGACACCATTTTGACGCGTGAAATAATACAACACAAACAAAAATACCAATGACGCGTCCGTCGGCTAGAGGAGTCGAGACTAAATGACTGAACTCGAGTGAACGTTCATTCCTGTGTTCAGACGGTTCATTTTTCGTTCATTCGGAGTGCGAGTGAAAGATGCCTGTTGACAAAAATGAACCGATCCAACATTGTCGGATTGGTTCACTAGTGAATTCATTCGGCACTTTTGTTTCATTTTGTGTTCAGACGTGTCATTTCGAGTGAACAATGAATAGTGAAAGATGCGAATGAACAAAAAATGAAACGTCTGATATCACCTTTAGAAGTTACTGGATTTTACAAAAAACGCATCAAAAATAAATAACTTTCAAGGTTGGTTGGACAGTGAATGGGGACTGGCGTCTCGTTTATTCTTATTCTACACAAAATGACCTTTCCAACGATGTATCATTCATTTCAATCGGTGCTGGGACCAGGTTCATCTGTTGATTTTCTGATAATTCATTTTAATTTTTCGACCGATAGTTTTGAATTTTGAAAATTTTTGATATTCATATCTTTCATTCATATATTTACTGTTAACATTATGTGTTTTGAGTGAGTGAACTAATTTTACTATTGCAGATATGTAACAAGAGTTTTATGACGGCTGCAATGGCCAAACGCCATGCTCTGGTGCACTCGGACCGCAAACCATTCTCTTGTGAACAGTGCGGAAAGTCATTCAAACGAGCGGCCGAATTAAGGGCACACACTTGGACGCATGCAGAAACTAAACCGCATGTCTGCCAAGACTGCGGAGCATCCTTTCAGTATCCAGTAAGCCATGTTTACAATTGGATCTTTGGTTCATTATAAGATTGTCAAAACAAGTTTCACACAGACAAAGATTTAATTATTTTACAATTTATTTATTTCTTTATAAACTGCATAAAATGCCTTTTAAATACATAGATAAAAACACATATTGATGATAATAATAGATAGAATAAAAAAAAAGCAATTAGGTATACACTTGGCAAAAAAAAACCTAAACAGTAAGACAAAAATAAAATTAAAAAAAACAATAGATGTAAGCAAACATAAAAAAAGGTATAGGTACATATATACATCCAAAATAAACCAAAACAGTAAATTCAAAAATAAAAAACATTAAATTAAAAAAAAAATCAATAGACGTAAGCAAACATAAAAAAATGATGTAGGTACATATATGGACTCAAAATCAACCAAAACATTAAATAAAAAAGTATTATTAATAGAAAAAAATAGCAGTGTCATGTAAATTGAAAAAGATGGGTCCATGGCAGAGCGGTCAGCGCGCTGGGCTAGTAATCCAGTGGTCGCGAGATCGAATCCTGACTGGACCGATTTCATTCACCTATAGCACAAGCATTTATTTGCTTATTTTAGGGAACGTAGGAAGATGTATATGTACTTGTTTAACAAGGACATATTCATTTTAAAAAAAAATTATAAATAAACAAAAAAGATATACAAAAAAGGCTACGACTATTTATACGACTCAACCATAGACGAAAACTAAAAAATAACCACAGAAAACGCAGATAAATCAAGTTATAAAAATATTTACCTTTGTTTATACTTTGTTATAATTGTAGATCTCGATGAACAAAATGATTTATAAAATTAAGTAAATGTAATAAGATGACAATATTATTTATTTTTTCTTCAAGTTGGTTTCCATGATGCATTTTTATGACCATTGAAAAAATGACAAAGGTAAATATTTTTGTATTTTGATTTTTTTTTTTTTTAACATGTCTACGTAGGGGACGCCAGCTATTAGGATTTGGGTCCATTTTACTCTTCCGAAGAAGCGTACTACGTAGCGTTGGGAGGGGTTTGCAATCTAGAAAAGAGTTTATTAATTCGGATTTTAAAAAGACCCGGGTTGTACGAAGATGGAAACACAGAATTCGGAAGATCGTTCCACAGTCGCTTATCTGCGCTTTCTATTGTTATAAATGACCTAAAAACATAGACGACGTCAGAAAATTTGTCGTGTAAATAGACACTTTTTGGCGAGAAAACGCTTTTCCCGGCGCCGGCGGTGTGCCCGAACCTCACACAACATTCGCCACAGTTGACGAGTCGCTGCCAAGCGAGACTAAAGGCGTTCATCCTGCTCTTCTCTAAGTACAGAATTGAAAGGGGCACAACAGCGTCGGCTGCCCATCCCCTCTTTACTGCCTAGGCCCTTAGAGCCGCAACCTAGGCCCGTTATATCAAGAAATATCATACAAAACTAAACTAGATTAAATTACAATCTTTTTTTTTTTAATAAAAAAATGAATATGTCCTTGATAAACAAGTACATATACATCTTCCTACGTTCCCTAAAATAAGCAAATAAATGCTTGTGTTATAGGTGAACGAAATCGGTCGAGGCAGGATTCGAACTCGCGACCATTGGATTACTAACCCAGCGCGCTAGCCGCTCTGCCATCGACCCATCTAAATATCAGAGTTATTTTTAATTATTAGAATTAAATGACAGCACGCCGATTATATTGATTAAAATTTAACAAATATCTCATTGAATATGATTAATTTTTCAGGTGTATCTTCGTATTCATCGTATGAAACACACTGGCGAACGTCCTCATGCGTGCAGCGTGTGCGGTAAACGTTTCAATACGGTGAGCAACCTCGGCAAGCATCGCCTACTGCACTCTGGTCAGAGGCCATATTCATGTCAGACGTGCCCGGCGGCCTTCAAAAGTGGCTTCGAGCTTCGAGAACACGCCAGAGTCCACACGGGAGAGAGACCGTTTCCGTGTGTCATATGCGGGAAGGCGTTTCGTCGTCTCGCGACCCTCAAACTGCACAGACGTGTGCACACAGGAGAGAAACCATATCAAGTGATTATTTTATTTGATATACCAATTGGTTTTTAAAAAAAATATTTTTGTACAATTTATCCATTTTTCAATTTGTTTAGAATGAATGTGACCTGTGAGTTGATTTTGCATATACACCAAAGGAGTTAAGTACTTTTTTATATGTGGTCAAAGGAGTTAAGTACTATGTTATATGTGGTTAAAGGAGTTACGTACTATTTTAACTGTTGTCAAAGGAGTTAAGTACTATATTAACTGTTGTCAAAGGAGTTAAGTACTATTTCAACTGTGGTCAAAGGAGTTGAGTACTGTTTCAACTGTGGTCAAAGGAGTTAAGTACTATTTCTACCGTGTTCAAAGGAGTTAAGTACTATTTTATATGTGGTCAAAAGAGTTAAGTAAACCAAGGAAAAAAAAGGAATACAAAGACTTCAGAAAGACAAGAATGGAAGTGATTGCTGGACTCAGCTTAGGCCCACCCAGGGCTGTTGAGCTTATGATGATGAAAGGAGTTAAGTACTATTTTATCTGTGGTTTATGATCGTAGACAACAGATAAAATAGTACTTAACTCTTTTCTTTTCCTATGGTGTTCTTCGTACGTCCGTATGTCCTTCTGGTGACAAGAACATAATACATTGCCTAAATCGAACATAAATGGCTTGTACTATAGTAGATTGAAATTGAAAACTTTTACAGCGCGCTAGCTGCTCTGCCACCGATAATTCATTATGATTATTTAATATTGATTACAGTGTTCGTTTGAGTCTTGCTCCAAGAGTTTTGCCCGCAACGATGAGCTAACAGCGCACGCCAAGACACACACTGGCGAACGACCATTTGGTTGTTCAGTATGCGGCAAAGCCTTTGCCAGTCGAGGGACGCTCGTATCCCATTGGAGGGTACACACAGGCGAAAAGCCATATTCTTGTGATGTATGTGGAAAGTCTTTCACGGGACACTCATATCTTAAGGTGAATATTTTTTTTCTTCGTTTCCTTGAACTCAAAGCAATTGTATTTATTTATTTATTCTTCATGGACAGAAAGGGCACAAAGGCGGTGTTAATAGCCATAAAGTAATTTCTTTCAACCAATTGATTTGGAAAAAAATATACAAATAAACATTAAAAAATAACACCGATCATTACAAGGAAGGATGTAGAAGGAATATTCAAGAATATTTTGACAAATATACTGTTTTTCGTGTTCCTTTAAATGTTTATATTAATCGCTTCATCGCTTTTATCTGATTGTACTTGGAAAGAAGTGCTTAAAACTTCTCTAGTGTGAATGGGGACAGCTAGTATGGTAATGTCGGAGTTTCCTGACAAGGCATCAGAAGAAGATTGACTTCCCTCATGATGTATTTTCAAATATGACTTTATTGAAAACAATAATGTTTATTTCCGAAAGTTTACACTGACCCTGGGTTGCGTTCACAACGAACGCTGAGTGCTGCTCTGAACTGTTCTGGAAACAGACGCTCGAAAGACACTCTGTGGCGTTCAGATTGAACATTGAGTGTACGCACCAAACGCTCGATAAAATTGTCGGGTGTAAAACGCTCCGACAGTTATAGTATCTGTTGACTTCTATTTGTTTCTGTAGTGTCTATTATGTTAATTGAGATTATTTATGATGACAATATGCATTCACAAAGAGATTAATTAATTAAAATATCATTCAAAAATTTCCAATAAAAGATCAGAGATCATTATTTACACCACTGCCCAATTGTTGTCTTTCGATGAAAATACAACCTAAAAAGAGACATGTATGATAAATGACATTTGACATTTAAAACGCCCGATGTAGCATTCAGACTGAAACGCCGCACGAAAGCGTTCAGTGGACCACATTGTGTCCGAGACAGACCATGGACCACATTGCATCCGAATGTGACCTCAGGGCGTACTCGGGAGATTTCAAGGACTTCTTCTTGTTGAGTGACTCAGTGACGAATTATATTTTAAACATTGACATTAAACCTTGACAAGCAAGCCTACTTGTGCTAATTACTATTATTTTTGTTATGATGTGTTTGTGATTAACCCATACGATAAATAAATTTGTTCAATATTTTAATATTGTATTATTTGTATGCAGGTTCATAAAAGGATTCACAGCGGGGAATATTTCCCTTGTGACCTGTGTAGCTATCGAGGTCTGAGCATGAGTCGTGTGAGAATGCATCGCATGACCCACACAGGAGAGAAGCCGCACGCCTGTGATATCTGTCCGTACAAAACAACCACATCCAAACATCTAAAGAAACACAAGTTGACTCACACTAAAACGCCATTCTATTGAAAGTCCTCAACAGAGAGAGTCTTCCAATAAGGACGCTCCATTTTAAAATGTAAATAAAACATCTTTGGACGAGTTGAAATATATATTTTAGGAGAGCCAGAATTCAAGCACCCCCTGGTTTAAATGATCACTTTAAGTGCTTGTGCAACGTTAACAAAGTGACATCAGTCAAATTTGTTATCATTGTTTAGAAGAGCTTAATAAAATTGAATGATTTACACATGTTAATGCTATGGTACACATTCTATGGTGTACCAAGTACCAAGGCCCTCTAGATTTGTTTGTGTTTCTCTTAGACAAGCCGAAAGGTAGGAGAAAAAAAAATGTACGACACATAAGTTGTATGGAGTTTGACAGTTAGCATTATTGCCGATTAATCACTTTTCACACATTTAAATACACTTCATATAAAATCAAACTAGATTAAAATAAATAAACATTTATTGAGACGAAAAGACAAACAAATACGTAGACATATAAAAACAAATGTAAAGAAAAACAACCTTTCTGACTCAAAAGTACCATGCTCAGTTATGTTGCAGGAAGACAATCCCCCCAGCAGCTGATTTTCAGCATGATCCTATTGCTTATGTATTATAATACGAGGTCTACTTTATTTATATGCAGATAAATATAAATACAAAAAATGCTCAAAAAATACACATATACATACACGCACATACATATATACACACATTTATTTATACACACCCACACACATAAAACATAAATCCACTAAAATAATTTAATAAAGGATGAAAATATAAACACAATTATAGTATTTTTAAAGTTGCATATATGCAAATGTTGGATTTTTTTCCCCTGTCGGGAGTCAAAGGTATTTTTTGATAAATTTTTAACATCGAGACAAAGTTGGAATATTATAGGAGAACCAGGAACTCAAGGCACCTACAGGGCTTACTTGATACTCCAAAAAAATTATAATACGTTGTTAAAAACTCTTACTGTATAATTTAATAAACTATTACATTTTTTTAAAATTAATATGTTCTCTTATATTCATTATTCTGTCCCTTATCGAAGTATCTAGAATCATTATTATTATTATTATTTATTTATAGGCAGGCAGCCAAGGCTGATGTGCCTAAATTCACTGTCGAATTTTCTTATTTGGTTGTAACTATTTTGCTTTGTCCAAAAAAAAGTCCAGTCTATTCTTGAAAATATTCACATTTTCAGCATCCAAAACATGTTGGGGCAGTTTATTCCAAGTATTCACAACTCTATTTGAAAGAAAATTATCTCCATATTGGGTCTCTGTATCACTAACAGCTTCTGAAATATCTGCTTTGTTGGGACCAATGTCTCTAACTTCTTTTTAAATAACCGTTCTGCAAATCAGAAACTGGAAAAACAAGGCTTCAATAAGACTTGAATGGAAGAGATTTCTGGATTCAGCCAAGACCCACCAAGGGCTATTGAGTTCTCTCCATCTTACTACCCGTTCCCACTTGTCATGTGTTAGATCCGACAAAATTTCAGGTCATCTAGTGGCTATACATTTTAAATGGAGCTGTTCCCACTTGTCGTGTGTTAGGTCCGACAAAATGTCGGGGGTGATTTAGTGGCAATACATTTTAAATGTGATTTCTTTTGAGACTCAGGAAGACCCAGACATGTTGCGGGAGGAGGTAAAATCACTGAAGGATTACAACAGAATCTTAGAAGACTCTATGAATATAAAGGAGCAGTCAAGTAGATCCTATAATTTAGAATTGGAAGGTGTAAACCAGGGCGAGTCACTACTTCAGATCTTTACGTCAATAACCCGAATAGTTGGTGTCGAAATTGATCCAGGGGACGTGGACTGTATAGTGCGTACTAGATCATTTAATACAAATGTCCCAAGCCCATCGTTATTAAATTTCTTTGCAAATTGACAAGAGACACCCTTCTAGCAGCAGTGAGACAGAAGAGGAAGACGATTACTACTGCAGATATTAAGATTGAAGTCACAACTAGATCCATAACTATTAATGAACATCTCACATTACGAAATAAGAAAATACTTTATGAAAGTAAGCTTCTTGCTAAAGAAAGAGGTTTCAAATATGTCTGGGTTAGAAATGGTAGAGTTTTTTTACGAAGAAACGATACATGCCCCAAGATATGGATCTCGGGGTTGGCAGATTTGGAAAAAAAATGAAACGCTCAGAGGTACTACCATATGTGGAGACCGTGTCTTTGGAGGAATCATCAGCCTAGACATATCTTAATCACTTGTTTATTCTAAACTCATTAATATTATTTGTATAGGTGAGCATTGCATTCCTTTTAATTCATTTATTCTCCTCAGACTTCCCCAATCATTATTTCCCATAGTCGTCATGCTCTTGAGGGCAGTCCAGTGTACTCGTGTGTCTTGCCTCGAATTTCAAAAAATAAAATGAATACATCAAACGTTTTTTTATGAAAATATTCGGGGGCTGTGCAAAAAAAACAGATGAATGTCTATTTAAATGTTTAGATAATGACTATGATGTAATTTGTCTCACTGAAACATGGCTAAATAATAAAATATTTAGCTCTGAACTAATTGATGATAAATATTTATTTCTTTATTTGGGAAGCCAACAGCTCATTTACATTTTTATTATATTACAATTTTAACACAGAATTCAGAGCCAATAATAAGCTTTCCATCAATAACATAAATTACTGTAAACATATTATTGTAGCTTCACACACACATACAATTCGTAAGTGATGGGATGGATAGGAGTTTGGCAAGGTTGTTTTTGGGATGAGATATATTAATTAATTAGTTATATTAGAATGGAATAAAATAGAATATATCGGAAGGATATATTTGCGTGTTCATAAAATATATAAAATACTTCCTTACCAATAGATATACTTGGGTAGCAACTGATTATTTATAATGAAAGATCACTTACGGAATACATAATTTATTGTGACTAATTAGTGTACATTATTTTATAGATTATTTAAATATTTAATACACGCGGATCGATGTGGAGGAAGCGTTCACGGCAAACGTCCTGCGAGCTGGGCTGGTCAAGTCTGAATGAAGTGGGAGAGCGGGCTCGGCGCCAATACGCATCGCGGCGTTTTGTGGCCATAGAGATGGGCAGCCACAGGAGGGTACGAGGGAGGAAGATTAAGAGCGTATCACCTTCAATACCTCTCGACGAAACTTATCGTATTTTGCATTGAAGATGTCCACCCCGGCTGAGAACAACGTGTTATGAGAATCACATACACGTGGAATTGTAGCATTCTTCCTGACATTTGTTCTATGTACATACCGGTATATGTAAAAGTTGAGGTCGGCGAACCGTTCTACCTGGAACATGGATACCCACTAAGTTGACAAGCTCAGGTGAGTCGATGGCGGCACCGTTCAGAATTTTATGCAGCAGCAGCAATTGGTCATACAAGACTCTTCTACACTCGAGAGCGTCGAGTCTGTGATATTTTAGTGATTCCCTATAGTCAGTAAAATTTAAATGAAATTTATGATTTAAATAGTTAATGAATTTATGTTGTACTCTTTCAATTCTAGTGATATGTGTTACATATAAAGGAGACCAAATTTGTGTACAAAATTCAAGGTGGGGGCGTATATAGGTGGTGTATAAAGTATAAAAAGTGTTAATATTTCTGAAACGCTTGCTTATGCGGATAATAAATAAATAAGATATGATGTTTATAGGAAAGATAGGAATGAATCATTGTCCAGTGTGGGAGGTAGAGTGTTGCGGTGAGGTCTGGTCTTAACCTTTTTAAGACGAGCGTCATGTATAGATGCCCACCGGCAGCGTGCCTCAACGCCGAGTGTCATCTATATATGCCCTCATGGCTATACACAATTGTGAACCTTCATATCTCAGTAAATTCATACTTGATTGAGACGAAAATTGGATGAATATTACTCCCATATATTTGACTTCAAGACATCTGTCGGTGAATCAACAAAACAATTGTTAAATTATTTAAAAAAATTAAAAACTCTAAACACTGAAATTCATCGATCATCGCCGGCGAAATTCACACTCTCCCGCGCTTTGTAAGGATCTAATACGCATGCGCGTAGGAGAGAGGGATACTGCGTCAGTTCATATTGTTGTTTCGCGCTCAACATTCTGCTTTGAATTCGATACTTAACAATACAAAATGGGCGCATATTCCTTATCTACATCGAATGCCGGATGGATCACGTGACATATCAATGACGCCATGTACTTTTTTGTATGGAGATAACCACGATGGAGATTAAACTTCATTTATCTTATGTTTATATTATGAAGTGTTCAATTTCATTGAGTTCATGTGATATTTTGTTTATCTTTGATCTTTTTATCATATATCTACATCGTTAGATTTTTTTTTACCTTTATTATATTCAATTAAAACGAGATTGAAAAAAAACTGTGTACGACGCGAAATACTGTCCGTCCGTACGGAATGCAAGTACTTGTACCTACCCGTCTTGATTGGGTTAATGCGGTAGATAGGTCAACACGAACATCAACCGCCGAAGATATGTGGATATCGATCCCCATTAATACAGTAAGGAGTGTCCACGTGGGATGTGCTTATATTGCCCCGGGCCCAAATCACATTAAGAATATTAAGTCCCACCAGAGTATGGCGCAGGCGATCTGTGATAGTTTCAGTGACGATATTATTGTTTTGACTGGGGACTATAATCTACCGCAGATTGAATGGACTCTGAGCTCTAGTGCGGGGCTTGTGATTGGCCAACATGATAGTGGAAGGGCATACTCATCATTTATTGATTTCATGGCATTTACTGGTATGATTCAATTTTCAAATGTCAAAAACATTTTCAATAGAATACTTGATCTGATCATTTCAAATCATGATTGCTCGGTGGGTGTTTCGGAGTCACCATTGGTAGACCCCGATGCTCATCACATACCTCTACTAGTCAAACTAAATACTTCTCAAATAAAACAACATGTAATAAAAACTAATCGAAAAGAAATTATTCTTTACAATAAGGCTGATTATGCGAGGGTGAGAACGGAACTAACTAAATTCAACTGGGAGCAGGAACTCGCAGACCCTAGTAATGATAATTATGTTGAAAGATTTTATAACATATTAGATAATGTTATACGTGAGGTCATACCTATAAAAAAAATTTGAATCGGACAATTGTATCCCGTATGGTACTCGTCTGCATTAATTTATGTAATAAAAGTGTAGCGATGTTATGCACCACAAATAATGGAAACGTCATACGTCGGATAGCCTCGCATCTCATTCGTATTAACAAAGATGGCCGAAGGACATCAGTTCCTGAATCGAATATGCAGCGTGGTTAGCATTCGCATATCAGCCGACCAGACGATAACAGTGTGAACGCTTTAATAATAATAATAAAATTACAAATTACTTGGTTTACACCACTAACGAGTATTTATAGTTTACTAGTTGCGGAGCTGACCCGCTCCCTCATCAGAACAAACTAATACTAGTAAACTATAAATACTCATTAGTGGTGTAAACCAAGAAATTTGTAATTTTAATTTTACTATTTAAAATGTGCCACAAAAGTAAAGGTACGACGTATAAAGATATAATAATAATATTTATTTTTCCAAAATAACATACATACAGGAACTAATAGTTATTGAACATGAATTTATGATTTATGGTGTATAAAATAAAATAGTTGTTGGGAAGTAGGTACTATGTTTTTTAGTTCCTCCAATTAATTTTTGTCTATCTAACTAGGAGTAATTCCTGTATTTAGAAATAATTATGAAATTTATACCGACCCAAACATCGTGAACATCAGTAAATTTATCAAGTATAATATTATTATAACTTATTTAAACCGAAAATATATGTAAATTATGTAAGTAATCTTTTATTATGAAACCCTTCATCACTCAATTAGTATTTCTACTAATTAACTGATCATCCAACTGCAATATCGTATATAGTGATGTATGTTATTGGGAAGTAAATTGAATACGCACATTAAAATAGCAACCTTCTGATATATTCTTAATTAATTAATGTCTTCAAATATCGTGGTCGAGAGAATTTCCCCACCGATATTGCATTCATGTTAGTTTTCGGCTGAATGACTTGATGTAGTATTAATTCCATGACTTCCAATAAACTTTACATTCGTGTGGTTTTTTACCCGAATGAGTTTTTTTGTGTACTTTACAATGAGAGAATGTCTTTCCACAGATATTGCATTCATATGGTTTTTCACATAAATGGCTAGTTTGTATTTTATTAAACTTCCTTCTAGAGAGAATGTCTTTCCACAGATATTGCATTCATATGGTTTTTCACATAAATGGCAAGTTTGTGTTTTATTAAACTTCCTTCTAGAGAGAATGTCTTTCCGCAAATATTGCATTCATATGGTTTTTCACATAAATGGCAAGTTTGTGTTTTATTAAACTTCCTTCTAGAGAGAATGTCTTTCCGCAAATATTGCATTCATTTGGTTTTTCGTCTTAATGAGTTTCTTGACGTAGTGTTCAATTAGTGTTTTTTTTATCAAAATGAGTATGTTTTTTCAAAGATCCTGTTCCACAGAAAGTTTTTATACAAACATTGCATTTATGTGATTTTTCTCCCAAATGAGTTAGTATATGTTTGTATAAATCTCTCATTTCGCCTTCCCATAGACATTGCACTCATATGATTTTTCACCCAATTAAGTTTGTTTTCTCAGTTCTGCAAGGAACTTAAGGAAGTTTTTACATATATACCATCACGCCATATCCCTTACGGGGTAAGCTGAGAGAACCAAGCGCCATACTCATCTATTTTTGAACACATTCCTAGCTTCCTTTACATCCATGCATCGTCTCATACATGCTCGTCGATTGTTCAAGCTTCTTATATTTTCTTATTTCAAAATAACATTCACATGGTAATGCCATCCCTTTCTGGGACGACCCCTGCTATTCACTCCATCTCTTACACCCATGTATATTTTTTGGTCAGTAGTATTAAATAAAAATAAAACACTTTTAATTACTTGATAAGAATATATTGTGTTGTCAGTCTGGATGGTTAACAAGAGAGAGAGAGAGAGAGAGAGAGAGAGAGTGTTGCTATGCCGACAGAAATAACAACATATATATTTGTGGTTTGCCACCTTACATAAATGTTATAATTAATAAAGTACCATATCTAACAAGTAGCTTTTACAATACGAATATTTAAAATTATGAATACTATTTTATAAAAAAATATAAATTATACACACCACAACTTAACATGTATTTTTTTATTTATTTCTAAATAAATCATGACTGTTATAATTTAATGTTTTTTTTCTATGCACTCATAATTATATAGATAATAGGGTAATTTGGTAAAGTAAAAAACAAGACATTATATAGGTAAATTATATGTGTCCGGCCCCCCTTATAACTTTTGATCCGCTCAATTTACAGAGCCCAAATTTTCAGAATATATAAACAGTTATAGGCCTACAAAACTTTTATACTCAGAATTGTTAATTTTTGTTTCAGTCAGGGTTATCAACTTTTGAATTGTTGGTTTATTTTTCCATAATATCTCAGAAACCATAAAAGCCAGAACGCTGAATTTTAATTTTAGTATAAACATAGTCAAATACAAGATTTCAAATTGTTTTTTTTTCAAAAAAATTCCAGGGTTTCTCTAACATTTTTTATTAAGAAAAATATTTTTTTTAGGCTACGACTATTTACACGACTCAACCATAGACGAAAACCAAAAATAACCACAGAAAACGCAGATAAATTAAGTTATAAAAATATTTACCTTTGTTTATACTTTGGAAAAAAAAATTTGGAAATATAGGCAGTTAAACTCATAAATTTATCATAAAAAAATGGTGCCACTATTTTTACGACCGGAATTGGCGGGAAACGCTTTTTCACGAAAAAGTGTCTATTTACACGACAAATTTCCTGACTTCGACTATGTTTTTAGACGAACGGCTAAATATTGCGCATACCCCCCACTCCATAATTTTATTTAAATAAATGCAATGTAATAATAATAATTTTATTTTAAATAAAATTCATGTTATACCTATGGCAAGGAAATATTTAGCCTTGAAAAATTGTCAATCAGAAATTGAAGTTATACTCTACTACTCTAGTTTCTACTGAAATACTCTAGTTTTTATTAAAATGTGTGGGAAAATTGGCAAAAAATATGGAATTCTGTTTTCGATCGGAATATGTTCGTTAGGTTAGGCTCTGATATGAATATTATGTTCGTGAATGGATGAATAACACGGCTGCAAAAACCGAGCAGACCCGAAATTTGGCGAAACGCTGTTAAGCAAAATCACTAAATTCTTTATAACCACGTACCTAAGTAAAAGTATGAAAAAAAAACAAAAAGTAGAGAGTTTTCACTTTATTGTGAGTTAGGTACTGATATAATTATAGGAAACCAATAAGTATCTATATATTAATACGTGAAGCCTGTGCCAAAGATCCCTTAAATCAATGTAATTAAATGGTAGATGTACGTTAACAATAATATCTACCTAGTGATAATACCTACCTTAGGTAATACCAATGTTTAAATTAAAATTTTATAAGTACCTACTGTGAAACAATATAAATTATATTTTTTATTTATATAATATCTCACAAAGGAATTTACGGAAAATAATCGACATACTATAGGACTACGAACATAAGCGGAAGGGACGAAGCGACTGAAAGGGCAGAGGGACCGAAGGGACGAAGCGACCGAAAGGGCAGAGGGACCGAAGGGACGGAGCGACCGAAAGGGCAGAGGGACCGAAGAGACGAAGCGACCGAAAGGGCAGAGGGACCGAAAGGGCGAAGGGATGGAGGGACCAGGGACAGATGGGCCGAAGGAACGAATATATTCTTCTTTGATTATTACAATAACTTCCAAGTTGACCTGAAATTGTTATATCGGATTATTCATAAGTTGAGATACTTTAAAAAAAACTAAACATTCAATAAAATTTAATAAACCATAAAAAATGTTCTTTGAGCAATAACTATAAATGATATGATTTTGTTGATAGTAAATTTATCAAGGATCATTTTATTCTTCACAATTCTTATGTATCGTACGTATGGTTTTCTAATAATTTATTGTACTATCCGCGGAACATTCTATGAAGATGACAGTGGACCATAAAATATTTTTGGCTGTGGCTATTCTACACCATTATTATTGTTATTATTTTTAAAATAATAATAATAATAATAATAAACTGATTTTTCTATGGATTTGGCCATAGTGAATTTTTCCTATAGATAATTGTAAAACCTTGTAAATCTTTATCTTGGCTAGTTACCGTATTCACACAAGAGCTATAAAATATACATGAAATGACGAAAACTCATACAAACGTCAAACATGTAAGTTCTCAGCCTTTTTGATATTTTCTTGCTGAGATTTTAAAATTTAATTTAAATTTGAAAAATTGTTTTGTAACTATCTTCTTTTGTTTCTGGAAGTCATATAACTAATAAAATCCATATTGTTATCAATTTGTGTCTGTATAATTTCAGGTTACGAATTATTTTGCGCTGCAATTTCATCAAATGTCTTCAAGATTCAATACTTTAATTTAAGTAGCACCACACGTTTTACTCCATTGAAGTGGCTTCCTGTTCTTGCAAACATACCTCAGCTAACAATGATGTCCCATCTAAGAGTCCGCACAGAATTTCTTCCAGGAAACCAGTTACAAAACTTGGACGTGGCACAATGACTGGAAGAACAACAACCTATATGTCTATAGGTACATGGGTACTCCAACGGTGGTACCTCTAGGTTTGGATCTGCCATGAAGGCTGTGGACCTCTCTAAATAGGATCCGCGCTGGACATGGACGTTGTAACTACCTCATGGAAAAGTGGGCATTGTTTCATCCGCACAATGCTATTGCGGCCGTCTCTTCCAAATGATACAGCATATTATATTGCAAGAATGTAGCGTACGGCTCTCGACCTGAATATCTGATCATATTTTATTTTTAAAATGCTATTGTTAATATATTTTTTGTGATTATTTTATTTCTTCACACAGAAATTGCACTCATATTGTTTTTCGCCTGAATGAGTCTGTTTATGAGCGTTTAAAGATTGTCTTTGAGCAAATGTCTTCAAAGATCGTGGTCGAGAGAGTTTCTCCACCGATACTGCATTCATGTTGGTTTTCGTCTGAATGACTTGATGTAGTATTAATTCCATGACTTCCCACAAACTTTACATTCGTGTGGTTTTTTACCCGAATGAGTTTTTTGTGTACTTTACGATTTGAGAGAATGTCTTTCCACAGATATCGCATTCAAATGGTTTTTCACATAAATGGTTAGTTTGTGTTTTATTAAATTTCTTTCTAGAAAGAATGTCTTTCCGCAAATATTGCATTCATTTGGTTTTCTTCTTGATGTGTTCAATTTGTTTTTTTTTTTTTATCAAAATGAGTTTGTTTTTTCAAAGATCCTGTTCCACAGAAAGTTTTTATACAAACATTGCATTTATGCGATTTTTCACCCGAATGAGTTAGTAGAATATGTTTGTATAAACCTCTCATCTCGCCTTCCCATAGACATTGCACTCTTATGATTTTTCACCCAATTAAGTTTGTTTTCTCAGACAATGGAAGGAGTATATTTGTCTTTTATAAACCTTTCGTTTCATTTGACTCAAAAGAGAAATTAGCTGGTTAGTTAACAGAATTTTATAAATAATGTTAATAAAATTACCAATTCTGCAAGGAACTTAAGGAAGTTTTTACAATACGAATATTTAAAATTAAGTATACTATTTTATAAAAAAATATAAATTATACACACCACAACTTAACATGTATTTTTTATTTATTTCTAAATAAATCATGACTTTGTAATAATTTAATGTTTTTTTTTTTCTACGCACTCATAATTATGTAATAGGGTAGTTATTTGGTAAAGTAAAAAACAAGACATTATATAGGTAAATAGTATTTAGTTTTATTAAAAACATATCTATAAAATCCCGATACATAAAAATGGAAGCAGGATTATACGGAATACTATTTGTGAAAAATTAAGCAAGACAAATTATTAAAGACAATTCAATATATCGAAGAAGCTTTTAAGAGTTTTTTTTACCACTGAATATCTATTGGGGTAGACAGATAATCGAACACCACACAATCCTATTTTGACTTGCATTATTTGAATTTTTTCAACTGAATGAGGAAGTATATGTTTAATTAAAGCTACTTTTCGTGAGAATGTCTTCCCACAGACATTGCAATTATGGTTTTTCTCCCGAATGAGTTTGTTAATATGCTTTCAAATGTTCCGCTCGAGCTAGATTATGTACTTTCAAATGTTCCTCTCAAAAGAATTTCTTCCCACAGACATTGTATTCATATGGCTTTTCACCCTAATATTTTTTTTTGTTCATTCGCATTACCTATTCGACAGTTTCTCTTCCCACAGACGTTGCATTTATATGGTTTTTCACCCAATGAGTTAGTGTATGTTCTTTCAAACTTTTCTTATGAGATAAATTCTTTCTACAGATACCTACTACATTTATGTGGTTTTTCACCCGAATGAGCCGGTATATGCTTGTAAAAATCTCGTTTTTGAGAGAATAACTTTCCACAGACATTGCATTCATGTGGCTTTTTAACCAATTTTTTTTAATGAATTTGTTCTTGTTAAACAAGTACATATACATCTTCCTACATTCCCTAAACTAAGCATAAATGCTGCTTGTGCTATAGGTGAACGAAATCGGTCGAAGCAGGATTCGAACTCGCGACCACTGGAATGTACATTCAAATTTCCAATTCGAGAGAATGTCTTCCCACAGATATTGATATAATGTTTTTCCCACTAAATTAATTAGTTTTATTATGTTCATTTAAATTTCCTTTTAGAGAGAATGTCTTCCACAGACATCGCACTCATATGGTTTTTCACACAAATCTATGCTATCTTAAAAATTCTTTTTGAGATAATGTTTTCCCACAGACAGTGCATTCATGTGGTTTTTCGCCTAAATGAGTTACTCAATGTATGTAGTGTTAAATTCCATGTGTGATAGAATATCTTCTCACAAACAATACATTCGTGTGTTTTTCATCCAAACGATTTTTTTTTTCAAAGATCCGGTTCCAGAGAAATTTTTCCCACAAACATTGCATTTATGTGGTTTTTTTTTCATCCGAATGTACTCTCCTTTGAGAGTATGATTTCCCACAGGCATTGCTCTCATACACTCAAATGACTTAATTTAGAAAGTTCAAACACTGTAAATCTTAATAATTTTAGGTATTTTATTTTGATAATCGATTCTTCTGATACATTGAGTAGCTTGTAAAATCCAGAATATAACCTCGAAGATATTGATAACTTTCAACCTTTTACATAACTTAAGTGAAATTTAAATGTAAATACTTATAAAACTTCACTATATTATTATAAAATTATATGTATTTATAAAAATATACTTCGTTTGTATACTTAAGAGGAAATGAAGGATGGTTTATCAATTGTTTACAAAAAATGGTTAGATTTAACCACATGGACTGTCATCTGACAGTATCTGTCTCTGTCTTAATCATCTGTCTCTGTCATATTTCAAAAACACATGATATTTGTTATTGTTTACAAACATAGGGTGTAAAATAGCCACTTAAACTGACATCTGTCAAAATCACGTGATATTTGTTATTGTTTACAAGGTGAAGAATAGCAGCAGGGAATATTTTTTCTACTTTGACAGCTGTTGTACATTTGACAGTTCCATATATCATTGCCACAGGTATAACAAGAATTTTATTTTAAGTAAACTATTTATTATGGAATGGCAACATTACTAGTAGCGGCAGAGTGGGGGGTATGTGTTATATTTATCCGCTCGTTGTTTTTGTCATTTATAACCATATAAAGCGCAGATAAATCAAGATACAAAAATATTTACCTTTGTCATTTTTTTCAATGGTCATAAATGCATCATGGAAACCAAATTGATATATATATAGGTATTATGATCGAGATATTACCATGGGTTATAGTAGCATAGAAGCCAAACATCTATTATTTTGTTCAACAAAATACCTAAATTCTTGGAAAACTTTCTCTTATAATAGTTTTATCATATTAACGGGTCTTCGGGTCCTTAATGTGTTTAAACAATGCTTATATTTTGTAAATATGTCATTTCTAATAATTTTATATTCAATGCATATTCCTGGAACTTTATACTTTCTAACTTGGTAGGTGAAATGGAGGCTTCCTATTGGTAGATGGTAGAACGCGCCCCGCCGCGCGGTGGGGTAGCTCCTCCCTCCCTGTCTCCAGCGGTGAACGTGGTAGCTGGATTGAGTTAGTATCTGGTGGACGCTAGGCCGGGATAGACGAATTTTAACTCACGCGTACGAAAGATAACTAAAGATATTTTTTTTTAAAACGAACGTAGACCGCGAACGATGAAAGAAAAAATCTTATCTCTGCGAGGCGTCTGCTTGATGCTCAGCATTAAATTTCATATTTACATGGTAGTGACTAAATGTGTTTCAGGTCCATACATAACCAACAAGGGGTGAATTTAAAATAGTTTAAGCTTACGTTGATATGTTATAAAAAATATAAAAATACTTGGTAATTGTTCTATTGTGTTTATTTGATTATTGACGCGTTTCGTGCAAAGCACATCGTCAGAATAATGCTCTACAAGACTGAGACTAGTGGTTATATACAAAATTTACATGGCAGGTGTATAAAAATGTTGGTTTTTGAACGGTTGAAAAGAAGTTATATAATGCAAATGAATCTATACAAATATACGTTTTAATACAATGAATGTAGTTGGGTCACTGGTTGTAGTCCCCTGTGTCCATTAGGCCTGTAACAAAAGGAAACGACAGCAGTAAAATTCGAAAGGTAAATAATATTGTATTTATTGGTTTATTGTTATCTTTAAAGTGTGGTTAAAACCAATGTATTTCATAGATATTTGGTAGTTATAATTACAAACAGCTTAATTTTAATCTTAATGTATTTAACAACAAAGGAAGGTATATGTCTGTCTAACCTATCGGTTTCAATAATGGTGAATATATATGATCAATTTGTTTATTGATGAGTAATTTTTGTGGATCCTTTTTTACTCTGTTTATTTCTAATATTTCTAGTCGGTCAAGTTTTCTCCCTTTTATTCCCCGATGTATTATATTAACTAAACTTAGTTTAAGCTTATATTAAAAATAACTTTTAATAATAAAAATAACTTAAATAAACGCATAATAGTGAATAAGTGTGTTTCAGATCCACATAACCAACGAGGGGTGAATTTAAGATAGTTTAAGTTAATATTAAAAATAACTTTTAATAATAAAAATAAGTTAAATAATCGCATAATAGTGAATAAGTGTGTTCCAGGTCCACATTACCAACGAGGGGTGAATTTAAGATAGTTTTAAGTTATTTTCAATTAATAAAAAATGATATTATGTAGTGTGTGTTTCATCTACAGCCCCGTAACGAGAGCAGCGGTTGGTAAGATCTTTCTGATTTATTATTATTTATTTTCTTTACTCTGAACGTTTCGTTTCGTAATTTATTTTAGCAGGATTGTCATCAATATTACACGTGCATTTCATGTATTTGATTATTCTTTTCAGCACTGTTATTCTCTGTTCCACGTGTATTTCCTGTATGTAATAATTCTTTTCAGCGGCCGTCATCATTGGTTTTCTAATTAATTTTCTTCTTAATTTTACAGCAATTTTTGTTAACCGATAATAACTATTACGCGTGTATTTCTATCAATTTAAGCATTGTTTTATTTTATACGCTCAACACGTTCTTTCGTCTCCACCATTTTTAATTATTGTATAGACTAGCCGGCATTTAAACACTTTTATCAACGCTCTTCTGTGTTATATGCGATAACAAACTTGAAGAAAAATGAATAATATTGGCATCTTATTACATTTACTTAATTTTATAAATCATTTTTTCATCGAGATCTACTATTATAACAAAGTATAAACAAAGGTAAATATTTTTATAACTTGATTTATCTGCGTTTTCTATGGGTATGGAAAGAATGATAAAAATTTATCTATGGTTGAGTCGTAAAAATATCCCTAGTCAAAATAAAATCTCTTTTCTATGGCTAGAAAGGTTGAGTTAAATATTTGTGGTTTAATGACGTATTTAAGGGAAGATTAGGTACTAAAAGACGCAATATTTTTGTGAAACTCCCATGGGCCGACTCAAAAACCGGTCCTATAATATTATAAAGTTGAACATTTTATCTATCATATTTTTTTGTGAAACCTCCCCTCTTATAGTATTGAGTGCCGGATTCGTCGCTTACTTTATTCCAGTATAGATTTTACCAGCAAACTAATATCTTGCCATATTACATTGACACGGCGGAATAGAGTTTTTTAATGTATCTTTTGTGAACATATTATTCAGACAATGGACAATCCAGTGAACCAAACGACAAAAATAAAAGACGAATATACTCCTTCAATTGACAAATGCATAAGTGATGAATTTCCTGATTTCCCGATTGAAGAATGTGAAAAAGATTTAAAAAAAGAAATAGAAGAACAATCAGTCATTGGAAATGAAGACAAAATAAATATACCTATACATAGAAATCAAGTCGGTAGGAAGACATTATCTGAAAAAGGAAATTTAAACAGTCATAAACTAATTGATTCAAGTGAAAAACCACATGAATGCAATGTCTGTGGGAAGACATTTTCTCGAAGAGGACATTTAAACGAACATAAACGGATTCATTCGGGTGAAAAACCGCATGAATGCAATGTCTGTGGGAAGAAATTTTCACATAGAAGAAGACATTTAAATACACATAAACTAATTCATTCGGATGAAAAACCGCATGAATGCACTGCCTGTGGAAAGACATTTCATCGAGGGGGAGATTTAAACAAACACGAACTTATTCATTCGGGTGAAAAACCACATGAATGCAATGTCTGTGGGAAAAATTTTTCTCGAAGAGGACAATTAAACGCACATAAACTAATTCATTCGGGTGATAAACCCCATGAATGCATTGTGTGTGGGAATACATTCCTTCGATGGGGAGATTTAAACAAACACAAACTAATTCATTCGGGTGAAAAACCACATGAATGCAATGTCTGTGGGAAGAAATTTACTCAAAGAAGACAATTAAACGCACATAAACTAATTCATTCGGCTGACAAACCACATGAATGTAATGTCTGTGGGAAGAAATTTTTTCGTAGAACATATTTAACCAAACACAAACTAATTCATTCGGGTGAAAAACCACATGAATGCAATATCTGTGGGAAGACATTTTATCAAAGAGGAATTTTAAACACACATAAACTTATTCATTCGGATGAAAAACCGCATGAATGCACTGTCTGTGGGAAGACATTTCTTCGAAGGGGAAATTTAAAAAATCACAAACTAATTCATTCGGGTGAAAAACCACATGAATGCAATGTCTGTGGGAAGAAATTTTATCAAAGAGGAAATTTAAACAGACATAAACTAATTCATTCGGATGAAAAACCGCATGAATGCACTGTCTGTGGGAAGACATTTCTTCGAGAGGGAGATTTAAACCTACACAAACTAATTCATTCGGGTGAAAAACCACATGAATGCAATATCTGTGGGAAGAAATTTTATCAAAGAGGAATTTTAAACACACATAAACTAACCCATTCGGGTTTTTCAGACAATGGACACTACAGTGAACCAAAAGACAAAAATAATTAAAGACGAATATTCTCCTTCAATTGACCAAATCATATGTGAAGAATTTCCTGATTTCCCAATTGAAAAATGTGAAAAAGATTTAAAAAAGGGTATTAAAGAGCAATCAGCCATTGGATTGGAAGAGGAAATAAATATACCTATACATAGAAATCACGTCAGTGGGAAGACATTATCTGAAAAAGAAAATTTAATCAGCCGTAAACTAATTGATTCAGGTAAAAAACCACATAAATGCAATGTCTGTGGGAAGATATTTTCTCGAAGAGAACATTTAAACGAACATAAACTAACTCATTCTGAGTCTACAACAGTACAGCACGACCATTAGCTATGTATTCTTAAATTTGTAGAATTGAATAAACCAGCAATACTGTAAGTCCTCCTTTTTCATTTTATTAATACTATAATCCATTTCTTATTTATCTTGGAGTCAAACCACATTGTGACATTAAATTCAAAATGTTGATCTTTAATTGAACACCTAACTTATTTTATTGAGTCATATCCTTCTGATAATATAGGTAATGTTAATATAAATATAATTAGGATCAAACATATGAAACCAGATACGTTAATAGTAATCTCCACTAATATTTTTTTATTCATTAGCCGAGAATCTAATCGTTATGAAATTACTATTTTTTATATTAATCTTTTTTTTATACAATTCCTGTAAAAACTTGACACGACCCGCCCTATAAGAGGAAGAGGATCGGCCCTAACGTACAAACGTTCGCGTACCGACTGTTGTCGATCGATGACACGATTTATCGAAGTATTTCCTACGCCTATTTGTACGAATCCAAACGGGGAATAATTCAACATACACGAAATATTGCAGTTAATACGAGAAAGATAAAATTACTCACCCCTGCCAACTGCATTGTCTCACCTACCTTCTTCTTTTTCTTAAACCGACGTCTAATTCTCCTATTCGTCATTACCTGAAATAACTTAAATACGCGAGTATTTTACGATAATAATTTGGCCAGATCGTCTAGTTTCGCTAGTACGCCTACGTTGTTTTCCATAACATCCCAGACTCATGAATCCCGGCTTCCTGAACCATCTACCTCTCCTAGTTCGACCTTTTCATTATCTAACGTAGTCCTACTCTATATAACAGATGAAAGCGAATTCCGAGTTATAATCAATACAACGCAGAACATAATTAATATCAATTTCATCCTATATGAAATCATGAATTCAGGGGATCAAATTGTTATTATTAAAAATATATGGTTTTGTGCAAGAAATACTTTATTGCTTTCATTCAGCGTGGAGTCGACACACGACAGACAAAAGCTCACACAGAACTGTCATAGACAAAAAAATAGTTTTCACTAACAAAGACAATAAATTATTTTTGTCTTTAACACTCCCCCTCAAAAATAATTTTCTTAAAAAATGTTTTACATTTCAAGAAAAAAAAATACGAAAAGAAAGAAAGAGTGCTCACTGCACATATAACATTACAGAAACAACAAACTGTATACAATAATAATACCATAAAAAATATTTTCATTCAGATCTAAATTTTTTAAACGATATTGTTTTTAATGGTTTGGTAAACATATCACCAATCTGTTCACATAATATCTAAATGCTTAATTCTACCATTGTTTATTTCATTGTTTGTTTTACCAAAGTTTATTTCAAAATTTGGCAGAACTCAAATAATGAGGAAGATCACATCAAATACAAACAGGCAAAGGCAGAAGCGAGAAGAAAAGTAGCAAAAAGCAAAGCAGAATCACGTCAGAAGTTCTATGAAAAATTTGAGAATGCTAAAAACGAGACCGATGTATTCAGAATAGCCAAACAGAAACATAGATCAACTTTAGATGTGAAAACAAATAAATACATAAAAGACAAAGACCAAGTCCTTCTTACACCGAACGATAAAATAAATGAGAGATGGCATGAATATTATTGTAAATTATTGAATGAGGAATTTCCAGGCGAAGAACTGACACCTCTAGCACCGTCTTACGGACCTATAGAAGAAATACATGTCGAGGAAATTAAAAATGCTGCGTCAAAAATGAAAAACCATAAGGCCGTGGGACCTGATGAAATACCGGCTGAAATCTGGAAGATACCGGGACCTTTGGCTATAATGTGGTTAGCAAAGCTGTTTAACATTATTATGAAGACAAAACTCATTCCAGAATCATGGCGCCACAGCCACCTTGTACCATTCTACAAAAATAAAGGAGATGTCGCACAGTGTGGAAACTACAGAGGCATTAAACTTACATCTCATACTCTGAAAATTTGGGAGAGAATCATAAACAGGCGACTACAGCAATTATAACACCAAATCAGTTTGGATTCACCCCATCTAAATCAACCTCAGATGCAATACAAGCGGTCAGGATCGTTATGGAGAAGCATAGACTGAATAAAGAAAACCTATACTTAGTATTCATAGACCTAGAAAAAGCGTTCGATCGAGTACCTCGAAGATTAGTATGGCAGGCTATGAGAGCGCGGAACATACCGGAGCAGTTCATACACCTTGTGCAAGACATGTACAACAATATCCGCACTAGAGTCAAAAGTTTGGCAGGCCTAAGCAGTTGGTTTGAGGTCAATGTTGGCGTACATCAGGGATCGGCACTTAGCCCGCTTTTATTCAACATGGTAATGGATTATCTCACAAAAGATGTACAGTCACCCCTGCCCTGGAGTCTGTTATATGCTGATGACATCGTCCTGATATCAAATACCGCATGCCAACTGTAAGTGGCCCTATCGAAATGGACTGAAGCACTCGAGAGATTTGGATTGCGCATTAGCAGGACAAAGACGGATTTCATGGAATGCAACTACAGTGGAACGTCAGGCGCAGCGACGGTGTGCTTCCCGGATGGCACTGTTGTACCCAAGGTGCCAATCTTCAAATATTTAGGGTCGGTTCTCTCAGCGGATGCCAGTGTGGATGCTGACGTCTCCCATAGGGTAAACGTGGCTTGGAGTAAATGGAGAACTCTCACGGGCGTGCTGTGTGATCCACGTATGCCAATCAAAACTAAGGGCAAGGTCTACAAGACAGCGGTGAGACCTGCAATGACATATGGTGCGGAGTGCTGGACAGTTAAAGGCACACATGAACAAAAACTACATGTCAATGAAATGAAAATGCTGAGGTGGGCAGGTGGGGTGACGAAGCTAGATAAAATTCGTAATGAATTAATAAGAGGAAGCTTTGGAGTAGCCCCCATACCAGAAAAACTTACAGAAAGCCGACTCAGATGGTATGGACATGTAATGAGGAGGCAAAACGATCATGTGGTGCAAATTGCTCTAGCACTCCCAGAAAGCAGAAAAGGAAAGGGACGTCCAATATCCACGTGGTGGGGCAATATGAGGAAGCTCATGGATAAAGCCCACATCCCAACCCCGACAATACAGGACAGATCATCGTGGCGCCAAAGGATTAGGAGAGCCGACCCTACCTAAAGTGGGATAAGGCAAAGAAAAAGAAGAAGCTTAATTATACCATTGGTTGGGTTGTGTGCAATTTTTATTGAAAATCTTTCAACCAACAAGCTTCACTTGTTGCAATGCTCCATACCATACCATACCATCACGCCATTTCCCTATTTGGGGTAGGCAGAGAGAACCGAACGCCAGACTCCTCTCTCTTGACATACATTCCTCGCTTCATTCACGTCCATACATCGTCTCATACACGCTCTTCTATTATTCTTACTTCTAACATCTCCATCTTTCAAAATCCCATTTATGTGATCGTGCCAACTCTTTCTTGGCCGACCTCTACTTTTCATTCCTCTTTTATCAGCCTTGTATACTTTTTTTGTCAGACGGTCATCACTCATTCTTTCTATGTGGCCGAACCACCTTAGGGCATTTATTTTCATCTTACTTACGATATTTCTTTCAATCATACATTCTCGTCTTATATCCTCATTTCTTATTCTATCATACATCGTTTTACCACACATTCGTCTTAGTGACCTCATTTCAACCGCGTTAATTCTACTTTCATGCGTCTTCTGCCATGTCCATGTCTCACTAGCATACATTAGAGTCGGTGCGACGATACCATTGTGTACCGCGAGCTTTGCTTGCCTCGAAATAATTGGGTCAGCCATTACCGGTCTTAATGCACCATTCACTCTATTACCTGCCGTTACTCTCCTTTCAATATCTTTTTCCAATCTTCCATCACGCTGAAACATGCTTCCTAAGTATAAATATTCATCCACTTGTTCTAATTGTACATTCTCCACTCGTATCTCCCATTTTGTTCGTCTTTCGCTCTTCTCAAATACCATCACTTTAGATTTAGTTGCATTCATTCTCAATCCATTTTGCATGCATCCATCGAATACTATTTTAACCAAACATTCCAAGTCTGCAATGCTCAAAGCTATCAATTCGGATTCCGCTGTTGATAAAGCAACTGTGTGCTGCTTTTTGGAGCACCATATTACACTACAGTTAAAAACTTTAAAGACATATCCTGTCGTTGATTTTCTATCATGACAACCACCCCAATCACTATCGATAAAACCTTCAACATTGTCTGAATCATCCCTCTTGTACACAAGTCCTTAATCATTTGTCCCCTTTATGTATCTAAGAACATTTTTTAACATTTTATACAATACCATAGATGCACATCCTTGATACTACTTAAAATATATACTGTAATACACAAATCAGGTCTACTACCCATTACAGCATACATCAAACATCCTATTAATTTTCTACATTTTGATTCTATTTCATTACTCTCTGATGTGTCACGTTTCAACAAACTAAATTTAAAATTATAATCAATAGACAAAGAACAAGGTTTACAATCTGACATTCCAAACAATTTTAAAACAAAAATTAACTAAATTTTTAACTTTGTTTACACCACGTGAGAATTTTAAAACATTTTTTAAGTATTCTGATTGATTAATATAAGTTATTCCTGTATCCATATTTTAATCTACATTAATACCCAAATAATTCTTTACATTTCCCATATCCTTCATCTTAAAATTATTATGTAATTGTTTTATTAGTTTCTCTAATTCTACATCTGAAGTACTACCATACAAAATATCATCAACATATAATAACAAAAAGATTTTAGCATCATTATTGCATTTTGTATACAAACAACTATCTTTTTGAGATCTAGTAAATCCTTCAGACTCCATAAAATTATCAAACATAGCATTCCAGCATTTTGGTGAGCCTTTAAGCCCATATAAAGTTTTATTTAATTTACATACAGAGCCAATATTACTATCTACACCCTCAGGCAATTTTAATAAAATCTTCTTCCTCTATTTTTGAATTAAGAAAGGCTCCACATACATCCATTTGTTTTACTTGCATACCCAATTTTGTAGTTACAGACATTAAAACTCTAAATGTATTCAATTTAGCAACAGGAGCATACAAATGTTTCATATAATCTTTTTATTCAAAACCTTTAACAACTAACCTAGCTTTATATTTTACAATACCCTCGTTAGATCTTTTTTTCTTAAAAACCCATTTACTGAATATCGCTGTTTTACCCACTGGTAATTTATCTAAAAATGTCCATGTATTGTTTTCATTGATCTGCAACAACTCATTGTCAATAGCCCTTTTCCACTGGTCAGCATTCTTACTAGATATAGCTTCATCATATGTTAGTGGTTCATCTAATGAATTTGTCGTCATACTGGCATCCAGGTCACATTCATTATCTAAAGCTTCTTCTTGAGGATTCTTTATTTCAGTAGACAGTACAAAATCATTGTATCTCTCAGATGGTTTTAAAGTTGAGCGATTTCTCAAATTTATATCGATTGTTATAGAATTATCATTGACAGATATTTGTGGTTCAGCTGCGTCGTCTTGTACAGAATCTGGCGTAATTTGTTGAGTGTTTATATTTTCTTGGTATAATTCTTCAAAAATGTCATTATTCACTTCTACATTATCATTATTTATTTGTTCACACACAATATCTTCATTCAAAAATACAAAATTGTCTGTATCCTGCTCACTCACATTTCCAACATTGTTATTCAAAAATACAATGTCTCTACACAATTCTACCCTATTTTTAGATGGTATGTACAGTACACCCTATAGCAGAGGTTCCCAACCTTTTTGTATTCTAGAGCACATTATAAAACATCGGTAGGGTGGCGGGCACCACCTTTTTTTAATCGACATACTCCTTCAATAACTTCTCATTTTCCCATAATTTATTTTCTTATAGTCATAATTAATTAATAAATAATAAAAAAAAATGTTTCAAAATAGTAAAATTACCTACTATTCAAATTGCATACACACAGAGAAATGTATTTACAAAACGTAAACAAAGTAAACAAAAAACACAAATATAGAGAAAAAAAAATTATAGAAAAATATAATATCAATATGTCAATGTGATATTTGGCATTGCATATTGTTGGCCAGCGCCTCAAAATTAGGAGAGAATGACGATAATCCTGTTAGCAAACAATCATAAGCGACAAGTAATATCATCAAAGGAACCACTCATATATACAATATAGCAAACAAGCGTATTTAATAAAACAAGGCACACAAAAAAATTAAAACTTCAACAAATAAATTAAAATAATTCACATTTTTAATTAATGTTTATGAAAAAATTCTGTCTCTGTTGAATAGTGGCGGGCACATACGAATCGTTCCGCGGGCACGGGGTTGGGAACCTCTGCCCTATAGCCTTTGACATCCTCCCCATAACTATCAAACACTCCAAATTCACATTTTTATCCAATTTGAGTCTCTTTTCTTTAGGTATGTGTACCGAAACTTTAGTACCAAACTCATGAAACATGTCCAAATTATAATATTTTCCGTAGTAAGCTTCGAATGGCGTTTTTGATTATTTGTGGGCTTGGACCAGTACGGATTAATGTAAAGGCTGCAGTGTTAACCGCCTCTGCCCAGTAGTGTTTTTCCAACCCATTTATCATTGTTCTGGTTGCTTCAACCAATGTCCTCATTTCACGCTCAGCTCGTCCATTTTGTTGAGCAGAATAAGCGACACTTTTATGATATATAATACCATGTTTATTTAATAATTCTCTCATATCTTGGTTTATGAATTCTAGTCCATCGTCGGTTCTTAAACATTTTATTTTAAATCCACATTCTCTTTCAGCACGCATTATAAAATTTTCAATTTATATTTTCACTTCATATTTACCTTTCAGAAAATACACATGTCGATATGCTGAATAATCATCTTTCATTAACAAAAAAATCTAGATTTACCAAACAAGTGGTGATAGCCCAGCGGTAAGGTCGTCGCCTCACATGCGTGAGGTCGACGGTTCGAATTCAGGCGGGGCACGCACCTCTGGATTTTCAAAACTCTATGTGCGAATTTATATCACTAGCTGTGTGTAGCCATGATCCTATTTGTCTGGTTCCCCTTTCTAAGGGTTATGAATGTCAGATGGCAGTCGCTTCAAAGTAATAACCAGATTCGCCAATTCCAGAATCATGGTCAAAGCGTACCCCGATAGAAACGGGACAAAAGCGTTAAGGGTAAAGAAAAATCTAGATTTACCAATCGATGGTTTTTCCATTGGTCCATACAGATCAGCATGTACTAGCTCTAATGGTCTTGATGCACGATTATCACTCTGCTGAAACGGAGCTCTATGTTGCTTACCAGCTAAACATTTGTTGCACTTTTTCACAATTATTAGAGTCATCTACATATTTTTTATCATCATATTATACAACTTATTTGCATGACGTTCAGTTTGTGCAATTAATTGACCTGGGTCAACCCTGAAAAGATATGACAGCTGACAATGATTTATTTACCATCAACGTCATTTTTCGTTATTCACCATCAACGTCAACTGTCAAATCACGCGGATGTCTTGTGTTTGCTGCCTCAAAATATGGAATAATTTGGAGCTAAATAAATCAAAATAAAGTGAAAGTTACATAAAATCGTCAAGTGAATATATTTAAACTTTGTTAAACGCAATATTTATTTATTTATTTTTTTACATACACGGCCTCTTGGCCATTATAAAAATATGGTAAAAATAAAACAAAACTCGTATTAAACAAAAGACAAACAACACAATAATTCACAAAAATACAAAATCTATCACACAATTCGAAATATTCATAATATGTCCCACTCCGATTTGTCTAAATTTATCCGTCTGAATTTTAGTATATGAGAAATGTCAAAAAGTTGACTGCATTTATACGGAACTCATTACGTCGAACCGCGCGGATGAAATAGACATTTTCGTACTCTGAAACGAATCAGAATGGGACACAAAAATGTCGACATCGACCTACAGAGCCGGCGTCCCACCCACACAGCACTACAGACAGCGTGCGAGAAAGAGACACCAACATCCACTAAACCGTCGTTACAGTTATTGTAAGTTGCCAGGTCGATATCTAATAAAAACATTATTTCTTTTACAAATTTAAAATGATCATAATATAAATTCACAATTACAACAAATAGTAAACAATAAACAATTCAATTAGAAATTTATACAAAAATAAAAAGTAAAAAACAAAATATAATATACACCAATTTATAAACAAAATTAATAGAAATAAATAATTAAATTAAATATCTCCACTGATCAACATGGTTTTATTCCGGGTCGATCCACCACCAGCAATTTGCTGGAATTCACTAACTTTGTGACTGACGCAATTGATAAAAATATACAAGTTGATGCTGTGTACACGGATTACAGCAAGGTGTTTGATCTGTTGAATCATCATATCTTAATTCAAAAATTAAAAAAAATTGGCTTCCATGGAGATCTTCTAAGATGGCTCACGTCATATATCCGCAATAGATCTCAGGCAGTTGTGACCGGTGGCTATACATCTAACTGGATTACCACTCCATGCGGCGTTCCACAGGGCACACTGCTGGCGCCTATCCTTTTTAATATATATGTAAACGACATGACCTCTTGTTTTAAATTTGTCAAAGTAATAATATATGCAGATGACATGAAGCTCTATACAAAAATAAATAGTATTCAAGACTGCCTTAAATTTCAACAGGATCTAGAGCATCTTCAAACATACTGTAAAATAAATTCTCTTTACTTAAATCCACAAAATTGTCAAATTATCACGTTTACAAAAAAAAATAAAATCTTATTTACCTATACACTTAACAATTCCCCTATACCTAGAAAAGAATCGGTGAAAAACCTAGAAATTATCATGGATAGTAAACTGTCATTTGACGATCACATGAATAATATAAGTAAAAAAGCCAATAAAATGTTGGGCTTCATCATCAGGTACTTTTTTCAAATATTGAATGCCTCAAAATTTTATATACATCTATGGTAAGAAGTCATTTGGAGTACGGATCGCAAATTTGGAACCCGATGTATCTTAAGTACATAAATAGACTGGATAGTGTACAAAAACGCTTCCTCAAACACCTCATCTATAAATCTGGCTGTCGGGAATTAATGGGCCCGCATAATCATATAAATAACGTGTACTTAGCTGAATCAAAATTTAATTTACCATCACTATCGTCTAGACCAGGGGTCTCCAAACTACGGCCCGCGGAGAGCTAGCATACTTGAAAACTCTTTTAGAGAACATATTTTTATAGCAAATTTAATTTAGTTTACTGAAGTATTCTAATTTTATGTTGAATAATTATTAATATGACATCTACTGTTAGCGCCGAAATCGCCGATTGCAACTCGGGCCAACAGATCAGTGGACTGTATACGAAATATAAATAATTGCACTTGTCACGGCGCGTTATTCACAGCGACGAGGTAAATAATAGGATAAAAGAAATGGATCGAGAAAGGAAATCACCTACCAGTACAGAAAAAGTTCTCGCCTCGATCGCTCACCCAGTCCGAACGAAATATGTAGTCTATATGCAATGGCACAGCACTACACGATGATGCTTCCCACAACGGGCACCTGTATGGTCGACGCCGGCAACGAAGTCCGAATTGACATCCGCTTAAGGCCGCGTGCGGACAAGTACTAGAGGTGTGTAGCAGGAACGGAACATAGCAGTTACATGGAAGGGAGGGGGGAAGGAACAAGACAGGTGATATGTATTCACGCCAAAAGTAAATACCGTACCGAACATTCCCCCGGGCAGAAAGAGGCTGAAAGCTCCTTTCTAATCAAAAAACGATTTTTGTCACTCCCATGTCCATTCCCACCACAATCGAATAGTATCACGGGGTGAGACACGAAATCGACAAAAACTAAACGAAAAAGTCCCAATTGGACATACTAAACAAACCGAGGTTTTCAAATACGATACAATAGGTCCCGATTGGACATGTCAAAAAAAAAATGAACAATGTCTCTAGTAAAAAATAATAGACACGACATGATAAACGAAACAAACAATCTATGTGAGTATTATGCAAGCGAGTAATAATCAAAATGTCCTCATTGGACTCGAGATAATAAACAAAGTAAAATTATAATGTATCGAATCGAAAACGAATAACAAACAACCAGTAGGTATGTCCCGATTGGACACGAAACAACGAAACCGAAAAAAGTAAAAGGTAGCTTTTTAAATTAACAAATAATTCAAGAATACCTAGCATTGATTATGTATTATGTCCCGATTGGACGCGAAATAACAAAACAATAGGCACTTAAATTATTTTATAAATACCTAGCAACGAATACGGTATGTCCCGATTGGACGTAAACTAACGAAACGAAACAGTAGGTACTCGAAGTTCACAGTAAATAAGAATGCCTAGTGACGAATACGTCCCTATTGTACACGAAACGGCGAAAATACAAGTAGTGTGTAATGTGAACAAATAACCAAATGTCAAACCAAAAACTTAAGATACCTAAGAATGATTATATCCCTATTGGACAACAACAAACGAAACAAAATAACAGGTATTTAAAGTAAACAAATAACCAAAAATACCTTGCAATTATAATGTATGTCCCCATTGGACGCGAACTAACAAAAGAATAAAAATGTAGATACTAAAAATTGATCCAATAATTTTATAATACCTAAATAATAAATTATGTCCATATTGGACGCGAACTACCAACAAAATAAAGTAGGTTTCGAAACGAAGAAATGATTTAAGAAAATACCTAACAACGAATACGTGTGTCCCCATTGGACACGAAATAACGAAAGAAAATAATAATAGGTACTTAAAATAAACCAATAACTTATAAATACCTATGATCGAATTATGTCCTATTGGACATTAAAAAACGACACAAAATAATAGGTAGGTACTTAAAGTAAACCAACAACTTAAAATACCTATGAACGAGTTATGTCCCTATTGGACACCAACAAACGAAACAAAATAATAGGTACTCAAAGTAAACCAACAACTTAACATACCCATGAACGAATTATGTCCCTATTGGACACCAACAAACGATTATGTCAAACAATGAAGATACGAAAAGATACAAGCAACGATGATCAGAGAGATCCAATGATGAAATAAATTCATCGAGGTGAGATTTGATAGAAAGAATGAGACGACGACACCATGCAATTGTACGTTGCTTCAACGACGGCAAAAATGTATGACCAAATATGTTTTTACTAACGACGACAAAATACACAAAAACGCAATAACCAATTTTCGATGAGTATGAACTACCTAAATAGCGATGTTTCGATGAAGTATTCGTATACCTGTCAATTTGTAAACGAAGTAACGAAGAGAATTGAGAGTTAAATTTATTCCACGTTTCAGTTTTCAACGTTTTAATATTGTCTTGACTGGATGCGAGTTTTAATTTAAAAGATGATTGCATAATAAATGTCGCGATAAACAATATTGAGGTGTCAAATGTTGGAAAACCTAGAAGATGAAATAATCGACCATTAATATACGATAATATTATACATTTCGTGCACATTTCAGGGGAATTATCAGAAGAGTTCCGACAAATAATGTGTTGACAATTACGAAATTCTGGTGCGAATGTATTTTGTTTATATATATGACGAATGTCAACTGTAAACATGAATTTATGCCACCGAATATGGGACACTATGGTTTTATGCGACCGAAAATGAAACATATTTTCGCTGATATGTTTTTCCAGTTTTGGACATATAAATGTAGGTTTCGCACAAAAATCAAATACAACCATCGATTTGGTTGTCGAAATTGCATTATTTAGAATGAAATGATTCGATCAATTGTAAATTTTAATATGCGCTGTCGGCATATTCAAAGAAATATTTGCGAAGATAAGGAGGTCTGCGACGATACTAGACTCCTTCAAATTTGAAATAGTGTCACCTATTTCACGAAACGACGAGATTTGATTTTTAGGGCGAGACAGTCCGTGACTATTCACGAACTTTTCAGACACGACATTAGTCCGACTCGCGCTATCGAGTAGTACTCTGGCATTATGATATTTACCATAATGACCTCGTACATCAATAATTTCAGTAGCCAGCAATACCGATGTAGTATTGTTCTGATTATGAGAAGTTGCAACGACATTCACCACCTGCTCCTCATCGGATGTCTGCGATAGACAGTCGCGTGTGGAGGCTTCGGACGAGAAATGCAAGAGCTTATGATGTCTTGGCTTACATTCGTCACAAGAACAATTCGAGTTACAATCTTTGGACCCATGTCCAAATTCAAGGTTAATTTGAGGCAACAATGAATTTAATGTCGAATTTATTTTAGTTTCAGATTCTAAGATAGCGAAGTTTCCTCTGATTTGAAAGCATGCGTCAATAAAATTCATTTGAGTATCAAGGTCACATTCTAAACCCTGTTCTTCAAGCAATTCGAGACACTCAATGAACTTTTTACGAAGCAATTCGAGCTCTCCAAATCTCAATTTGAAAGAATTGATAATGTCTTGATCTTTTTCTAATGCCTTAAAAGATAAATCTAATAATTGACTTGTGGAAAACTGAACAGATTTCAACAGTGCTGCCATGTTTCTAAAGAATATCTAAACAAATAAAATATATGAACGAAAAGCGATACGATTAGTGACAGAATATATTTAAAAATATATAGGTATGCAAACAAGAGATGATACGAATGAGAAGTAAAAATTCGAATAATGAGCAAAACTTGCTATATTTCTATTTAAAAATATATATTCGAACGAGAGACGATACGAAAGACGAGAGATAATTCGAATTATGAGCAAAAATAGCTATACTTATTTCAAACGTAAAAATATATTTTCGAACGAGAGACTATACTATACTATATTCGAATAATGAGCAAAACTAACTGTATTTCTACTTAAAAATATATATTCGAACGAAAGACGCTAAGAAAGATAATACGAATAATGAGCAAAACTAGCTATATTTCTACGTAAAAATATATATTCGAACGAGAGACTATACGAAAGACGAGAGATAATTCGAATAATAAACAAGACTTGCTACATTTCTACGTACAATATAATGTTCAAACGAGAGACGAAATAAAAGACGAGATATCGTTCAAATAATGAAAAAGACTGGCTATATTTCCATGTAAAAATACATGTCCAAACGAGAGATGAAGCAAACTACGAGATATATTTCTAATTATGAGCAAGACTGGACTGTATATACGTTTACGTAAATATATGTGTGAACGATAGACGATGGAAATCTTGAACAAGAACAATCTTGAATATATTTTTATGTAAATATATGTACAAACGAGAGACGATAAAAATCTTGAACAAGACTGAATATATTGAATATGAAAATATATATGCGAACGAGAGACTATGCAAATGAAAAACAAGACTAATACATACATACCATCACGCCATGTCCCTTACGGGGTAAGCAGAGAGAATTGAGCGCCATACTTCTCTATTTTTGCACACATTTCTGGCTTCCTTTACATCCATGCATCGTCTCATACATGCTCGTCGATTGTTCAAACTTTTTATGTTTCCTTCTTTCAAAATATCATTCACATGGTCATGCCATCCCTTTCTGGGGCGACCTCTGCTATTCACTCCATCTCTTGCACCCATGTTGTATATTTTTTTGGTCAGTCGTTCATCGTTCATTCTTTCTATATGTCCAAACCACCTTAAAGCATTCACTTTCATTTTACAAATAATATATTTCTAATAAATATAGGCTAGCGAGAAGCGATGTAAATCTTACAAAAGTCTATGCTGCAAAATGAAATTTATGTATACCTACTTATGAAATATACACACGAAACTATGTAGGTACGATTAGTCGATGCGAAATGACAATAACAATCGAAGTATTGGCGGGAACCGAATGAGATGACAGGTAAATAGATTTGTGTGATTCGTTCATATGATAACAAACGAATCACGAGTTGAATCTGAACGAATTATTTTCAATGTGAATATGCAAGTATGATTCGTTCAAATGTAAGAATCACTGACTCAAATCAAAAGAACGAATCACGAATGATAATTACTATCGACAAACAAATTTAAAGAATAGTATGTACATAGAAATTTACGAAATAAATTAAATGTAATTTTTATACAACGTTAGTTTATGATAATACACGATAGTATTAATCATACCGACAAAATGATCGAAAAACAACGATTGAGCGTGAATACGTTATAGGAAGGTGACTGGGCAACAAAAATTATCTACCTACTATCGCACAGAAACACACGCCATGACAATTTCTCCCATGAGAAATATACGAAAAAAATGCAATTATTTAACGAAATTTCAAGGACAAAATGTATATCCGAACAGATCAAATATCAGGCTCGAGATAGGACCAAAATGTTAGCGCCGAAATCGCCGATTGCAACTTGGGCTAATAGATCAGTGGACTGTATACGAAATATAAATAATTGCACTTGTCACGGCGCGTTATTCACAGCGACGAGGTAAATAATAGGATAAAAGAAATGGATCGAGAAAGGATATCACCTACCAGTACAGAAAAAGTCCTCGCCTCGATCGCTCACCCAGTCCGAACGAAATATGTAGTCTATATGCAATGGCACAGCACTACACGATGATGCTTCCCACAACGGGCACCTGTATGGTCGACGCCGGCATCGAAATCCGAATTGACATCCGCTTAAGGCCGCGTGCGGACAAGTACTAGAGGTGTGTAGCAGGAACGGAACATAGCAGTTACATGGAAGGGAGGGGGGAAGGAACAAGACAGGTGATATGTATTCACGCCAAAAGTAAATACCGTACCGAACATCTACATTGATATGGTCATGGGCTAACTACTCATAACATTGTTGTAGGCTTATTGTTATTGTTTTTGTGATAAGTTGGATAAAGAAACACAGAATTGTAATGAGTAAAGACATGTATAATATGCAGAAAATTTAACTTCAGTATATAATAACTAACAAATTATTGAAATGAATCCAACTATCATTTTATACATTTTAAATAAAAACATAACTTATAACAAGCATAATGACATATGAAATACTAATGAGATTTATGTAATTGAGATTTTCCACTGACAATAGTTTGTAGTTGTGGACTAATTTTACTTGTACCAATTATTAAAAGAGATTTAAGATGCTCATCAGTTAATTTAGATCTGTAAAAATTTTTTGTGTACTTCATTTTGGAGAAGGTCTTCTCACACAAATAAGTAGTACCAAAAACAGAAAACAGCCCACGAGCAAATTTATGCAAATTATCAAATTGTGTCAGTGGAAGACTCTTATAAAATTTCAACAAAGATGAGTCGGACTTCCACCACCGGAGCACCAACCAATAAAACGAGCTTTTCAAAAAGGCCTTTTTCAAGGCCAACCCTAATGACAATTTCGATTAATATCGAAGGCTTATCAACTGACAAGGAAAATCTGCTAAGCAATATTTGTTATGAAAATAACTGTGACATGATGCTGCTACAGGAGACACATAGAGGGGTCGAGGGTCGTAGACCGAAAATTGAGGGAATGAAACTGGTGTTGGAAAGGCCACATGACAAGTATGGTAGCGCCATATTTGTTGAAAATAACATCAGTGTGGTCTCAGCGAGCTTAACCTGCAAAGATGACATCGAAATCCTCACGATAGAAGCTAGCAAATGCACAATCACGTCTGCATATAAACCACCTCTGAAGCCATTTGATTTTGAAGAACCTGAAAACTTCAAAACTCATCCAGTAATAATAGTGATGGGAGAAACAGTCATAGTACTGCATGGGGTTACCAGGAGACAGATAAAAATGGCGAAATACTTGAAAACTGAGCAGAGGGTCGAAATCTTAAGCTGTATGATCCTAAACAGCCGGCATCATTTATGAGTGGAAGGTGGCGAAAGGGTTACAACCCGGATAATATTTGGGTTAGTGACAGAATCGCCCATCAAGCAACTAAATACCAAAAACACAGCACAGACCAATTATGTGTGTGGTATCAGCAGCGATTAGACCTGAGACTGATCCATTTGTGAGAAGGTTCAATTTTAAAAAGGCAAACTGGGTTTGTTTCTCTAGAGAATTGGATCAAGAAATTGTAAAGTTGGAGGCAGATCCAAAATCTTATGATGACTTTGTCACACTTGTAAAGAAAATAAAAACATATACCCCGAGGCTGCAGAACTGAATATATAGCGGGTCTTAACGAGGACTCTAAGTCAATACTGGAGAGGTACCAGAAACTGTACACAGAAGATCCATTCTCCGAGGAGACCATCCAAGCCGGGGAAATGGTAATGCAAGCTGTCTCTCAATCAAGAACAAATAGATGGTGTAAATTAGTATCCGACTTGGACATGAAGCAAAACAGTAGGCGTGCATGGAAACTGATCAAAAACCTTAATAATGATCCACAAGCACCAACCCTAGGTCTGAACCAAGTAACACCAGACCATGTAGCGCACCACCTACTCATAAACGGAAAAACACCGAGCCAGAGAAAGATCAAAATCCAAAGAGATACGGAAAATAAAAATAGTATTTAAAGCACCCCATTTCGTACTGACGAGCTTAAACGCGCCATTGCCCATATGAAAGAGACAACAAAGCAGCCGGGCTGGATGATATCCGAACAGAGCAAATAAGGCACTTTGGACCTTGCACTTTGGAATGGATGGCAAAGATGATGAACAGGTGTGCGACGACGTTCTGTATCCCGAAGCTATGGCGGAAGGCGAAGGTTGTCGCCCTTTTAAAGCCGGGTAAAGAGCTATCGGACCCAATAAATTTCCGTCCCGTGTCATTGCTGTGTCATCTGTTCAAAGCTATGGAGAAGATGATTTTAACCAGGGCTTTTGGAACGATCGAAGATAAAATTACAAAAGAACAAGCAGGTTTTATGCCTGGCAGATCCTGCTGTAGCCAAGTTCTCAATCTTACCCAACATACTGAAGATGGTTTCGATAAAGGTATGATCACTGGAGTTGCCTTCTATCGGCAGCATATGATACCGTGAACCACCGTAGACTTCTGTGGAAAATTTATAATACCACGAAAGATTATCAGCTAACCAAGCTCGTAGAATGTTTTCTACACAACAGAAAATTCTACGTCACTCTTCATTCTAAAAGAAGCCACTGGAGAAACCAGAAAAATGGCCTTCCGCAGGGTAATGTGCTTGCACCAATCCTTTATAATATATACAATAACGACCAACCCATAAACCCCCAAACAAGGCAATTCATATATGCATATGATACTGCTGTAGCAGCACAAGCAAAAACGTTTAACGAAGTGGAAGGAAAACTGTCAACAACTCTCCAGGATTTGGCTATATATTACAAGGATAATCACCTGAAGCCAAATCCAGCGAAGACTCTAGTCTGTGCCTTCCACCTCAGAAATAGGGATGCGGGAAGAAAGCTAAGAGTATGGTGGCAGGGTCAGGAACTGGAACACAATGACGCACCAAAATATTTGGGTGTTCGTCTGGACCGATCCTTGACTTTTAGGAGGCATTGTGAAGATGTCGAGAAGAAGGTGTGTGCCAGAAATAACATCATAAGAAAGCTTACCAGCATAAAGTGGGGAGCCCAATCCCATGTCCTAAGAACCTCGGCACTGGCACTGTGTTTCTCCGCTGCTGAATATGCTGCACCAGTATGGTACAACTCATCACACGCAAAAAGGGTAGATGTGGCAATTAATGAAACAGCCAGATTAATATCTGGTTGCCTAAAACCGACCCCCACTAAAGAACTCTATCCAATTGTGGGTATTGCCCCCCCTACGATCAGACGGCGTGTTGCAGCAGAAGTCGAATGAAGTAAGCAGCAAACTGACCATAGACATCCCGCATCAGTGCAGACTCAAGTCCAGAAGAAGCTTCATGGAGATGACCGCCCCAATAGTTGGCCTCCCCGAGACCCGAATGCTGTCACTGTGGCGTGATAGTGTCGAACGTACGCAGCTACCACCCGCGGAGGACGTGTCAGTGGGATACAACCTGCCTTATCCAACATGGAGAGCGCTCAATAGGCTCAGAACGGGTGTATCCTGCTGTTACAGTGACCTCAAGAAATGGGGATACAGAGAGGAAGACATCTGCGAGTGTGGCGCCAGACAGGACAACGTGCACCTACTGTCATGTCCCATGATAGGAGCGACATGCACGCACCAAGACATAGCAAATATTACTGGAATCCAAGTGGCCTAATATTGGGGACTACGAATATGATGGTGTTCCGGACACGGAAAATAAGTAAGTATATTACTGAGTTTATAATATTGTTTGGTCAGAAGAATTGAAGAAACTAGTTTAGATTATTATTTTATTTTATTTTTATTTTATTTATTTTATTAAAAGGGTACATGGACAGACATCCAGCTCTCACAATTCTCACAAAAAGAAAACAATATTGGTTATTACTACGAGTGCTGGACGTCCAATTATGGATGCACACAAAATTACATGAGCTCTCACTCAATCACATACGCAAGTTACACAAGTACATAAATTAGAAATAATTCGGCTACAAAAGTAAAGTAAAAAAGAAAAAGAAAAAAATAGTTACACAATTCAATAAAAAAAAAAAGTTACACAATTCAAGAAAAAAATTTATAGAAGTAGAAGCAAAAAAAAACAGGCACATAAGAAGTCATAAAAGTTAGAGAAAAGACAAAATAGCGTAGGTACATAAACAGCACTGAGATCCTCCTTAAAACAACACTCGCGAGTTAACTTTTTTTTAAAACAGAGAGCGATTCCGCAAACACGTCAAGATTAGGACACTCCATTGTCATATCGTTATACTGTCTACACATTCTGGGTATGGGACTGTAATACATAAAGCTGGTACGAAGTATATTAATGTGAAAGGTATTGGCGAATCTCAGCGATCTTCTAGGAATATTCAGTTGTATGTCTTGTAAAAGTCTTGAGTCCATGGTACCATTAACAATTTTGTGAAGAACAGTAAGGTCGTGTATTTGTCTTCTTGTCTCGAGTCTAGTTATTTTGAAATACTTCAACCTTTCGTTGTAGGTCTTCAACCTGTTATTCAACCCTGTTCGATATGTTATGACTCTCAAAAGATACCTTTGAACAGATTCTATCAGTTCCGTGTCAATTCCGTAAAAAACACAAATAAGGCACAAATGCACAATGTTAGGTATTTGGTGGTATGCCTAACATTGCGCATTTGTGCCTATAGAAACCGATCATGGATTGTGAAAGAAAGTGTTTTAGCAAAACGATATTAACATCTATATGTACCGAAATTGTTCATTATATATATATATATATATATATATATATATATATATATATATATATATATATATATATATATATATATATATATATATATATATATATATATATATATATATATATATATATATATATATATATATATATATATATATATATATATATATATATATATATATATATATATATATATATATATATATATATATATATATATATATATATATATATATATATATATATATATATATATATATATATATATATATATATATATATATATATATATATATATATATATATATATATATATATATATATATATATATATATATATATATATATATATATATATATATATATATATATATATATATATATATATGAGATTTGACAAGCACATATTATGTATTACGAAGAAAATCGCGAAGAATGTGGGATTTCTAGGAATGATAAGAAATAAACTTGATTTAAAAACATCTAAATTAAAATATCATCAATTATCTAAATTTATCATTATCAATTATCTAAATTTTAATATCATTGTTATTCCGCACATTTATAAACTACTGCTCAAGTGTATTATTTATGAGCAATGTAGGTGAAAATAAAAAACTACAGATAATACAAAACAGAGCAAAGCGGACAATATTAAGATGCAATAGATTTACCCGTATTAAATATATGCTTGAGCAGTTGAAAATTTTGACAGTTAAACAACAAATAATTCTGAATGTGCTAATTTTTATTTACAAATATAAAAATTGAATATTTTTATTATTGCATATGCGCAAGTGATCACGTAAAACCAGCCGATGGCAGGTCGTAAGCCCTGTAGGTGCCTTGATTTCCCGGTTCTCCTACAATAAATATTCCAACTTCGTCTCTATTGAGATAATTAAAAATCTGTTAAAAAATAAAAATTGACTTTTACCACCTTATTAACAAAAAAATATTATGTACAATTTTGAAGTTCACGCATACCCGACGAGAAGTAGGCGGGACTTGAGACTGCCGCAGACAAACCTGGCAGGTACAAAAAATAGTGTGTGTGCCTGCCAGGCTTACAACTTTATAATGATTTATTTTTGTTTATACTAGATGTAAGAAATTGTATTTTTTTAAATCTAAATAAAATATATACAATACAATATAAATATTAAAACTGTGCAATAGTTACGAATTATAATTTGAGATAGACTTATCAGGTTGATGACATATTCCGTGGCGAGGGGCTTCGCCTGGCTTCCGGGGGCTCAGTTGAAAGGGATTGTTGGAGGCCGCAGAGTAAATGAAGACTCAGTCTGACGGTGGCAGCTGGCGACGGGGGGTTAACGAAATCGCTTCAATGATTCCGGCCTTGTGGCGACATCATCTTCGAAGTTTGGTATTAACGAAATTTCTTCAATGATTCCGGCCAGGAGGCGACATCAGATACAGAATAATCTAGGTTGTGGTGAGAAGAATTGCCGAGGTCGGCGCGCGCTTACATAGAAACAATGCACGCGTAGAAGATGTTGTGTCTAAATGGAAACACTATTCAGGGTCGGTGCAATTTCGTGTTTGGTTTCAAACCGACGGGGAGGATTTGTAGATCTCACATATCAGAAACACAACCTTACATCGGATAGTATCACTTCTAAACCACTTTAGTTAAGAACAAAATATTGTCATACACTATACAGGTCAGTTCAAACGGTCATTGAGCATATGGCTAATGAAATACTTAGTGTTAAATGCTCTCTAGAGGGAACAGAATTGAATGAGGCATTAAAATGTTTTGAAATCATTGTGGGTTAACGTAGGTAATCAATGTTATGACCGGAGGTACACTGTACTGTTTAACACTTAAAATGTTTAATTGTTGGTTAAATTATGAAAAGTTTCACGACGCGTGCAATATCACAATGATAACCCAGAGGAATCCGGTCCAATTTATACACTAATCACAGGATAACTATTGACGCTCTTTGAAAAGAGAACACATACTTATTTTTTACCCATAGAATTATAATTTACAGAAGCCGCGTGCAGTACAAATTTCGAATTCAAATGTATGCCAAGTTTTTTTTACATGTGTGTGTGAGGCGGTAGATCGGTTGTACTAAGTATTATGTAGGTGTGCGTATCGGTAGGTGTACGTATACTAGAAATTCCTCTGTTTCGGTGTAATTTTAGTTGGCATACATTCATTGCGCTGACTAGGTATCTGTATCATATATAATCTAAGTTTTTACCATTATTCGCACGACATTAAATATCGTTGTGAACAGGTGCGAGGGAGATGGGTACATATTGGAAAGACGCATCTGTTCACGTGATGTTTCCTTGCTTTTGATTGGTTAGTCATTACGCGTTATCGGGGATTTTTCACCCGAATGAATTAGTTTGTGTTTCTTTAATTCTCCTCCTCGAAGAAATGTCTTCCCACAAATATTGCATTTATGTGGTTTTTCACCCGAATGAATTAGTTTGTGTTTGTGTAAATCTCCTCTATGATAAAATTTCTTCTCACAAATATTGCATTTATGTGATTTTTCACCCGAATGAATTAGTTTGTGTTTATTTAAATCTCCTCCTCGAAGAAATGTTTTCCCACAAATATTGCATTTATGTGGTTTTTCACCCGAATGAATTAGTTTGTGCTTGTGTAAATCTCCTCTATGATAAAATTTCTTCTCACAAATATTGCATTTATGTGATTTTTCACCCGAATGAATTAGTTTGTGTTTGTTTAATTCTCCTCCTCGAAGAAATGTCTTCCCACATATATTGCATTCATGCGGTTTTTCACCCGAATGAATTAGTTTATGTTGGTTTAAATGTCCTCTTCGAGAAAACGTCTTCCCACAGACAGTGCATTCATGTGGTTTTTCTCCCGAATGAATTAGTTTGTGTCTGTTTAAATCTCCTCCTCGAAGAAATGTCTTCCCACAAATATTGCATTTATGTGGTTTTTCACCCGAATGAATTAGTTTGTGTTTGTTTAATTCTCCTCCTCGAAGAAATGTCTTCCCACAAATATTGCATTCATACGGTTTTTCACCCGAATGAATTAGTTTATGTTGATTTAAATGTCCTATTTGAGAAAATGTCTTCCCACAAATATTGCATTTATGTGGTTTTTCACCCGAATGAATTAGTTTGTGTTTGGGTAAATCTCCTCTTCGAAGAAATGTCTTCCCACAAATATTGCATTTGTGTGGTTTTTCACCCGAATGAATTAGTTTGTGTTTGTTTAATTCTCCTCCTCGAAGAAATGTCTTTTCACAAATATTGCATTCATGCGGTTTTTCACCCGAATGAATTAGTTTATGTTGGTTTAAATGTCCTCTTCGAAAAAAGGTCTTCCCACAAATATTGCATTCATGTGGTTTTTCACCCGAATGAATTAGTTTGTGTCTGATTAAATCTCGTCCTCGAAGAAATGTCTTCCCACAAATATTGCATTTATGTGGTTTTTCATCCGAATGAATTAGTTTGTGTATGTTTAATTCTCCTCCTCGAAGAAATGTCTTCCCACAAATATTGCATTCATACGGTTTTTCACCCGAATGAATTAGTTTATGTTGGTTTAAATGTCCTTTTCGAAAAAATGTCTTCCCACAGACAGTGCATTCATGTGGTTTTTCTCCCGAATGAATTAGTTTGTGTTTGTTTAAATCTCCTCGAAGAAATGTCTTCCCACAAATATTGCATTTATGTGGTTTTTCACCCGAATGAATTAGTTTGTGTTTGGGTAAATCTCTTCCTCGAAGAAATGTCTTCCCACAAATATTGCATTCATGCGGTTTTTCACCTGAATGAATTAGTTTATGTTCGTTTAAATGTCCTCTTCGAGAAAATGTCTTCCCACAGTCAATGCATTCATGCGGTTTTTCATCCGAATGAATTAGTTTATGTGTGTTTAAATTTCCTTTATCAGAAAATGACTTCCCACAGATATTGCATTCATGTGGTTTTTCACCCGAATGAGTTAATTCATGTCTGTTTAAATCTCCTTTTCGAGAAAACGTCTTCCCACAGACAGTGCATTCATGTGGTTTTTCTCCCGAACGAATTAGTTTGTGTATGTTTAAATCTCCTCCTCGAAGAAATGTCTTCCCACAAATATTGCATTCATGCGGTTTTTCACCTGAATGAATTAGTTTATGTTCGTTTAAATGTCCTCTTCGAGAAAATGTCTTCCCACAGACAGTGCATTTATGCGGTTTTTCATCCGAATGAATAAGTTTATGTGTGTTTAAATTTCCTCTTTGAATAAATTTCTTCCCACAGACATTGCATTCATGCGGTTTTTCACCCGAATGAATTAGTTTATGTTCGTTTAAATGTCCTCTTTGAGAAAATGTCTTCCCACAGACAATGCATTCATGCGGTTTTTCATCCGAATGAATAAGTTTATGTGTGTTTAAATTTCCTCTTTGAATAGATTTCTTCCCACAGACATTGCATTCATGCGGTTTTTCACCCGAATGAATTAGTTTATGTTCGTTTAAATGTCCTCTTTGAGAAAATGGCTTCCCACAGACATTGCATTCATGTGGTTTTTCACTTGAATTAATTAGTTTATGACTGTTTAAATTTCCTTTTTCAGATAATGTCTTCCTACCGACGTGATTTCTATGTATATGTATATTTATTTTATCTTCATTTCCAATGACTGATTGTTCGTCGATTTCTTTTTTTAAATCTTTTTCACATTCTTCAATCGGGAAATCAGGAAATTCTTCACTTATGCATTTGTCAATTGAAGGAGTATATTCGTCTTTTATTTTTGTCGTTTGGTTCACTGGAGTGTCCATTGTCTAAAAATTTGTTCACAAAAAATACATTAAAATCTATTTAATTTGCTGGTAAAATCTATCCTGTAAAAAAGTAATGACGAATCCGGCACTCATTACTAAAAGAGGGGAGATTTCACAAAAATTATGCAAGATATACTATTTTTTGGCCCTTAAATCGTTGGATTTAGTAACCCAAGTTAAAAGTTTAGGTAAGATTAAATTTCAGGCTGGTTAAAACAAAGAGTACTAATAAGACATATACTCTTAGGGTTAAAACGAGGAGTGGATCAAGACAGCATTTTGCACTTTACCCACAGATAAAATAGAATTGTACTTTTGACAGTTGTAGCCACAGATAAAATTGGTGTAGCTCTTAAGCTCATAAACTACTGTCACTGTCAAAAGTCATTTGAAAGATTTTTTCATAAAAACGGCATTTTCATAAAATTGATTTCATTATTATATATATATATATATATATATATATATATGTATATATATATATATATATATATATATATATATATATATATATATATATATATATATATATATATATATATATATATATATATATATATATATATATATATATATATATATATATATATATATATATATATATATATATATATATATATATATATATATATATATATATATATATATATATATATATATATATATATATATATATATATATATATATATATATATATATATATATATATATATATATATATATATATATATATATATATATATATATATATATATATATATATATATATATATATATATATATATATATATATATATATATATATATATATATATATATATATATATATATATATATATATATATATATATATATATATATATATATATATATATATATATATATATATATATATATATATATATATATATATATATATATAAATATATATATATATATATATATATATATATATATATATATATATATATATATATATATATATATATATATATATATATATATATATATATATATATATATATATATATATATATATATATATATATATATATATATATATATATATATATATATATATATATATATATATATATATATATATATATATATATATATATATATATATATATATATATAAATATATATATATATTGTCATGTTATAGAAAATTATGTATAGGGAAAAATTAATAATTGGGAATTTATAGTTTTTTTTTGTGCGAACACACTAAATTGATTTTTGTCAGGTGGCAATATTTTTTATGATTAGCAAAGCTTATGTCAAATTCTTTCTTTTTGCATACACCTATCGAAGCGGTACGGCCAGTGTAGGAAAATGGCGGCCGACGTCGATTTGAATTTCTGAATTTGGGGTAAGTTTGTTTTATGTGTTCGTATGTCAAGATAGTTTGGCGAGAGATCATTTTTCAAACCAATAATCCTGTTTTCTTTTCTATAATCTAGATGCTGATATAAATGTCAGTCATCCCAAATTCAATCCTACCCTGATATTGCGCACCCATTCTGACGAACATAATTTTTATTTAATTCTACAAATGGATTATTCGAATGTTATTCCATTTAGTTTTCCATTGGAAATATATTTTATTTGGATATTATTTTGCAATTACCATGCTTGCATATACACGACGATGAAATGTACGACATTTAATTCTGCCTAACCTAAAATTTTATAACTGACGACAAAGGAGTCACATATAGGAAAATGTCGGAGACAATTTCTTCATTTGGATTTTTACTTGGACACAAACAAATTTCTTCACTTGGATTTTATTGTAACATGGAGGGATCAAGATACAAATAGTCACGAGAATTTTAAAATCTAAATATATCTTCTACAACCGGATTCATTTGAAGATATTGGTCATCGAGGGGATCTCCTTATTCATGCTGCGAGTCGATATTGTTTTATAATGTTTACTCCATAGCTGTATGATGAGTTATATCTTTATGATTTTATTGTCTGAATATATGAATGTGAATCCATTATGTTTGAACCTAATATAGATTGAAATCATGATTTTGAGTATGATATGAAAGAGATTTTGTTTGATTTGATTTTGATGTAAATTCATGTTATATATAAGTTTCAATCTTTAACATTATTTTTATAACAAATATTTAAAAATTTCACTTTTATATTCAATTTTCATTTTCCTCTTATAGGAAATAGTTGGTACTATACAAACAAAGTTTGATATTTTAGAGTCATGTATTATAATTTATTTCTACAATAAAAATGTAAATATCTCAAAGTGCGTTATCTCTCTGTCTTCCTAATGCAGTACATCATTATCTCTCATATTCAGTTGATATTTTTATTTAATTTAATTCAATTGTTTGAATTCATTTTGTCTTCATATAGGTTCACGATTAAAAACATGACCCTGAGAGTAAAATTTTCATGAGTCTCATTGCCTCTATCGCTGACTGTTGGTGGAAGGAAGTGTTGAAGCATATCAAAATCTGTTCCATTATCACACACCTTCTCATTGGCGGCCCAACGTGGAACCCCTTCTCATTAAAGTCACATCGAGGAGCTTATTTTTAAAAATTCTTTGGCGTGGACTATTAGGCGTTCATGGATCGTGAATTTATGTGAGGACTGGCGCCCAGATTTTAAATTTTATACCTTTATTTTGTTGTACTGTGTTTGGAGGGGAGAGATTAATAGGTAGAATCTATAGAAAGTTTACGTTAGGTAGGAACTCCTATATTCCATATAAATCCCACCTTTTAACCTTCCTTAAAACTGACAAGGACACTAAGATGATCAACATGACTTGGAGTATGACCAGGAAAGATCTGATGCTCAGTTATGTACAACTTCAATACAATTTGGCTTTGAGCATATCTCACATCGTCAAAAGTTAAGTGATTGTTTTGTGTTTTTTCTATCATTTTATAACTGATCGTTGAAAGAATCTGAATTTTATTATGTCTCTTTTTATTCCAGCATACAGAAGCATTTATTTGAAGATTTTTTTTTATATTTGACAAATTTTCAATGTCAAAAGAAATTTCATTACCTACATAATTTGAATTTTTTTTTATATATGCAGAATGTTGTACAGAATGTATTGTTTCAGTAAAAAAAAATTATCAATTGCCTAGTGACAAGAATTATTGTTGAGTGTATTTTTTTTTGAGGGAAATTATAATTATTGTATTATTGTAATTGCATTCTGTGGGGAGAGAGATCTTTTCTAACTTTGGAAGTGAACAGTCATATTTACAAATTCAATTTTGATTATTTTTTTTGAAAAGAAAGTTCTTGTTTAAAGAGTTGATTATTAATTGGAAGAATAACTTAGTGATTTTTTTTTAGAGAGAATATTTCAACATAATCATTTTAATGTTTTCTTTTCTTCTTAAATATGAACAATTTAGTTTTGGTGTTTTATCAAGATTTATTTTTTTTAACTTCATTATAGTGTGGAAAGGAATTGTTAAATAATTTTCAATTAGTATTCTAGGGGGATTTATTTGTTAAAGGGGGAAGTGTGAAAATTTTTCATCGTTGTTTAACAGGTGTGATTAATTCTTTTTACAATTTTCAGATTTTGGATTTTGTTTTATTCGAGATTCACTTCTGGAAGCTTTTATATTAATACCATAATATTCAGATGATTTTAAAGGGAAAATCTCACATTTAATACAAATAAGTGGAGGTAAAAAAGTATTATTTATTTTATTGAATTTTTCATTACTACAGTTTTTTTTATACATGTTTTGGGTTTATTATGCGTTTTTCCAGTTATTTTTTAGGAAGATTAATATTCCATATTGAGGTGTGATTTTGTTTATCATTAAATATAGTATTTTATTTTTAAAAAAGAGGTCATTATTTATTATTTTAAAGGGAATCAATAATTATTTGTTCAATGAATTTTATAGAAACGAATTAACGCCACCTGTGAATAAACGGTCATACTTTTATGTGATTCAGTTATCTATTCAATATTTTCTGTATTTCGAATATCACGAGCGATTAATTGTTATATATTATAGAAATCTTCTTACCGACATAAATACGAGTTGTCATTCTGACATTGTAAATATAATGCGTTAATAATAAACGTTAAATATGGTTTAATAGGATGAATATTATCAAATTACTGTTATTCAGAATCGTTTTAAGGTCAGTCTTATGTTATTTATGGTTTTTGAACGTTTAATACAACATACTATAAAGTTAATCATAATTTTCATATACTTGTTTGACGCAGAAGCAGAAATCATCTTGTCAAATTCAAAATAAAGTTTTGGTTTCATCTTTGAGATATCATAATATCTAAAGAATATTGAACAATAGTTGGGTAATCGTTGACTTTTATATTCATTTATATTCTTTTCGAGTAGTCCATTTATGTAAACCATAAATTATTATTCCGAAATCAGTTTTTTTTTTATAAGAACCGAAGTGTCAAAAGTTCAACATTTTTTTTTATTATTTGTGAAGTATTTTATTGTTTGATTATCAGTTTTAATCTAGTTCAATTTTTTTTTTTATTTTTAAAACGAATAATTATGGATCTAATTCCAAAATATGCTTTTAAATCAATCGAGGAATTAAAAATACAATTAAAAATGCGTGGTTTACCATCAGCAAACACATGGAGGGATTTGAGATTACAGGCAGAAGCATGTAATGGGGCAATTAGACAAATGATAGAAGAATTGAAAAAATCAGAGGTTGACGATGATTCAATTAGAAGCTTGAAAAAATTCTATGGTATACCATATGTTGATATTGATGTTGATAATAAGGATAAAGAAATTTTAGTGGATGATTCCCCACCTCAGTTGTCTAATGGTAACGATGATATAGACTTATCAATAATTACGAATGATGAAAATTTGAAACTAACGGATAATACTTCCATAATTTTGTCAAATACGGAGTCCGAAACTACACAGTGTGTACGTGAGGTGGAAATGAATGAATTTAGTGATTCGAATTTGCTCAATGATAATAATAATTCAGATATCCATGATCCTTTAGTCGATCCTGTAAATACTGAGCAGACGTATTCAATCTCTGATAGCGAAGTTAATTACACAATGAATGAATCAGTGGACTTAATTAAGAAAAATGACACTCCTTATTTATATTGTTCGTATCTTTATTCACCTCAGGCCAACGTTGTTGAAGTTCAACATAGAAAATCCATTACGGCACTTACCACATTGGTTGATGATAATCAACGAGATGAGTATAACCATGTTGTCCCTATTCGCTCAGCGATGAATTCTTTAATTAAGATGTCAACTGGATACATCCCATATTTTACGTTGTCTAAAAAAGAATACATAATAAAAATGGAATACCATAATAAATATAATCCTGTTTGCTCCTCATTTAATGAAGTTTCGGTTGCGTCCACCAACATTTATATGAATCATGTTTCTTATTTTAAAGATGCTTTCATGAAAGTTCAAAATAATACATTCGAGTCATATTTAAATGATACTAATGATTGTGAAAAGGCTGGAATTGAGGAAGAATATAATATAGGGGATTATTTTTATGAAAATAATTTTCCTCTATCAAAGAATATGAATTGTTTTTCCAATAAAAGGTCTCTGAGTTATTTAAAAAATAAAATAATAAATAGAAGTTCATCTCTGGTTTATATTCTTTCTAATTTGTTTAAGAATAGAGTGTTAAATTCCATAGTAAAGACATTGTTATGCAGGGTTAACGATTGGATGTTAATTGTTAATCGTTTTGTTGTTTTTCGTTATGATATAATTAAGTATTTATTTTTTTCAGAATTTCACTTTGAGGTGGATGGACTGTCTCAATTTCTAATGTTATTTTATTTGAGTAAAGTATTGATGAATCATTAATAATGGATTCATTTAATTTTTATTCTTGTTTACTTATTTATATTGATTAGGGAATTTTTTTTATTTACATTCAGTATAGTAATGAGAGAAATGCATAGTGAACCTCAACAAGAGTTAACGTTGATTATTTATTTTAGATTCAAACCATTTTTAAGCATAATATTTTGCATTTCAATATCATCCAACTAGTATTTAGTGATAATTATTTCACTTTATTCAAATTTAAAGATTTAATTAAAAGTAAATAGTTTTTTTTATTTAGAGATTTTTAGAATTTTTTTTTAGAGATTTTTAGAATCTTTTATTATGATGAATGGTGATTGTCAGAGTGGGGGTGAAATATTTATTGTAGATAGATTTGTTTTAAACATTTTATTTTTTTTTATTTTTGAATGTTTATTTTGATGTGATGTGTTAGTATTGGTATCGACATAACATACAAGATTATTTTAGGTACAAATCTTATTTTTTTTATAATGTAGACTGGGGATTTAAAATTTACAAATGAATATTTTACATTTTATTATGATTTTTTTTACTGTCATCAGTTAGTTGTATTACTTCACAATTTATAGTTGATCAATTTTTATTTGTGAATGCTGTTAGGTATCTGTCGTCAGAATTACTTTGTTTCTTAGATAATGATGTAAATTCGCACATTACATCGTTATTGTTAGTTATATGGTGTTATGGTTGTGCGACCATAATATAATATAATCTGAATACAAAACAATTTAAAAATCTGGTAATGGAGATTGAATAGCAGAAACAGATTGTGAATTTGTTTTAAATTTCTGTGGTATTGTATATTTTTTGTATAAATCAGTTTTTAAGAATTTGATTCTGATATATATTAAATTTTAATATTGAATTTGAAATTTTATTGTGGAGTATTACAACATTGTACAGCGCTTGAATACAAAACAATTTAAAAATCTGGTAATGGAGATCAAATAGTATAAACAAATTGTGAATATGTTTTAAATTTCTGTGGTATTGTATATTTTTTTTTGTATAAATCAGTTTTATGAATTTGATTCTGATAGATTAAATTTTAATATTGAATTTGAGATTTTATTGTGATGGGTTACATCGTTTTGTGGGTAAAAGAAATACAAATTTCTTTAATCATTGAGTGATAGACATCAAATCACAGGAAACATGAGAAGGGTTTAAAATTAATTTTTAAAAATGGATAATTTTAATATTAATTTGTAGTAATCTGTGTGAAAACATAAAATATGTAGGTTCAAGAATTTATTTGTTCAAATAGTTTTAATTAAGAAGGGATCTTGTATGTGATGTCACTGCTAATTAATAATTTATTTATTTATTTTCTTTTATATACAAGATATGAAGGTGTGGTTGTTTGGTCTTGAACTGAATTTCATTCTATGGAATCTCATAGATGTGATAATTGACATTTTGTCATAATTTATTAAATGTTTTAAAATTTATTTTGAAGATTTGGGTTTTTAATTTTTTATAATTGATGTTAGGAATAGTATTAAATAATGTTTAACCAGTTTTTGTGTTAAATGTTATATTTTTTTTTTAGGAATTATATAATATTTATATTAAGACTTTCATCCCATATGATAGCTCCTGCATTTTTCCGGCTTATAATTGGATTTTGCATTTTGTATCTCGCTTGAGGGTATCCGATGAGCCAAGAAATCTTTGTATTTCGCTTGAGGACATCTGATTTCCAAGAGATCATTTTTTTTTTATTTATATCTCGCTTGAAAGTACTTTGCGACTTGAGAGATTATTCTTTATGCTAAAGCCTTTTCGGTCGTTTTAGCTAAAAAATGAAAATGAGCGATATATGAGAGTATTTTTAGTCAAATTTTCTACTAATAATTAAAAATTTGTTAGGGAAAAGTTTTAAATTTAAAAATTGTAGTCTTCTTGTGAGCCTTCAATTATTTTTGGGATTTAGGGTGTAAGTTTCACTTGTTATAAAGTGATACTTGTAAAAATTGATGTAATAAAAGATCATAAAGTAACTCTAAATGAGTCGTTTTAATTTTATTTTATCATTTAATTGGGTGTTATGTTATTTCATTAATTGGGATCATTTTTTTTGTTTTTGTTAGGAGTTTTCTTTTCTTACAAGCGGAACTCTGTTATGTCAAATTGTACTTAAATATTTTAAAGTTAAATTTTTTGAGATATTTGTATTTAGGAATTGGGGATACATATTAGAAGGTTATGTTCTGAAGGAATAATATTTTATATTTCAAACAGTATTCGTTTTATAGGTCAATATTTTTTTAATCCGTTAACATGATTTTGTATGTTTCAGGTTATATTTTTTTGAATGGTAGATAAGTATATCGTTGTTTTACCATGTCTATTGTGTAACTGTTTCAGGATGATGATTTATGATGCAAATGATTTCCTTTTTTTCTTTTCATATCCTTCGGTTTGATTTATGATCTCTGGGTTGGTTTCATAATTTGCAATTTTCAGTTTTTTTTTAAAAAAAATTTCTATTAAATTTTTTTTATGTGGGGTTGCGGGTATGTCATGTTATAGAAAATTATGTATAGGGAAAAATTAATAATTGGGAATTTATAGTTTTTTTTTGTGCGAACACACTAAATTGATTTTTGTCAGGTGGCAATATTTTTTATGATTAGCAAAGCTTATGTCAAATTCTTTCTTTTTGCATACACCTATCGAAGCGGTACGGCCAGTGTAGGAAAATGGCGGCCGACGTCGATTTGAATTTCTGAATTTGGGGTAAGTTTGTTTTATGTGTTCGTATGTCAAGATAGTTTGGCGAGAGATCATTTTTCAAACCAATAATCCTGTTTTCTTTTCTATAATCTAGATGCTGATATAAATGTCAGTCATCCCAAATTCAATCCTACCCTGATATTGCGCACCCATTCTGACGAACATAATTTTTATTTAATTCTACAAATGGATTATTCGAATGTTATTCCATTTAGTTTTCCATTGGAAATATATTTTATTTGGATATTATTTTGCAATTACCATGCTTGCATATACACGACGATGAAATGTACGACATTTAATTCTGCCTAACCTAAAATTTTATAACTGACGACAAAGGAGTCACATATAGGAAAATGTCGGAGACAATTTCTTCATTTGGATTTTTACTTGGACACAAACAAATTTCTTCACTTGGATTTTATTGTAACATGGAGGGATCAAGATACAAATAGTCACGAGAATTTAAAATCTAAATATATCTTCTACAACCGGATTCATTTGAAGATATTGGTCATCGAGGGGATCTCCTTATTCATGCTGCGAGTCGATATTGTTTTATAATGTTTACTCCATAGCTGTATGATGAGTTATATCTTTATGATTTTATTGTCTGAATATATGAATGTGAATCCATTATGTTTGAACCTAATATAGATTGAAATCATGATTTTGAGTATGATATGAAAGAGATTTTGTTTGATTTGATTTTGATGTAAATTCATGTTATATATAAGTTTCAATCTTTAACATTATTTTTATAACAAATATTAAAAATTTCACTTTTATATTCAATTTTCATTTTCCTCTTATAGGAAATAGTTGGTACTATACAAACAAAGTTTGATATTTTAGAGTCATGTATTATAATTTATTTCTACAATAAAAATGTAAATATCTCAAAGTGCGTTATCTCTCTGTCTTCCTAATGCAGTACATCATTATCTCTCATATTCAGTTGATATTTTTATTTAATTTAATTCAATTGTTTGAATTCATTTTGTCTTCATATAGGTTCACGATTAAAAACATGACCCTGAGAGTAAAATTTTCATGAGTCTCATTGCCTCTATCGCTGACTGTTGGTGGAAGGAAGTGTTGAAGCATATCAAAATCTGTTCCATTATCACACACCTTCTCAATATATATATATATATATATATATATATATATATATATATATATATATATATATATATATATATATATATATATATATATATATATATATATATATATATATATATATATATATATATATATATATATATATATATATATATATATATATATATATATATATATATATATATATATATATATATATATATATATATATATATGTATATATATATATATATATATATATATATATATATATATATATATATGTATATGTATATATATATATATATATATATATATATATATATATATATATATATATATATATATATATATATATATATATATATATATATATATATATATATATATATATAGTATATATATATATATATATATATTATATATATATATATACTATATATATATATATAATATATATATATATATATATATATATATATATATATATATATATATATATAGTATATATAATATATATATATATATATATATATATATATATATATATATATATATATATATATAAATATATATATATATATATATATATATATATATACATATATATATATATATATGAAATTATTATAATCTTTGGGGTTATCCCAGGCATCTTCAGGGCCTTGTTGATAGATTCTCGCTTCGTGTGTCAGTGCAAGCACGTCCGTTCGAGCCGAGAACCTAGCACCAAGTGAAGATTGGAAAGTTAAAGTTTAAACTGTTGGGGTAGATGGGTTTTCCCCGCTTTTGTTCGCCTTAATGGCTTTTGACTGGCTGGCTGAGGGATAGTGCACGCACGTCCGTTCGAGTCGAAAGCTTACTACCAAGTGTAAAAAAAAAAAAAAAATTTATTAACAAGGCGCCCTTAGAAAATGTCTGATGTGATTCAGACGAAACGTCGGCAGACGACTGATTCTCTCGGGAATCATAATTTGACGCGGGTTATCCCCAAAATACTTAATAATAACATATTTTGTACTCGCGAAAACCTTAGATTTAACATATATATATATAATATATATATATATATATATATATATATATATATATATATATATATTATATATATATATATATATATATATATATATATATATATATATATATATATATATTATATATATATATATATATATATATATATATATATATATATATATATATATATATATATATATATATATTATTTAGCATGAATTTTATATATTTATGGCGAAGCGATATCGTAAAAAAATTACGGTGAAGGTTGGTAATTAGTCCGCGAATAAACTAACTACCGAGCTAACTCCTCAGACTTTCAAACTCTAACTATGACTCTACCGAATGTCTCTTATCAGAAATTCTATTTCTCTCAAATAAATGTCTGTTCTACAATCTCTGTTGCATGCAGTAATATGTTATGGTACTGGTTGCATGATATTTTAAAATCTACAGCGCCTACAATTACGAAATTTGGTGCATGTAGTATATTTATTGTTCAATCCCTTATCTGTTTTCATCGAGCCCAATTTTTAAAATTCAATCAATTTTTTGCAATTGTTGTAATGAAGACTCATATAAATTTGAATGATTAGATGTAGAGGCTCCATTTATTAAAAAATAATTTTCTGTATAAGATTCAAATTCATTTAGAAAGAAAAGTATGTTCCTAGGTTTATACCTAAGTGATGTATCAAATATTAATGTTGGCTGTCATAAGATTAAAAATAGTAGGTATGTATAAGATTCCACCAAATTTCTTGAGCCTTTATGCCATGGAGGTAAGCGGTTTGCGCATATTCCAACCATGCAAAAGACACAAATTTGTGACCTGCTCACCTATGTGACTAGTTCAAGTTGTTTTACGAAAACTATATTTGATTGAATCTCTAATCAATAATTTTTAATATATTTTATATATGAAAGTCTCTTTTACATTCACAAAAATGTTTGTTACTCAATCAAGCAAAAACGGCCAACAGATTTGGAGGAAATATGGCACCGGATATAGATTATATAAAATTGAAGGTATGATTGCATATACAGGTATTCTAGCACAACTGTGGAATACGTTTAGCAATTTCAACCAAAATTGGGAAACATTACTTACCATGATATGAGTCTTCTAAAACTATTTTTTATACATATTTTTTTTCATAATTTATATCAGGAAAAGTAGCGGATAAGAGCTAGTAATGTATATTTGAAACTTATAGTTAACACAAAATGAAAAAACACTCAGGGAAAAAGTAAAAACAATAGAAAAATACTACATGCAATATAGACCAAGAGCCAGCGATTTTGGACTTATGTCATTTTGTACACTGGCCCTTCCAAATTTATACTTATACTAAAGTTTAAGTGTAAAGGCTGTTTTTTCTGTGGTGTGTTCTTCGGAGATAACAGCCTTTAAAGCGTCGAAAATTGAAATTTTAACATGTCAGTTTTAGAATGAAAAAATAAAAACAGTTTTTTGTTTACATATTATAAATTAAATGGGTATTTAGTTTTTGTTATAACTATTTCAGAATGAAATTATAAGAGAAGATATAAAAGTTGGTACTTATTGTGGAACGTTATGAAAACTGCTGGTGTTTGGTTTCATGATGAAGTTTATTAAATGTGTGTTCGTGATTGGTGGGGGCATAATATATAGGCTACATTGTATCCCCCCACATACTAATAAAATTTGTAAACAGTCAATACATACATTATTTATAAAACAAGAGATGATACCTTTTGTAATAAAGAATCTTTAAAGAATTACAATAATATTGCACACATTCATTTATTTAAATTATCCTAAATATCTAAATCCTTTGTTGGCGTTGGAAGTAAAACAAATGTAAAAATATATTTTCTTAAATTAATAACATAATAGATAGGCAGTATAGATTTATGAACAATCTTAAGTATACAATAATTTTACCTGTAGCAATAGAAATAAAGCTATTTTTCCTTTCGTCATTATTCTAACAGATCATCTTGTTGAACAACCTAAGAGATCTCATTTTTGTAGTATAATATATTCTATTAACATGCATTTTCTGCCATGTCTATGCTTCATTTAAGTGAATTTTTATTAAATTTATATTGTATTTGGGTTTATGATAATTAAAAAAAAATTATTATAATACAAATTATTATAATATTTTGTAAACATAGTCTTAATAACAAGTTATACATGAAAAATATAACACTCCATTAGAGGGCCAATTAAATTTACAGAAATAATCAATGTTAGGTGTAAATTGTAATATGTTTTACAGGGAAAGGATATTAGGAATGGGATGGAAAGAGAGTTTGCAAAAAGAACAGAAAAGACGAAGCCACAAAGGCATTCAGGGACTTTATTACTGATGATTTGAATCTAATAATAGACATATTACAGAGGTAGAACAAATTGAAATGGTTACAAGTTCTTTGAATAACTGTATTCTGTAGTTTGTTTAACATATTGGTAACTTAAATGGTAGTGGATTCCTGGTGCAACGTGATGGGCAGTTAAATGGTATCAAATTAAGTAAGTCGATGGAGTCTATTTTATTATTTATCAATTTATGTAAGTATAACATATCAGCTAATGTCCTTCGATTTTCTAAAGTCATTAATTTATGATGTGCAGAAAGGCCATAGTTATTGAATAATTACTTATCATAGTTCAAGAGTTTCAAAAATTTGTTTTGTACATTCTCTATCCTATCTATATAAGTAATATAGAAGGAGCTCCATGTAACCGAGGCAAAATCGAGAATTCCCCGCACGTAGCTAAAATAAAGCGTTTTTAGGGTTGTTATGGATTTAAATGATTTTGCCATTCTAATAACAAAATTTAACATTCTAGAAGCCTTTTCAATTACATAATCAACATGATTTCTAACAAGCAACCTACTATTAATAAACACACCTAAATCTTTTATTTCAGTGCATCTTGGTATTATTTCATGGTTTAGAGCTTGGAGGAGTAAATATGAGTTTAGAGTATAATTTACAACAAATTGTTCCTTCTAACGAGTAAAGGTGATGCATTTGCATTTTAGTACATTTAAGAAAAAGTGAATGGTAGTGCAGTAATTGTAGAATCTGTTCAATTTATTAGATAAATTACCACTTTTTTTGATATTAATATAATGTCCAAATGTACAAACACATGGCGCTGACACAGAAATTTATCCAATTGCATTAATCAATCATTTTTCTTTTGAAGCAATTACCTACATAATATCACATTATATTTATTTTTTATGAATTATTTAGAAAGTAATATCAAAATATTCATATTAAATTGTCCAGTCTGCACCAAGCACAATGTAATCTGATTTGAGATGATTTTTATCATAGCAGACAGGAACGTCTCTCTTTCGTCCTAATCCTTCATCACCAAGGATGGTGGCTGTAGTCATCACTCTTTGTGTGGCCCACTTCCATGCTTATCTGTTTTGGGCAGAACGTAGAGCACAGTCACTGAAAACCCCTATCTCTCCAGCTGAAAGAAAACAAAATTTCGATTAGTGTTTTAATTACTATAAAGCATACTAAAAAGGAAAGCATAAAGACAGTTTTTGTAGGTTAAGAACAGTAAACAAAATACTTGAAATTATGCGTATTCAGTTGACACTATGAATATGCAAGTTTGTTTATATTGAGCCAATGAGTGCAATATTGAATTTCCTTCATATGTTATAATTTAATTATATTAAGTGAATCATATAAAAGCGAACGACAAGAAATATTTCCAAACACCCATTGATTTTACAAAACCAAAATATAAATATTTTTTAACCTCGAATACGCTGGACGTCGCCGAAATGATTTATATCAACAAAATGCATATTAAAAAAATACAATGAGTTGAAATATAAAGACATTTATATAAAACCAATACACTCTGAATCCGTTAAATTTGCAAAAAAAATTCATCAAGAAATATTTCAGCTTTTCACATTATCTGTCATGAGAATTATTATTATTATTTATTTAAATGGCACTTGTAACCTCAAATGAAGGAACATTGGCCAGAGTCAAGTTTGTTACAAAATCGTGCATTTCTTAATTACAATAAAATTAACAACAAATTATAAAATATGTGGGAAACAAAAAAAAAAAATATTAATAATTAATACTGAAATTAAAAATTTAAAAAGTTGTGAAAAAAGTTTTGTTTTTAAATGGGAAGTAGAAAATGAAATCACAATTTGACGTTATTCTGTCTGATAAATTTTGTAAGAACATTAAGTACTTGAAATTTATTAAGGCTGAGTAAGGAGGTGATATTATGAGGAGGAAATATTTTAAATTTAATCAGATGTGTTAAAGATATTGGGAACTTAGATGTAGGGCAATTGAAAAATATGTGATCCAAGCTGCCTTCTTCTTGGCCACATTGACAAAGAGATGAGTTCTTAATACCCAACCTTGCTAGGTGAGAAGGGGAACAGCAGTGTCCGAATCTCAATCGGCATATGACGGAAGATTCATGTCTGCTACAACGAAATTTGGAAAACCATGGTTTGATGGGGATAAATTTTTGAATCGATGCATATCTTGAACCTTTTGAAATTGAAGATAAATTATAGTGTGTATTCCATTCATTCAACATATAAGAATGAACAAGAGGAAGGATGTCATGAATCAAATTAAATTTGTATCTGTGAGGATCACCCGATGAAATAGCAAATCTAGCTAAATTATCAGCTCTCTCATTACCAATAATGCCACGGTGACCTGGAATCCAGGCAATAGCTATTTCGAGATCTTTTTTTTTCATATCAAAAATAATATTTTTAATATGCAATGACAGCCAATTGGCAGGGGAATCAAAAGGATTTTGTGAAATTGATTGTATAGAGCTTAGGGAATCAGAAAGAATCAACGTTTTCTTAAATTTAAATTGTTTAGCCATTTCAATTGCTTCGATAATGCCAATACATTCACCAGTAAAAACTGTAGAATAAGGAGGTAGTTGAATTAGTCTTGAGATCTGGATAGAGGGACAGTATACTGAAACACCAACATGCTCATTATCACTAATTTTGGAAGCATCGGTAAAGATAAGAGTCCAATCATTCCATTTATTGTTGATTATACTTCGAAAGGCTGATTCACAATGAGAACTATTTTTGAAAATACCCAATGACTGGATTGTAAAAGGAGTAAATGTTATGACATCAAAAGGGGTGGAGAAAATTGGAAGTATATGGAATTGTTGAATGGGTACATTGTGATTGTTGAATTTCCGGAAACTTTGAACCAAATGTGGAACGTTTTTATTTTTCCAATAAGGAGATGTTCTAATAATATTGGAAAGGAGATTAAGTTTATCAATTAGAGGATGAGTGGAAGTCATGGCTGATTTATAATAATATCTATCTGATAAGAATTGTCTGCGGATAATGAGAGGAGCATCCACACATTCAACTTGAAGAGCATTAGTGGGAGTGGACTTCATAGCTCCAGATATTAGCCTAAGGGATTGATATTGAAGCAAATCAATTTTTTGTTGAAGATACTTGCTAGAAATATTAAATAGGAAAGATCCATAATCTAGGTGGCTTCTTACAATTGCATTGTATGAGCAGAGCATTGTATGATTTGACAGAGAGAGGATGAGCACCCCACCATACTCCTGTTACCGCTCGAAGAATGTTTATGTTTTTTTGACAGGTAGAAGATAATTTTTCAACATGAGGTTTCCATGTTAATTTTGAGTCTAGCACAATGCCTAGGTATTTATAAGTTAAAGAGGATGGAATGAGGACATGATTATATTTTATAAAAATAGAAGGGGGGTGTCGTTTTCTGGTAAACAAAACAACAGAACTCTTTGAAGGAGAAATCTCTAAACCATGATTTGAAAGCCATTTTTCGAGATTTATCATCGCATTATTTAGGAGGATAGTACCGGGAGAAATTAATGAATTAATAACATAAATAAGAAAGTCATCTGCATATTGAAGGATATAAGTATCAAGAGGTAAAATATTAGAGAGATCAGCAACATAAATATTGTATAGAAGAAGACTAAGAACAGATCCTTGAGGAATTCCTCTCCAAGTTAGTCTGGAATAAGTCATTCCATCAACGTGAACAGAAATAGTTCGTTCAGACATTATGTTAAAAATAAAATGAGTTAATTTTGAAGGGAATTTCATCTGAAGCATTTTTTGTTTCAAAATAGATAAAATGACATTATCGTAAGCAGAAGTGATATCTAAGAAAACAGCTATAACAGAAGATTGCCGAGAAAAGGCGAGCTGAACGTCTGTTGTAAATATACTGAGGTTATCCATAGAACTTTTGGACTTTCGAAAACCAAATTGGGAAACATCTAAAATCCCTTCACTCTCGCAAAACCATTCTAATCTGTTTTTAACCAAATGTTCTGTAATTTTTGCTAATGCTGGTGATAGTGCGATCGGTCTATATGAATCACCAATACATGGATCTTTACTGGGTTTCAGAATTGGAATTATTATATAATTTTTCCAAGAGCAAGGAATTCGACCAGTATTAAACATGATATTTACCATAGCTAAAAAATATGTTAGAGTATGCGGTAATGCTTTACTCAAGAATGAATAAGGGACACCATCAACACCTGGGGAACAGTCTTTAACTTTATTGAGGACCATATTAAGTTCCTCTAAAGAAAATGGTGAATCAAGATGATGCTCAAAAGAATTAAGTAGGTATGTATATGGTAAATCTACAAAATTGGGAGCTGAGGGAGGAGAGATTTTATTTAAGAATGAATTTATCCAAGGTCCAATAAAGTTATTACGCCTTTTTGAGGAAAATACAGAACGGAATTTTCTTATATTTTCCCAAACTTTAGACGAAGGAGTGTCTGGAGAGAGAGATTGACAAAAAGATTTCCATCCTTGACGCTTTTTTTTTAATAATAGTCTTTTAGTCTGCGCTTGAATTTTCCGGACAAGAATAAAATTGGATTCAGACATATTTGATGAATAAGATTTCATAGCTTCTTTACGTTTATGTATTGCTTCACAGCATTCTTCATCCCACCATGGTGGAGATGGAATTTTACGAGGGATAATGTTTTTGAGGGGGATCCAGGTTTCAGCTGATTGAATCATAGCTTTTATAAGACGGTCATATGCAGAATGAATGTTAGATATTGAGGGCCATTCAAAAGTTTTAATTATCTTGTCGAGCATTACAGAATATTCATTCCATTGAGCTTTTTCAATATTAAATTTATTTGAATTGAATAATCGAGTTGAACTGGTATTTGGGAATTTTATAGATTTAGGGAAAGAGAGAATGATGGGAAAGTGATCACTACCATGAGAATCTTGCGAAATATTCCATGTAAGTGAAGGAGCAAGGGAGGGGGAACATATCGATAAGTCAATTGCACTAATGTTTTGCATTGGTGGAGAAAACCGGGTAGGAGAACCGTTGTTTAAAATGCAAAGGTTCTGTTCATCGAGTAAATTGTATAGTTTTCTTCCAAAATGACAGGTTCTGGAAGAGCCCCAAAGAGTGTGATGCATATTCAAATCTCTTAGAATTAAAATAGGAGGAGGAATGGATTCAATTATATCTTTGAGTTGATCAATGATGAAGTCGGAAGGCCTAGAAATATATACTGATAAAAAGGAAATGTCATTAATACGAGCTGCTACTACATTTAAGTCGAAAATTCGAATACCAGGAATTGGTAATTGAGAAAACCGTTGAGATGGATGTACAAGGAGGGCAGAACCACCTTTACCATCGACCCTGTCATCACGTAAGCATGAGTATCCTAATAGATGGAAATGCGACTCTGGTTTGATCCAGGTCTCAGAAAGAGCAACAACAAATGGAGAGAAATCTTTTAGTAAAAGTTGAAGTTCGGCTTTATTGCCAATTACACTACGTGTATTCCATTGAAGTATATTAAAATTACATTGATGAGCCATTATTTAAATATAGATATAATATTATATAAAACATGTAAAATTGTATATCTTTAAAAAAAAAAAACAATAGAAAAAATTAGATTAATAAAACATGATTAAATTAGATTCAAGTTAGCTAGGGGATGTCATTATGAGAAGTATTCGGCAAATTGCCATCAATATATTTTTTTAAAAGTGAAGTTTGATTGAGAATAAGTGGAGCAGCGTTAGGCGGTATGGTTGATGTATTATCGAGTAATTTTGTAATTAGCAAAAATAAATTATTGAGAATTCCAGTTATGTCATTGTCTTTTTGAATAATACAAGTAAGTTCAGAATTAACTTTGGCATAGCCACAACCATCTGAGAGATTGGAGTTGGGTTTCCACGAGAGATTCTCAATTTCCTTCCTTTCTGACGGTATGATGTGGGGTTGAAATCTTGGCAGGCTTTTTTTTAAGTGGTGGGTTTTGTTGTACTGAAAATGATTCGATAAGTTGGATTCCATGTGGGAGGCCTGAAGAGTGGACGATTTGATTTCACCGTGTGATAGAACATCTTCAAAGGTTCTTTTTGTTGGAGGAAGTTGTTTGGATGCTTCTAAATATGAAAAATTTTGTTCTGACATAATTCTTTTTATATTGTCCTGCCTGGCATATTCTGGACAGTTGCGGTTAACTGCAGAATGATGACCTGAACAGTTTAAACACTTTTGGTTGATTATTGGAGTAGTACATGATTCACCGGTATGAGTTTGTCCACACTTAAAACACCGCGGTGAAGATCTACATAATGTTTTTGTATGTCCAAATCTGCAGCAGTTAAAGCATTGAATTGTAGGATATTGATATTTTTCCACAATCAAAGAGGTGTAAAACGAATATACCCTTGTTGGTAGTATTTGTCCGTCAAATGTTACGACAACAGTCTGAGTGGGAACCCATTGGACTCCTTCAGGGGTTGTAGATTTGCGATTAAGACGGCGTGCTTTAATCACATTACCACAACCGCTTGGGACTTCAATATTTTTGCAAATGTCATCAACTGTCCAATCTGTGGGAATTCCTCTTACAAGACCCATTCGACAAACCATGAAACTAGGGATGAAAGCTTTGTAGCAATTTTCCAATAAAAATTTAGAACATAAAAAATCGTTAGCAGCCAGAAAATTTTTGAAAGATATTGAAATTTTGTTTCGGCCTATTAATTTCACACCTTCTTTCGGAATAATGTCAGCAATCGAATATCTGTCATGAGAATAGAAATAAAAATATCAACCATAGAAAAGAGATATCAACTCTCAAATGACAGCTACATCAAGTTTACTTCTATTTTATCTGTGGTTAAAGTGCAAAACGCTGTCTTGATCCCTAAGAGTATAATACACCGGGGGGAGTTTAAAAGAGGTAAAGTGGGAAGGTCGGAAGGTGTTGCGAGGTTGTTGATAATTATTTAAATATTATTTGAAAGTGAAAGTTGGGTATTGGTTTTGTCGGGAACTATTTTCTTATTCAGTGCTCACACTGAGGTGGCACTAGAGTATCGGCACAGCCGATTTCGACGACTTGCTAAGCTCAGGGCGGTAGCCGCCCTTCGCCGCCCACTAGTTGGTTTGCCCGGCCAGCTATCGGGTGCAAGCCGTCGCTGTGATTCCTCCCCGGGAATTAAAACTTAAATTAAACCTTAAAATTACCTAATTACTAACTATAATTAAAACAGGCTTCAGATTGGGATTGTATATGAGAGAGAAGAAAAAAATCAATTTAGTTAACTAAAATTTACTAGCATCTAGGCACACAACGACATTACAAGCTAAAGAGACAATGTTATCTAAATGCTAGGACTTATACTAAGATCTTAATGTATACTTAAAACTATGTGTGTGCACACAACAAAACACGAAGGGAGTCTTTGAAAAAAAAACGTTGAAAACGTCGAAGTGTGAAGAAACGAAAATGAGAACAGGGCGGTATTGGCCTCCTGTGAGGCGATGGCTGGTGATCCTCGTGGGCGGTCTCTCCAGAGGCGGCGATAATGATCCTCGAATTGCCTCCTACCACAGAGGCGGCGTGGATGTCTCCTGGGTAGGGCCTCTTTTCCAAAAGAAGCGCTTGCCGTTGTCTTCTTGGCAGGGCGGGAAAAAATGGCCCTCCAATTGAGTGGAGTATAATGGACTCAGTGGACATACAAAATAATGTGAAATAAAACCTGGTAGGTTGGCCTCTCTCCGTCCGCGGGACCTCGCCAGAGCGAGTCTGTAGTAGACCGTAACGACCGCGTATGCCCTGATATAGATTTTAATGTTTGAAATGGGCTCCTTCCTTGCTGGTCTGATTCACTGGTTTATAGTAAAGTACTTTGTAAAATTTTATCTGCTATGCGTCCACGACGGTTGGGTAGAATCGTTGGTACTTGGTCTAGCTGGCGAGACCCGCGAACAAGAGAAGGAAGACTGTTACTGTTGCGATGACGAAATCGGAATGCTCCAGATCATCCCGTGCGGTCGCTAATATTGACCGGCGGTATCTCGTCCCGCAAGCCCCTTCCCCTAGTCCCTCGAAGGTTCCTGTGTTCCCGAACGAACGCACTGGTTTTTTTCGCGCCGATTTCACGCACTATGTTTTCTTTTTTTAATTTTCGTTACACATACACTTTTTCTTTTTTTTTCTTTTTAATTTTCGTTACACATACACTTTTTCTTTTTTTCATCTTATACACTTATACACTTCTTATGGACTATTTACATGATCAGAGCAACATAACATTATAATTTCTCCATACAGAAATGTGTGCCTATAGGTAGGTATTTCCAACCCTGATTAACTATATTACCCAACACACAAAATTATTTAGACAATGATATGTTGTAGGAACATAAAATTATGGTACTTCCCAACAACTATTTTATTCTCCTTGACAATAGCATTATTTTATTTCAATTTTATTGACAAAAATCATTATTTTATTCCTTTCTTTTCGCCCTACCAATCCTAACTATGTTACATAAATTAATATAAGTTCCCGTAGGTACATTTTCTTTTTATAAAACAACTCATTCTTATTACCTCGATGACTGCCATAATTTTCTTCGATGCTTGGAGAAAAAAGAATCGAATTTTCTCAAGGAGAAAATCATTTTCCTACCTTTATCGCTATTCGCCCTCTGTATGTCGAGACGCGAAGCTTTTCCCTGCGCCCCTAGCTTACTAATACCTCAGCTAAACGATCTGCATCAGAGTCCCGAACCAAAGCGCGAAAGTATCCCCTACGGACGTAAATCAACTTATTGTACTTCAATTTTCTTCCCTTTTATTATTATTAATTTAATATTCTCCCCTCGCGCCAATTTCCTCCCCTTTCAGACTTTCCTCGGCTTATTTTCTTCGTGCCATCTATAGAGTTTCGCGCGCTGTCTCTGACCTATGACAGTCGGTCTAGCAGAGCGCTTCCCGAAGCTGATCGAATTTTTCGCTAGATGTCTCCCCTAGTATTGAAACGAAAGCTCTCGTCTCCTCTGAACGGCTGGCGCATATTTAAAATACCTATTTAAAAACACCTTATTATACTGATAATAACCAGAATGGAAACCTCCGCTGTCCGTAACCACCAACTTATTTTATTTTATTTTATTTAAGTCAGCTCAGACACAGGCATGAATGCCCAAATATTTCTGCGCATAATAGCTTATAGCTTATATGGGAAGTACATACGATCAGATAATCACCTATCACCTGATCTCGGATATGGGTTATATAAGAATTTTATAACCGTGCTGAGTAGGTGGCGAGGGAGAATTCCGGCGTTCGGTTCTCCCTGCCTACCCAAGGTAACGCAATGACCGTCATGGTATCGCCTGGTATTATTTACTTATTGTTAATTTCTATTTATTTACTAAAATCCTTTTTTTCAAGTATCACAATAACAATTAACATAATATAACTTTCTACCGTAGTAAATAAAATTATAAGTTATACTATAATTTAAAAAGGTTAAAGTATGTCGTAAGTGTATACATTTATACCTATATTTTAATTTGTGGATTAGGCTACTCTACTAGGCTATGTAAGCCTGTCCCAGAGTAACGTTATATAAATCAGTCCTATTATTTCAATTCGTCATGGTGTTAGTTATTTTTGTAAGATTTTGTGGTAGGTTGCAGTAATTTAGATGTGCGTATGTATGAAGTATGTATTTATTTTTGTGTTGTAAAAAAAAAAAAATAATGCCAGAATAATTACAGTACCTACTGCTTTATACCGTCGTAGGAAAATTTGTAGGTAATTTTGTAACAGAACGGTGTATGACAGAGTTCAGAATGAAGATACAAGGAAAGAAAGTAAGATACCGAAAGATGTAATTAACAGAATTAAAGTTAACACATTTAGATGGGTTGGCACGACCATGTAGACGATATTTTTAAAGATGAAAGTGCAAGAAACGTGAACCACAGACGAACATGTCTCCGACGATGTATGAATGTTGCTGAGGCGATGAATGTGTGTCAAGGTAGAAAAATGCGGCGTTCGGTTCTCTTTGCCTACCCCGTGAGGGCCATGGCGTGCTGGTCTGTAAGTATGTACGTAGGTATGTATGTATAGTTAAAAGTTAAAATTCGTCTGTGTATACATGCTAAGTCCTTTCTTTATTCGTATAATTTTCATAGTCCTAGAACGTCGCTATTTGGTCTCTCTTAAGTCGAGGTTATTGTGAATATCCTGGGATATTATTATAGGTATGCAGCTTGGTACTTTCGGACCGGGTCGTAGGTACCCGCGCGAAAAAAAAAATCGATACATGTCGGTATTCTGAGGATGACTTAGATATTAAACCTTAGGGTCGTGATCTTTTCGACTGTAGTTTTTTTTCTTTTGTTTTTATATTTTCGTAGTGCGAAGAATAGGTTGATTTAAATTTCTATTTCTCTCGTTACTGGGTCTTAACCTTCTATTATAGCGTTAGGTAATTATTACCGGGAGGTTTTTTTTTTTTTTATTTTATTCATGCTCTCATTTCTTTCCTGGGTTATTTAATCATTCGATTCTTTATTTATTTATTTGTTTATCTGGCTGTTTATCCTCTGAAATGGTTGTCTACCACTTCCTACGTTTACTTATTTCTTCGTATCTCTTTTCTTGATTGCGTTAGTTATTTATTTACGTATTTATTCCCCTATACCTATCTGTAAATTTTCTTTCAGCAATCACTCTGTTGGTTTACTTACGTGTTTTTTTCTACATTCACGTAATTGGCTTACTCCCCAGCTCATTAATTTTTTTTTGTTTACTGTTAAATATGTAGGTCTTGTTTCCCGAAATTAAAATAATTAAATAAATAAATCAATTTTTCTGTTTTCTATCTCCTTTCGGTCCGCAACGATTCGACAGTGGGTAAGCCCTGGCTACCTCTACTTATATTTCCTTGTCTGGTCTCATTCAAATTTATGTGTCCTACCCTTAAGACTAAACCCGCGTCCGTGAACCTGATATCTTGGGGCGGTCTAGTGATCTAGTGACCGAACATCGTCTGGACCCATATGCGTTCCCACGAACTAGATTTGCAGGGCCACATCGCCGTCTGTCTAATTTCTGATTTATCGTATCCGTTAGAGCGGCTCGCGAAATCTGACACCTTTCTCCAACGGACATTCCAGTGGCGTAACTCTCTAACTACTTGGTCCTTTGATGTTGTTCAATACGAAACATCTCTGTGTTTTCTCAAACCAAAATTAAAAATACCGAAAATATTTTTATTATTCACGGTGAGCTTGTCTGTTGATTTCTTGTTTATGCCGCCAAATTATAACTTTTGGGTAATTAAATTATTTACCGATTAATTATTTACTTATTATCATTTAGTTAATTATCATCCGACACTAATTAGCTATATCACATTGTAGAAGCATATTTCCTTTAAATCCCTTCCATGCCATGGTCCCCTCACCGATGTATGAGAATTGTCACTTGTCAAAATAAATTTGGGTGACAATAAGTGTCAAGTGAAATTAACCAGTACAAGTTTGAAGACCACTGCGTGTGGATGTGTGCACAGAACAAATAATCAGTGAACCAGGAATATAGAAGCATCGGTGAGATCGTTTAAAAATACAGTCCACTACCTTCCATCTTTTATACCCATCACCTGATGTTTTCTACATAATATTTTGGCCCTTCTAACCGAATTTGAAGTGTTTTTTTGTGTTATTTGTTGCGAATTCTGCATGTTGCGGTGGTTTCAAATAGTAATTTGTAGGTACTCAATTTTGTTACAATATTATGGTGATTAATTATCACATAATATTATTTTGTGATTATTGTGAGGTATAATAAGGTACCATATTAATGTTAATAACATTATTGTGAATGCAGTCGGGTAGAATAAAATACCACATTATTATTGATACAGTGAATTTGTGTTTGCATGCAATTATAGTTTATAAGTATAAGTTTAAAGTTTTAAAATGGCTGATAACATTAAAGCAAGGATGTTAAATGCTATTTCTAGAATTAGGAATACATATGAATTAAGAGATCTGTGTGAAAAAGGCAATATCGAACGAGATGAAATATTTTTAGCTAGGTGTCAGAGAGTTGATGAATGGTATAAATTGGTCAATGAATTAAGTGACAGCTTGATTGGAATATATACTGATACAAAATGTGATACAGAGTTGAAAGAGTTGAGTGAAATAATTCAGAAAGGTGACATTATGTATTTTGAAATAATGAGAATTAAAAATCGTTTATCTAATGGTGTGAAAATAAATGCAACTGATGTATGTAATAAAATTCAGAGAGCTCCTATAATAAATTTACCTGTTTTTGATTCCAACGTCGAAAATTGGAATTCGTTTCATGACATGTTTGTGTCATTGATTCATGATAATATTGGATATACAGACATAGAAAAATTTCATTATTTGCGAACGTCCATAAAGGGATTTGCATCAACATTTGTTAATTTACCACTGATTAGTGATAATTATAATATTGCTTGGAGTACATTGTGCGGACATTATACTAATACAAGATTACAATTTGAATATTACATGAATAAAATGTTTCAATGCAAATCTTTAGTTGGTGAAAATGTAGGGCAATTAAGCGAATTATATCACACATTTAATGAAAATATATTAGCTCTGTCAAATATGAAATGTGAAAAAATGTTAGATCAGGTATGGGGATTTATATTTATTAATAAATTGGATGAATCTACACGTCGAATAGTGGAAAGTAGATTAGATATTCAGGAAATTCCTTCAATAAATAGAATATTTGAAATAATTCGAAGTCAATTGCAAGTATTAAAATTTTCACGTCAGAGTAATTCACAAGTAAAGCGTAATAATTATAATCATAAATCAGACAAAGGGTTTGTAGGTAATATTCGCCAACTTGAATGCTATATGTGTAAGGGTAGTCATACGATACACAATTGTGACACATTTATTAATAAAACTGTATCAGAGAGAAAGGATATTGTCTCTAAATTGAAATTATGTTTTTGTTGTTTTGGAAAACATCTGATAAAGGATTGTAAGTCTAACAAAAAGTGTCAAACTTGTGATAGGAAACATAATGTTTTATTGCATACTGATAATTCATCGGTAGTAGGTATCTGCCATAAAGGGATTCGGGGTAATGAATCTATTGGTCAAGTGATATTAGGAACAATTATAGGATATGTCCAGGGAAAAGATGGGCAATTTTATAAGGCCAAGTGTTTAGTTGATTCTGGAAGTCAGGTTACTTTGATGTCTGGGAAGTTTTGTAAGAATATAGGATTCTATACAAAAGGGCATTCTGTATCATTGACAACGCTGTCTTCTACTAATATTAATGTAAAGGGTTCTATGCAATTTTGTTTATTTAATAATAAATATAACAAGTCGCTATTTGTAAAGAGTGTAGTGGTGGATGCGCTTCCATCAAACTTGCCTAGGAGAGATTTATCTCATCAGTGTAGAGTTTTGACTCAAGATTTAGAATTGGCAGATAATGAATTTTGGAAAAGCAGTAATATTGATATATTATTAGGTGCTGACATGTATGGAAAATTGTTTACAGGAAATTGTAAAAAATTATCAGAAGATTTATATGCATTTGAGACCATATTTGGGTTTGTAATTTTAGGTCAAGATTTTGTACATGATAACAATGAGTTGTTAACATGTTTTGTATCATCTGATGTGTTAGATGAAAAATTAAAAGGGTTTTGGGAAATAGAAGAGGTAAACACAGTATCAAGTAGTAGGAAAATGTCACATTCGGATGAGGAATGTGTTCAGTTATACAATGATTTACATTATCGTAATGACGATGGTAGATTTGTAGTACCGCTCTTATTAAAAAAAGATATTCACGTACCATGTGTTGGTACTTTTGGTTTTGCTCTTAAAAGATTAACTAATATGGAAAGAAAATTTTGTAATAATTTGGAAATTAAACTTGAATATACAAAGTTCATGAAGGAATATGAGATGTTAGGACACATGAAAGAAGTTCCTTTACAAGGCGATCCAAATGTATATTATATTCCTCATCACTGTGTTCTGAAACCTGATAGTTTATCTACTAAATTGAGAGTTGTTTTTGATGGCAGTTCTAATACGAACGCAACTGGTGCATTAAACAAATATTTACATGTAGGTCCAAAGTTGCAAAAGGATATAATCGAATTATTGTTAAAGTTTAGAATCTATAAAATCGGGTTTTCTGCTGACATAACTAAAATGTATAGACAAATATCTATCAGGCAAGAAGATAGAAGATATCAGCATGTATTGTGGCGAGAAGATCCGTCACAACCTGTCAAAGAATATGAGTTATGCACTGTGACATATGGTTTAGGAAGCTCACCCTATAATGCAATTCAAACAATAAATCAGTTAGCTTTGGATGAAAGTGATAAATACCCATTAGGTGCTAAAGCTCTTCATAATAGTACATATGTAGATGATATTATATGCGGTGATCATAATATTGAAGATGCTATTATTTTACGAGATCAGTTGATTTCTATTTTACGAAGTGGTTGTTTTGAATTGTCAAAATGGGCAACTAACTGTCCTGAATTTATTCAAGATTTTAATAAATCTGATAGCAGTGTGATCTGTTTTGCTGAAGACAGTAATCATATTAAATTATTAGGAATTAAATGGGATTTTGTGAATGATGTTTTTAGTTATCAGGTTAAGAAAATTGATATTAAATATACAAAGCGTATGATTCTATCGGTCGTTTCATCTATATATGACCCTGTAGGATGGATCACTCCGTTTACATTTTTATTGAAAAGTTTCATTCAAAATTTGTGGAAAATGAAATTGCGATGGGATGATATTATTCCAGAATCCACGAAAGTGCAGTGGAATAAAATAGTTGATCAAATGTCTTTATTAGAGGAATTTAAATTGAGTAGGTTTTTTGGAACTAGCGTTGATAGTCAGTGTTATTTAGTTGGCTTTTCTGACGCCTCTAATGACGGATATAGCGCTGTTTGTTATTTGGTTACTGAGGATAGTAAACAAATATCTCTGGTGACTGCCAAGTCTAAGGTTGCTCCAATTAAGATGCAAACGATACCACGCTTGGAGCTCTGTGGTGCATTATTATTATCAAAATTAATTAAATATACTTTATCTGTATTTCAAGATGCAATTATTATAAAGGATGTATATATGTACACAGATTCTAGTATTGTTTTGTCGTGGCTTAAAACACCATCATATCTATTAAAATTATTTGTTGCAAATCGAATAGAACGTATTTGGGAAAACGTGCCTCATGGAAAATGGTTTCATGTGAGATCTCAATGTAATCCAGCAGATTGTGCATCTAGAGGATTATATCCAGAAGAATTAGTTGGTCACACGTTGTGGATAAACGGTCCAGAGTGGCTGTTAGAACCTGTTGACAGATGGCCACGGTGTGATGATTATATTGTACCTGCACAATTGCCAGAATATAAAGGGTTAGTTAATCAATCTAATGCTTTAATTTTAGAAGATAAAGATAGATTAGAATTGTATAACATAACTAATAAATATACAAAGTTAACACGTGTAGTAGCTTGGATTTTAAGGTTTAAAAATAATTGTCTGTTGAATGTTAATAATCGCACTAAAGGAGATTTGTGTAATAGGGAAATGGAAATTAGTTTACAAGCAATTATAAAATATGATCAGAGTTTACATTTTATGAAGGATATTAATATGTTAAAATACAAAAATCAATGCGATAATCCTCAACTGCAGAAGTTGAATTGTTTTATAGATAAACAGGGACTTGTCAGAGTGGGCGGAAGAATTAGATATTCTGCACTACCCGATAAAATGAAATTTCCAATATTGTTGCATAAGCATAGTGAGTTTGGAAAATTATTGATAAATTATTTTCATATATCTTATTTGCACGTGGGTCCCAGATCACTGCAACATTTAATACAACGGAAATATTGGATTGTTTCAGCGAGAAATAGAATTAAGTCTGTTTTGTCAAAGTGTCTTGTGTGTAAGCGATTTAGTATTTCACCAGTGCAGCCAATAATGGCTGACTTGCCAGCTATTCGGGTTACTCGTCATCGACCATTCATAAACGTATCAATTGACTTAGGCGGGCCGTTTATTTTGAAGGAAAATAAACGTCGCAATTCGAAAACGTATAAGGCATACTTTTGTGTTTTCGTATGTATGACTACAAAGGCCATACATATTGAAATTGTCAATGAATTATCTACTAGTGCATTTATTGCTTGCTTAGAGAGATTTGTATCTCGACGTGGTTTATGTACTACAGTATATAGCGATTGCGGAACAAATTTGATTGGCACACGTAAATATTTGACTGGAGTTTTTAAATTTTATAATGACTGTATCCAGGATACAGATTTTCGAAATTTCTGTCTCGAAAAATGCATCGATTGGCATTTGAATCCTCCTAAAGGTCCACATTTTGGTGGCCTACATGAGATCAACGTAAGATCTATAAAGTATCACTTAAAGCGAGTTGTTGGCAACCAAGTGATGACTTATGAGGAATTTAATACAGTATTAATTAAGATCGAGGCGGTAGTGAATTCCAGACCACTTGTTCCAATGTGTAATGATATTGACAGCGTAGATGCCTTAACGCCAGCTCACTTTATTATAAGTGAGGTATTGGTTGGTATTCCAGAGTATGACGTCACAGATATTAAATTGAATAGGTTAGATAGATGGCAGATGATCACAAGAATGTATCAGGATTTTTGGAAACGTTGGAGTGTGGAATACCTCACTTCACTTCAACAGCGTAAAAAGTGGTTCACTTCAGTGCCTAATATACAGGTGGGAGATTTAGTGTTAGTGAAAGAAGAAAGGTTACATCCTTTACAATGGAAATTGGGAAGAATTGTGGCTACCATGCCAGGAAAGGATAATATTGTACGGGTGGTAAAAGTTAAGACAAAAGAGGGAATATTTGTTCGACCTGTTGTGAAAATATGTCCCTTAGATGTTTAATAGAAATAGTTAAGAATAATGTTAGTCTTATAGTTTTAGTTGGTTATTATAACAATTAAGTTAAATGTGTTTTCGTTATGACAGAAAGGCCTGTCTATTGTTTTCATTGATATAGTCTGTGAACTATCTTTTTGAATTTTTTTTTAATGTGAATTTGTTGTGGATAGTATGTTATTGAATTTTTTTTGTGTGTTTGTAATTTCATGAATTGGACAATGTGGAGTTTTATTTTGTGATGGCTGCATTAGTGATATGAGTTTGTTAAAGGTTAATTTTGTTTGTGGCCACCGTGATATGTACAATTCGTCAAATTTTGTTTAAAATTTGAGTGGGCGGTTATGTAGAAGCATATTTCCTTTAAATCCCTTCCATGCCATGGTCCCCTCACCGATGTATGAGAATTGTCACTTGTCAAAATAAATTTGGGTGACAATAAGTGTCAAGTGAAATTAACCAGTACAAGTTTGAAGACCACTGCGTGTGGATGTGTGCACAGAACAAATAATCAGTGAACCAGGAATATAGAAGCATCGGTGAGATCGTTTAAAAATACAGTCCACTACCTTCCATCTTTTATACCCATCACCTGATGTTTTCTACACACATTCTATTGAATAGGATCCAGCGATTACTAGCAAGTTTCTTCTGAAAGCATTTTCCTATGTCAGAAGCAATTTTTTTTTCTTAAGACTTGTTCCCGCTTCTATTTTTCTGATTACCCAAAATATTTCGGTACGCCCATGTCGCATTTCGATGTCTCGACCGTTGGCGTGTTCCCATGGACCAGCCAAGATATCCATATGTGTCAATTATAAGTTATTGCGTCCTGCCTGGCACTTCCTTGCGACCGACAAGGTTCTCCGGGGCTAAACCAACATACCACCTACGCAGGATTCTGCGAAATATGCACGTCTCTAGTGTCTGAGACCCGACGCGTGATTTTGTTCAAATACCTATCCATGTTGGATATATCAAACCACCCCATCCTTCTTGAACCAAAATCACCGCGGCGTCCATTTACCCGTTTTCTCTGCCTTTCCTCCGTCTCCGGGGTTCTTTTTCCCGGAACCTTGCGTCCGCGACTCATGACTTCGGTACCCCTGATGCAGATTCACTATTTAACCCCATTTCGACTCCGCTACGGTCCTTTCCTCCCCTCTTGACTACCTCTACGCCTGCCTTCGCCTCGTACTCCGAGGTACGTCTCTGCGTGCGGCGCCAGCGGATACCCAATAGATCGATTAATTACTTGCTGGACATACATCTCGTTCCCCCCCGAGGTATTTCCCTGATCATTTCCCCTAAGCCTTCCTTTTTTCCTTACTAATCACCGCTTGTGCCTAGTTAGCCCCACCGGTTGGAGATATACTCCGTGGGTGACCGTCCGGCCCACCCCGGCAAACTAGCTTGTCCGCAAGCCTATCGTCCTATATAAATAAAAATATATAAATATATACCTATGTAATATTATAATATCGCGATTTATTCCGTTCCTTTCCTTTTCCTTCATATACGGCACTACAGGCCCTTCCATTCTCATTCCTTGGTACTATCTGAGGCGCCTTTAACATTCAGGCTCAAACCCCCTTAACATACCTATGCCTAAGTCTTGATAATTAATCCCTTCATGGGTTCGTTCCCCGACTAAAACCTCGCGATCTCCCTCCAGGAGAGAGATTGCACACGCAGATCGACCTCCTCCCGTTCCCGCATCTCACCTACTGAGTATTCGTCCTGACTCAACATATTTACGATACTTCTTGCCGATATCTAACGATTAACTTATAACCTGCTCCCGCGCACTTTACTACTGTATAATATAATAAGGTGGGTCGTCATCCCTCCCACTTATTAATTCCTGATCTTCCTAACTCGTCTAACAACATAATATTTTTCCTCGCACACTCTGCCTAATCCTATATAACTTTAAATTCGTCCTTTTCTTGGCCACTCAATTGATATCCATCGCCGATACAACGTCTGGCCTTGGGCGTTCGTATCGTATTTCTAAGCTATTTTCCTAACATCATAGTTTTCTACTCTCGTCTTTTTCTGATCATTACCTGCTCTTACGTTCATGAAATATCTCCTCAAGACCTCAATTCGCGTTCCTTTCATAACCCTTTTTCTAATATGCTGATCGGATCGCTAGCTAAACGACCTAATTCTACCTTCTCAATTCCATGCAACGCTTTTCTCTTACTAATTCCTCAATCAATACTTATTATTCTTATATACCTATACGCGTTATACCTATTAACTCTTACATCGTTAGTGGCGGTTTAGCATAAACCCATTAACTTCACTTGTTCTTAGTTTATTTCGTTATCCTGCCGCACTTATAAAATTAAATTCAAAAAGACATTAATAACCTTAGTTTTTATACTATTCCATTCAATTTCACATATCGCATTACTCATGAGTATTCCTATGTTATCTTGTAAAATCTTCTTTAGGTATACTACCATACCTAAACTTATACGTTATTCGACTGATCAGTTATATTCTTCTCACTTATCGCCGGGGCAAACGCCTGATCAATAGCATTCCTCCCTCGGTTACCTATTTATACCTAATTCGATAATGCGCGTCCGCACTTAGATTATTGGTCGGCCAACATAATTACCTACTAATCTTCCTTATGATTTCCTCATTACACCTCGCTCTTAAATTTCTTATACTACTTATCTTCTTCTTCCCAAGACACTTAAAAAAAACTAATTTTTTTTTATAGCCTATCGCTTACGGCGATAGTTCATCTACCCCGCGTCTATCCTTGCGTTTAATCTTTGATTACTATATCTTCTACGCCTATACTGCTTGCCGGTGCTCTAATACCTATTCGTCATTCATCTTATACTTTACGCCGATCCTTTTCTCGTGGCATATCAATAATTATCTGCTAGTTATCTGATCAGTTATCTACCGTCCTCGGAAGTAAACGCTTGATCACTGAGCGTTTAGCCTTCTACCTTCCATATATATACCTTTTGCATTAATAATATCTATTGCGTACACGCACCTGACATACCTGTTATTTGTATTAATTATCGTCCTTATTACTTCTCTAGTAGACCGCCTATGAGCTATACGCTTAGTAAATCTTATAAATATTATTTTCCCGTTGTACCTAACTCTCAATTTCCTTACCGCTAAGTGCCTACCTCCTCGAAAGCATTTCATTACGTCATACGCGTTAATCCGCGTATACCTATCTATCCTTCCGAGAGGTCTCAACTCGCTCGTTTGCAATTAAACACTCCTTATACCTACCTATTTGCATATTCTTATACTGTATCGTTCGACTATCTACAAGTGGACATTTCTACCTACCCATACCCATTTCACTGCCCTGTCTTATCAACGCCGATTTATGACTCTTCGCATGTCATCTGCGTGTACCTTGGTCGGCTTACTTCGCCGATCTATCCAATACGTGTGCCCTCGCCCAATGACAGTGAGAATGGTATAAGGACCACTCCATTTTGCGGCGAAACCGGCGTGGAAACCTCTTGCTGCGTCTGACTGTGGGTGTTCCCGAACCCATACTTTCTCACCTGGACCGAATGTCGATCCTTCCTCCCCTGGAGTCAGGTACCTTCCGCGGTACTCAGCTTGCTTTCTCACTATTTCCTCATCAGCGGAGCGCCTGTCTCTTGCTTCCGTCGCTGATGGTACGATATCTTCGTTGGAATGTACCAACCACTCTCCTGGTCGTGGTAGGTCGTATCCTAGTAAAGCCTGGCTGGGGGTCACGCCGGTAGCCTCATTCTGTCTTCCTCGCAAAGCACCGAGTATTGTCGGCAAGACGACGTCCCACCTCGTATGACTCCCCTCCTGCAAGTGAATCCTGAGAGCTTTCTTTATCTCTTGATTCCTTCGTTCAGCCGGATTGGCTCTGGGGTGATACGTGGCTGTGGTCCAGTGCACGCACTGCCACCTCTCTATAGCATCGTTCCATGTCCTGTGCGTAAATTGTCGACCGTTGTCAGTTAATACATACTTCGGGTACCCGTAACGGTTGAATACTTCCGATTCAAGCACTGTCGTGAGTGAGGTGGCCTTACTGGATCGCATGGGAAAGGCTTCCACCCACTTAGTAAATAGGTCCGTGACCACTAAAATAAAACGGTTTCCCGCCGCGGAGGCTGGATACGGACCCATATAATCTACCGCTAATACTTCGAATGGTTTGGTTGCCCGGTGTCCTGTCTGATGGACTCGATGTAAGCCTGGTCGGGCTTTCGCCTGCATACACACGCCGCATGTCTTCACATGTCGTGCGACATCCGCCTTCAGTCCTGTCCAGTAATATAGTCTCTGAATGGCGCGCGTAGTCTCTTTCGTACCTGGGTGACTAGCTACCGGGTCGTCGTGATATTTCGTTATTACTTCCGCTATCTTCGCGCGGGGTACTACTAGCTTCGACTCTCCGCCTTCCTGCCTCCTCCACAGAGTTGTACCTAATACTTCGTAGGCGGCTTGCAGGTTCCTTTCAAACCGACTTCGTGCTCGGCTCGGCCGCGCCTGCACTCGCCGTATCCTTTGCATTTTTTGATTAATATCTGCATCTCTACGCTGGCTAACACGGATGTCCTCTGCTAGAGCCCACGCTCCGGCCTCTTGTTCGTCTTCCTGGTGAGAACGCATCTCTTCCTCACGTTCCTCCTCTTCTTCGTGCTCTCTGCGACCTTCCTGATCTCTGCGCCCTTCCTGATCTCTGCGCCCTTCATCATCTCTGCGCCCTCCTTCATTTCTGCGCCCTTCGTGATCACTGCGCCCTTCGTGATCTCTGCGCCCTTCGTCATTTCTGCGCCCTCCTTCATTTCTGCGCCCTTCTTCGTTTCTGCGCCCTTCGTCATTTCTGCGCCCTCCTTCATTTCTGCGCCCTTCCTCGTTTCTGCGCCTTTCGTCATCTCTGCGCCCTTCCAGCGTTTCCACTTCGCTAGCCATTGTACTCGCGATCGTTGCTGTCATGTCTTGGCCTCGGCCCCGGGCTACACATGGGTACATCATGTGGTCCTCCAGGTCGTCATTTACTGGGGAGGTTAACTCTTCCTGCGGGCTGCGTGACAGGGCGTCGGGCAGTTGGTTTAGCTTTCCCGGGCAATGTTCGATTACGAAGTCGAACTCTTGGAGTAATAACGCCCACCTCATCAATTAAGCGTAATATTCCTTGTGTGTGTTTAGCCAAATTAGGCTTCTATTGTCCGTTCTCAAGCGAAAACGTCGCCCCTCTAGAAACGCCCGGTAACGTTTTATGGCCCATACTGCCGCGTACGCTTCTTGTTCATTACTATGCCAATTACGTTCGGTATTGGTAAATTTTGCACTACCGTAGGATATTATTTGTCGTTCTCCAGCTTCGTTTTCTTGATATAGGACGGCGGCGACTCCCATCTTGCTAGCATCCGTTTGTACAATGAATTCTTTAGTGAAATCGGGTCTGCTTAACGTCATTGGTTGCGATAAGATGTGTTTTAACCTCTCCATGGCTATCTGTGCGGCTCTAGTCCATTTAAACGTCCGACTTGTACTCAGTAAGTCGGTTAACGGCGAGGCGATCTCGGCGAAATTTGGTACGTATTCACGCAACCAGTTGCATATACCTAAAAAGGCTCGCAGCTGTTTACGCGTCTTTGGCGTCGTTGCCGATGATATTATTACGCCATGGGCCGGTTGAGGTTGATTTGCGCCCGCAGTTACTGTGTATCCTAGGTAATCGATTGATGGTAAGCCGAATTTGCATTTCTCACCCGCGCATTTAAGTTCGTACTGCTGTAGTCGTTCTAATACCAACCGCAGGTGGGTCAGGTGTGACTCCCAATCAGGTGAGAAAATTATGATATAATCGAGATACACTAAGCAGAATTGTCTTACGTAGTTAGCCAAAACTTCTTGCGACATCCTTTTTTGGAAAAGTCCCGGTGCTCCCTTCAGACCGAACGGCATGGCGCGAAACTGGTAGCATGCCCCATCAGGTGTGGTGAAGGCCGTCAACTTCTTTGATCGTTCTTCCATGGGTACTTGCCAGTACCCTCTAGCCAAATCGATCGTAGTAAATACCCTTGCTGTACCAAGATCCTTCAGCGTCTCGTTTATGATAGGCAGGGTCGCCGGTTCGTCGATGGTAACTCCATTTAGTCGTCTATAATCCACGCAAAATCGGTACTCGTCCTTCCCTTTCTTATACGCCATTACGACGGGAAAGCTGTATGGTGAATCGCTTTCTTCAATAACGCCATCGGCTAACATACCTTCTAATTGTTCGTATAGGGCGCGCTTCTTCACATCTGAGAGCCTATGTGGTGGTAGCTTGATAGGGTTGAAGTCCTTCAACTTTATTGCATATGGCGCCAGTGATGCTGGTCCTGCATATGGCGCAAATACTTCGTGAAAATCTTGTAATATTTTTAAAATGTTGTCTTTACGCGCGATGTCTAACATACTAATATCTGGGAAAGTCTCTATATTTATATCTTGTTGCGGTCGGTTTGGTAGAAAATGTATTGTTTTTCGTGACGGACAGCATATATGAAGACAGCCTCTGTGGAAGTCTGTCACTCCTTTGTGTTTAACGAGCCATTCATGACCAAGTATCACGTCTTCTCTTAGCCCTGGGACAATTAGGAAAGTATCTGTCAAGACATGGGCGGCTGAGGTCCATGTAATATCTGCCTCCCCGCTAATCTTCATCTCCACACTCGAGTGTGCGAGTCTTACAATTTTATCCGTACTGTGTCGTATTAAATGGCTAGGTACTAACCTAGCATTCACTAAATTGTGCGTGCTCGCCGAATCTACTAGGGCCGCGGTAGCGATACCTACTAGCTTAGCAGGTATACGTGATAATGGCCGTCTGTGAAGTCCCGTTACGTTGTTACATGCCCAACCCCTTCTATTGTTGTCGTTTCCAGTAATCGTGCGGTGGTGGTCTATTGTCATTGGGTCTGGCTGGTCGCGTTGACCATTTCCACTTAACGTCGGCGTGTCGCCTGAGCGTGGTTGGTTCCGCCCAGGCGGGAGGCGTTTCCCGCTCTAAAGGGTTGATAGGTAGGTCTGGGTCCGTTATTGTTATGTCTATACCAATCGTGGTTCGGCCTCCCCGCGGGCCGCTGTCCATTTGGTACATAGTTTCGTCCGCCGCCATTTTGTCGCAAGTCGGCGCGATGGTCGCCTTCAATATACCTCTCTGGCTCCGATTGGAAGCCATTTTGACGATGTTGATGCTGCACTGACGGCATGTTCCACTGAACCCGTGTAGTGTTTGTATATAAAGGTTGCCGTGGGAAGTCTAGTCCCGAAACTCGACTCCGCAGAGTGTCCATCGTATAGGGTCCGAAGGTCAGACCCACTTCTAGAAGTTCGCTGTACCTCGGGTGCATCAGGCCGATGAGATCCTGACAGATCTCGTTGATCTCTCCCTTCGGAAATAGTCTCCTGTATATTACATTTTTCCTCTGCAGGAAACAAATACCACTTTCGCCCTCTCGCTGTCGATCTCCATACAGGCTCACCAGCAGCGAGGCACGAGCTGCCTCTGTTCCATATCTGGACCGAAGAACGTTGCAGAAGTCCGCCCATCCCCAGCGTCCTTGCAAGTGAGGCCTCCACCAGTTCTTTGCTTCGCCTCTTAACCTCTGCGCTGCTCTCTCCACCTGCACGGCCGGGCTACAGTGTACAGCCTTGAAATGCGCTTCACAAGCGCGTATGAATTGTTCAGGGTCTTCTTCGGCTAGACCGCTGAAGGTATCTTCCAGGACACGTGGTACGCATGCCCGCTCCCAAGTCCCAGACGGGGCCAAGGCGGCTCTCGCGGGCGAGCTATAATTTTGGCCTGCCTCTGCCTCTTCTTCGATCGGCATTGGTATAACCGGACTATTTTCTGCCGAACTCTCCATGTCTGACGCACTATTTCCTCTCAACCGTCGCATATCTGTCACTATCTCTATTCTCCTCTTAATATTTCGGTGTCCCGACTGCGTGACTGTTTAAGTAACCGCCCTTGAGACGACTTTATCCGGTAACCGGCGCGGTGATCTCTTATTCAGTATTATCAAAAAAACATCGGTCAAAGTTCCTAATTGAAAGAAAAAAGTAATTTTCAAAGTTCCTAATTGAAAGAAAAAAATTAAAATTTTTCTTTTTATAATCACTATCGACCTTAAACGATCTTTATCTATCTCCGTACGTAAAATAATTTATCCGTAATTGGACTACTTATACCTAAAACCATCAAATATTAATCTTATGTAACTCACCGCTAATGAGTCTAGAGTAGCAATCCTCTTCCGTATACATACAATCAAATTTATATAAAAATTATATCCGTAACAGTTATATTCGTAAATGTATTAAAATATATTTGTACCTATCATTTTTTCTTTGGTAAATATATTCATAACCTTTTTGGTTTATTATCCTACCCCTAAGGAGAGACGAATATTTCTTCCTAAGCGAGTATTATGCTTCCCAAACGAAATTAGTCTATAATATTAATTTACCCAACTCACCACTAACGATATTAATCTCGATTGAAAATAGCTATACCTACGAGAACAAAAAAAAATCGAGAACAAAAATTATCTATCTCCCCACTACTGAGGACAAAATCCTGTTTCGTAATTAGCAGTTATCCTTATTATTTTATCATTAGCAGAAAAAACGTAATATTCCCAAAAAAAAATATTATAACGGCCTAATTATTCATTGCCAAGCGAGTTTCCCTATCTACTCATCGAGACGCTTATTATATAAAAAAGAATTATTCCCGTCGTCCAAGCGATTTCTTACTGATGTATATACCTATTCTATCAATTCAGATACCTATTGTCGATCAGTCAATTACCTACTAATTAAAACGTTACGAGTGTCGATGATAAAGATTTAACTACCAAATACAAAAATTATAAGGTCACCAGCTTCGGTGATTAGTCAAATGATATAAGGATCACCAGATTCGGTGGTTCAAGACATACAAATAAAAATATTACCTACCAAAATTGTAAAGTAATAGGTAAAAACTAGTGTTGGGTAATTGCTTAGATATTAATATTTCTTTCTCTATCTCTCCCCCACAACCCTTCTGAAGCCTCGAGTTATTTTATCCTAAATTCGTGGGTACGTGTTTTTTTTCTTAGCAATTATTTTCGTAAGTGAACAAACTTAAGTTTCTTTCGACTTAATCCGCGGAAGGTATTTTTCGATTAATATCTGGTTGGATTATTAATGGGATTCCAACTGGAATCTCTATTTTCCAATAAGAAAATCAAAAATCGCGAATTTTCAACGATTAATTATAGTTTTTTTAATAACGATTAATTTCTTTATTTTATTAGATATAATTCGCGGAGAAGTCGCTTAAGCTGCCTTCAACGTTGGGCGCCATTTAATACACCGGGGGGAGTTTAAAAGAGGTAAAGTGGGAAGGTCGGAAGGTGTTGCGAGGTTGTTGATAATTATTTAAATATTATTTGAAAGTGAAAGTTGGGTATTGGTTTTGTCGGGAACTATTTTCTTATTCAGTGCTCACACTGAGGTGGCACTAGAGTATCGGCACAGCCGATTTCGACGACTTGCTAGGCTCAGGGCGGTAGCCGCCCTTCGCCGCCCACTAGTTGGTTTGCCCGGCCAGCTATCGGGTGCAAGCCGTCGCTGTGATTCCTCCCCGGGAATTAAAACTTAAATTAAACCTTAAAATTACCTAATTACTAACTATAATTAAAACAGGCTTCAGATTGGGATTGTATATGAGAGAGAAGAAAAAAATCAATTTAGTTAACTAAAATTTACTAGCATCTAGGCACACAACGACATTACAAGCTAAAGAGACAATGTTATCTAAATGCTAGGACTTATACTAAGATCTTAATGTATACTTAAAACTATGTGTGTGCACACAACAAAACACGAAGGGAGTCTTTGAAAAAAAAACGTTGAAAACGTCGAAGTGTGAAGAAACGAAAATGAGAACAGGGCGGTATTGGCCTCCTGTGAGGCGATGGCTGGTGATCCTCGTGGGCGGCCTCTCCAGAGGCGGCGATAATGATCCTCGAATTGCCTCCTACCACAGAGGCGGCGTGGATGTCTCCTGGGTAGGGCCTCTTTTCCAAAAGAAGCGCTTGCCGTTGTCTTCTTGGCAGGGCGGGAAAAAATGGCCCTCCAATTGAGTGGAGTATAATGGACTCAGTGGACATACAAAATAATGTGAAATAAAACCTGGTAGGTTGGCCTCTCTCCGTCCGCGGGACCTCGCCAGAGCGAGTCTGTAGTAGACCGTAACGACCGCGTATGCCCTGATATAGATTTTAATGTTTGAAATGGGCTCCTTCCTTGCTGGTCTGATTCACTGGTTTATAGTAAAGTACTTTGTAAAATTTTATCTGCTATGCGTCCACGACGGTTGGGTAGAATCGTTGGTACTTGGTCTAGCTGGCGAGACCCGCGAACAAGAGAAGGAAGACTGTTACTGTTGCGATGACGAAATCGGAATGCTCCAGATCATCCCGTGCGGTCGCTAATATTGACCGGCGGTATCTCGTCCCGCAAGCCCCTTCCCCTAGTCCCTCGAAGGTTCCTGTGTTCCCGAACGAACGCACTGGTTTTTTTCGCGCCGATTTCACGCACTATGTTTTCTTTTTTTAATTTTCGTTACACATACACTTTTTCTTTTTTTCATCTTATACACTTATACACTTCTTATGGACTATTTACATGATCAGAGCAACATAACATTATAATTTCTCCATACAGAAATGTGTGCCTATAGGTAGGTATTTCCAACCCTGATTAACTATATTACCTAACACACAAAATTATTTAGACAGTGATATGTTGTAGGAACATAAAATTATGGTACTTCCCAACAACTATTTTATTCTCCTTGACAATAGCATTATTTTATTTCAATTTTATTGACAAAAATCATTATTTTATTCCTTTCTTTTCGCCCTACCAATCCTAACTATGTTACATAAATTAATATAAGTTCCCGTAGGTACATTTTCTTTTTATAAAACAACTCATTCTTATTACCTCGATGACTGCCATAATTTTCTTCGATGCTTGGAGAAAAAAGAATCGAATTTTCTCAAGGAGAAAATCATTTTCCTACCTTTATCGCTATTCGCCCTCTGTATGTCGAGACGCGAAGCTTTTCCCTGCGCCCCTAGCTTACTAATACCTCAGCTAAACGATCTGCATCAGAGTCCCGAACCAAAGCGCGAAAGTATCCCCTACGGACGTAAATCAACTTATTGTACTTCAATTTTCTTCCCTTTTATTATTATTAATTTAATATTCTCCCCTCGCGCCAATTTCCTCCCCTTTCAGACTTTCCTCGGCTTATTTTCTTCGTGCCATCTATAGAGTTTCGCGCGCTGTCTCTGACCTATGACAGTCGGTCTAGCAGAGCGCTTCCCGAAGCTGATCGAATTTTTCGCTAGATGTTTCGCTAGAAATGGCAAAGGAAGGTATTATAAGACTAACAAGTGGAAATAAACTAAACACAAATTTAGAAATCCAAGCAAATCTAAACAAAATAGAATCTCAAGACAAATTACTTGCATTCCCAACAGATAAAATATTAACTGTTTACAACTTTGAAAAACCATACAAAGTAGAAATACAAACTAAAACTACAATAGCAGATGTTTGGTATCAGGAATCCAATAATGCACTTATATGGTACACTGACGGATCCAAGAAAAAGAATGGTATAGGATCGGGCATATATGGGCAAGTGCCTAGGGTGAAGATCCACAAGCACTTGGGACAGTATGCAACGATCTTCCAGGCAGAAATATGTGCCATAACACTCTGTGCCTATGAAATCCTAAGAAGGAATTATAAGAACCACAGAATATACATTTACTCTGATAGTCAAGCTGCTCTTAAAGCTCTTGATTCCTACACAGTAACTTCATCAACAGTACTAGACTGCATTGAAGCGCTGAAGACTCTATCAGTAAACTATGGTAACAAAATCACATTAAGATGGGTACCTGGACACTCCAATTATAAAGGTAACGAGGAGGCTGATGCTCTGGCAAATAGGGGAGCGGACATAGCTACCTATGGGCCGGAGCCTCACTGTCTCCTAGCTAATAGTATTGTCAAATCAACACTTTACCAAAGAATGCTTAACAATGCCACTGAACTCTGGTTATCTACCCCAGGACAGAGACATTCAAAAGCACTCATTTCAGGATTCTCTTCAACACACTCTAAGCGGATCCTAACAATGAGCAGGAATAACCTTAGGATTCTTACTAGAATCTTAACTGGTCACTGTAGACTCAATAAACATCTATGCACGATGAATCTATCGGAAATGTACCTATGCAGGTTCTGCATGGATGAACATGAAACACCGATGCATCTACTTACAGAATGTGGCCCACTAATGCAAACAAGAGTAAAGAAAATAGGTTTGCATATTACTGATCAAAAGCAAATCAGAGACACCGATCCACAAAGGATTTTACAGTTCTTCCAGGAGATAGAACTATGGAATGACATCTAGCAGGCAAAGTATCACAATGGACTACTATTGAGTCGACGTGAGAGGGTCTCTGGATGGGTTATAAAAAAAAAAAAAAAAGTCAGCTCAGACACAGGCATGAATGCCCAAATATTTCTGCGCATAATAGCTTATAGCTTATATGGGAAGTACATACGATCAGATAATCACCTATCACCTGATCTCGGATATGGGTTATATAAGAATTTTATAACCGTGCTGAGTAGGTGGCGAGGGAGAATTCCGGCGTTCGGTTCTCCCTGCCTACCCAAGGTAACGCAATGACCGTCATGGTATCGCCTGGTATTATTTACTTATTGTTAATTTCTATTTATTTACTAAAATCCTTTTTTTCAAGTATCACAATAACAATTAACATAATATAACTTTCTACCGTAGTAAATAAAATTATAAGTTATACTATAATTTAAAAAGGTTAAAGTATGTCGTAAGTGTATACATTTATACCTATATTTTAATTTGTGGATTAGGCTACTCTACTAGGCTATGTAAGCCTGTCCCAGAGTAACGTTATATAAATCAGTCCTATTATTTCAATTCGTCATGGTGTTAGTTATTTTTGTAAGATTTTGTGGTAGGTTGCAGTAATTTAGATGTGCGTATGTATGAAGTATGTATTTATTTTTGTGTTGTAAAAAAAAAAAAATAATGCCAGAATAATTACAGTACCTACTGCTTTATACCGTCGTAGGAAAATTTGTAGGTAATTTTGTAACAGAACGGTGTATGACAGAGTTCAGAATGAAGATACAAGGAAAGAAAGTAAGATACCGAAAGATGTAATTAACAGAATTAAAGTTAACACATTTAGATGGGTTGGCACGACCATGTAGACGATATTTTTAAAGATGAAAGTGCAAGAAACGTGAACCACAGACGAACATGTCTCCGACGATGTATGAATGTTGCTGAGGCGATGAATGTGTGTCAAGGTAGAAAAATGCGGCGTTCGGTTCTCTTTGCCTACCCCGTGAGGGCCATGGCGTGCTGGTCTGTAAGTATGTACGTAGGTATGTATGTATTTTTATTTTATTTTATTTTATTTTATACAAAGTATACAAACAATATCTGGACAAAATATACAGGTGATACAAATATAAAAAAAAAATTAGCATGCCCAGCATCACTTACATGTATACATTATTACCAATTATATATTTATGTAGTGTAGGAGAAAAAAAGAAAACAGTAAATAATCAGATATGTGACATGTGAGTGGGGAGTGTGTGTGTGTGTGAGTATGTGTATGTGTGGGTGTGTGTGGGAGTGTATGAGGATGTGTGTGAACCTTTATGTGATGAACCCAACTTATCAGCATGAGTATCTAGGATTATATTAGAGTACCTAATAATCTATTCTTTACCATAATCAATGGGGAGTTAAAAAGGTCTGCATCACTAATGTTGGAGTTATAAAAATGGGAAGTGCGGTATATGAAAGAATTCTGTCTGGCATTAGTGTTACAAATGGGGAGGAAAAGTAGGTTAGTCAGTCTAGTCGGTCTTGTTGGCACTCTCAGAGTCAAGCGTTCTAGCAGATCAGGGCAGTCAACCGTTGAGTTTGCAATTTTGAATAAAAATATAACATCTGCTATAGTTCTGCGGCTCTCGAGTGATGTAATTTTGTAATGCTTTAAGGAATCAGAGTAACTAATGTGGTCTCTGTGCGCACGAAAGTCAAGATATCTGAGAAATTTCTTTTGCAGCCTTTCAACTCTGATCTTGTATATGGCATATGAGGGAGACCAGACTTGAGATGCGTATTCAACAATGCTACGAACATATGCGAAGTACAGAGTTTTAAAGGTAGAGATATTATTAAATTGTCTGCACAAACGGAGAACATATCCCAGCATTTTGGATGCTTTGGAGGTGATATTATCTATGTGCTTGTCCAGGAGTAATTTACCATCCAACTTGATGCCTAGGTCTTTTATTTCAGTGGTTATAGTAATAGGATGGTTGTTAAGTTTATAAGTATAATTAACAATATTCCGGTTTCTGGTGAACCGGATAGCAAAGCATTTATCAGTATTGATCTTCAGGTTATGGTGTTTACAATATAGGTCAAGGCGATTTAGATCATTTTGAATGTTCTGACAATCCTCAACACTTTTCACACAAGCAAAAATTTTCATGTCATCGGCAAAAAGTAAAACATGAGAGAACAGAAAGCAATTTGAAATATCATTTATATAAATATTAAAAAGCAGAGGCCCCAACAAGGAACCCTGAGGGACACCTGAAGTAACACGAACCCAACTTGACTTAAATCCACCGACTACCACAGCCTGACTTCTATTGGAGATGTAAGAAGAAAACCATCTATACAAGTCACCGTGAATACCGATTTGATAAAGTTTTTCAAGCAATGTGCTATGAACAACCTTATCAAACGCCTTACTATAGTCAGTGTAGATTGCATCCACCTGTGTTTTACTATCCATTTTTTCGTGGAGAAATTCAAGAAAAGATACAAGATTGGTAACAGTAGAGCGACCACTTACAAAGCCATGCTGGTTGGAATTCAAAAATGGCTTTAAGGCTGGGAACAATTGGTCATATATTATTTTTTCGAATATTTTACTGAAAATGCATAGTTTGGAAATCGGTCTATAATTTTTTACATCTGCCTTGTCGCCAGACTTGAAAACAGGTGAAACAAATGCTTGCTTCCAACGTAGTGGCATTGTGCCCTCATTAAGTGATCTACGAAATAGATAAGATAGGGGGGTACATAGATTATTAGCACACATGAAAATGAAATATGGGGGGATATTGTCCGGACCAGCTCCCTTCTTTAGATCGATTTTAAGTAGATATCTCAATGTGGATGCTTGGTTGATACTAACATCATCAATATTCCCAGCATAGTTGTTCATATCGTGACAAAGTGAATTCTGACCTAGAGAAGCATTGTCAAAAACGGAGCTGAAATAATCTGAGAATAGATTAGATATTCCTTGCCCGTGATGCTCTTTTCTATCCATAAACTGCATAGTGCTAGGTATGGCATGTGAATTGGATGTTAATTTAATATATTTCCATATGTGCGAGGGATCGATTGAGATAGCATTCTCGGTTTCTGAAATAAATTTATTATAGCATTCACGGCTGAGAGTTTTGTGACGTTTTCGAAGAAGTGAGAAAGTCAAGTAGTCTAAAGGGTTTTTGGATAATTTATATTTTCTAAAAAAACTGTATTTTTCTTTAGTGATTTTAATTAAAGCTGAATTATACCAAGGTGGGTATTTAGAATTTGCGGAGAGTTTTCTTGGTATATAGGTATCAATTAAGTCATATAGAATAGAATAAAATTTATCAATAGCGGAGTCAATGTTGCAATGTGAGAGTACATTCACCCAGTTAATTTTACTAAGTGCTAAATTAATCATTTCGTAATCCCCACGTTTAAAAATATGCACGAATCTTCTTTCACCAACCAGCACAGGTGGACTAGAAAAAGAAATTGTTACAGTCAGTGATTTATGGTGAGAGTCTTCATCAATGACAGGATCGTCACAGGCAGAGACCTGGACAAATTTGTTACACAGGACAAGATCAAGAATACGATTGTTAGAGTTAGTGACAGAATTAAATTGATTTAGTCCAGCAAAATTAATGTTGTCAATAAACAAAGCACTGACCGGAGAGGACACAACAAGTGGAGAAAGAAATATATTGTTATTGTGCTTTAACCAAGTAATTTCAGGAATATTAAAATCACCCAAAACAAGAAAATTATCACACGGGTAGTCCAAAGTTAATCTGGATAACTTATTGAGGAAGCTTTCCATGTGAATAAGATAAGTAGGTCCCTTAGGAATATATACACAGCAAACGTGTAAACTAGAATTAGAACGAGTGTTCGAGTTAAGTGAGATCCAAACATCTTCAGCGCGAGATTGAAAATTGGGTCGAACTTGAGCAGAAAGATCACAACGAACCGCTAATAGTACTCCCCCTCCCAGACGTTGACCTGTATAGTTAAAATATAGTATAGTTAAAAGTTAAAATTCGTCTGTGTATACATGCTAAGTCCTTTCTTTATTCGTATAATTTTCATAGTCCTAGAACGTCGCTATTTGGTCTCTCTTAAGTCGAGGTTATTGTGAATATCCTGGGATATTATTCTAGGTATGCAGCTTGGTACTTTCGGACCGGGTCGTAGGTACCCGCGCGAAAAAAAAAATCGATACATGTCGGTATTCTGAGGATGACTTAGATATTAAACCTTAGGGTCGTGATCTTTTCGACTGTAGTTTTTTTTCTTTTGTTTTTATATTTTCGTAGTGCGAAGAATAGGTTGATTTAAATTTCTATTTCTCTCGTTACTGGGTCTTAACCTTCTATTATAGCGTTAGGTAATTATTACCGGGAGGTTTTTTTTTTTTTTTATTTTATTCATGCTCTCATTTCTTTCCTGGGTTATTTAATCATTCGATTCTTTATTTATTTATTTGTTTATCTGGCTGTTTATCCTCTGAAATGGTTGTCTACCACTTCCTACGTTTACTTATTTTTTCTTATCTCTTTTCTTGATTGCGTTAGTTATTTATTTACGTATTTATTCCCCTATACCTATCTGTAAATTTTCTTTCAGCAATCACTCTGTTGGTTTACTTACGTGTTTTTTTCTACATTCACGTAATTGGCTTACTCCCCAGCTCATTAATTTTTTTTTTTTTTGTTTACTGTTAAATATGTAGGTCTTGTTTCCCGAAATTAAAATAATTAAATAAATAAATCAATTTTTCTGTTTTCTATCTCCTTTCGGTCCGCAACGATTCGACAGTGGGTAAGCCCTGGCTACCTCTACTTATATTTCCTTGTCTGGTCTCATTCAAATTTATGTGTCCTACCCTTAAGACTAAACCCGCGTCCGTGAACCTGATACCTTGGGGCGGTCTAGTGATCTAGTGACCGAACATCGTCTGGACCCATATGCGTTCCCACGAACTAGATTTGCAGGGCCACATCGCCGTCCGTCTAATTTCTGATTTATCGTATCCGTTAGAGCGGCTCGCGAAATCTGACACCTTTCTCCAACGGACATTCCAGTGGCGTAACTCTCTAACTACTTGGTCCTTTGATGTTGTTCAATACGAAACATCTCTGTGTTTTCTCAAACCAAAATTAAAAATACCGAAAATATTTTTATTATTCACGGTGAGCTTGTCTGTTGATTTCTTATTTATGCCGCCAAATTATAACTTTTGGGTAATTAAATTATTTACCGATTAATTATTTACTTATTATCATTTCGTTAATTATCATCCGACACTAATTAGCTATATCACATTCTATTGAATAGGATCCAGCGATTACTAGCAAGTTTCTTCTGAAAGCATTTTCCTATGTCAGAAGCAATTTTTTTTTCTTAAGACTTGTTCCCGCTTCTATTTTTCTGATTACCCAAAATATTTCGGTACGCCCATGTCGCATTTCGATGTCTCGACCGTTGGCGTGTTCCCATGGACCAGCCAAGATATCCATATGTGTCAATTATAAGTTATTGCGTCCTGCCTGGCACTTCCTTGCGACCGACAAGGTTCTCCGGGGCTAAACCAACATACCACCTACGCAGGATTCTGCGAAATATGCACGTCTCTAGTGTCTGAGACCCGACGCGTGATTTTGTTCAAATACCTATCCATGTTGGATATATCAAGTATATATGGGATATTTTTACGACTCAACCATAGATAAATTCTCATAATTCTTTCCATATCCATAGAAAGCGCAGATAAATCAAGTTACAAACATAGGTTTTCATATAATATACTAGATGTAGTTAGCAAATTTTGTATGAATTGAAGCGAGTCATTTTTCCGGGGGATTTTTGACATTTGGTTGGCAGAAAACATTGTTTTTGTATAGAGAATAACGACTTATATGAATAGTTTTCGGATTTATTTGTCGAAAAAAACTAGTTTGTACATCAAAGTTATAATAAACAGTTATCTAGGAAGTTTTAAAAAATATTAGGCTAAAATAATGGGCGGTTTACAGTGTAATTATTGATATATTAACATTTTAGTAATGCCTAGGATCATTAAGAATTTCAGTGATTTTGTATTCAATAATCTCAATTACCGTTTGTTATATTTTAATTTAGCTTTACCAATATTTTCTTTATTAACTTTATAATAGTATAAGTAGTGTAATATTACGAAAATACATCGAGTAGCTACGCAAAAATCAGATAAAGGATTAAGCGATTTGTACGTCACAGATTTTTCCTTTGGCAGCCCCTTCTTGCATTCCTTTCTAAATATTTTTTAGTTTTTAACCGCTTTACATATCTCATTTGTTAATAGAAACATTCTAAGTGATTTAATTTATTTAGATTGAATTTTTAACAGTGACTGAATAGGTATATGCTTTGTTGTAATTATAAAATCTGCTATTATACGTGGTGCTTCCTTTTATAAGGTATTGAACACCCGTCGCTGGTTACCATTTGTGATGGTATGTATGTAATTATTTAAATATTGAGCTCCGAAACGAAACAACAACTGTTGTTTCTTGACATCCCAAGAAACAACAATTAAATCCTAGTTAATCAGTTTAATTATGAATTAATATTAAAATTATTTCATCTTAACTTAACCTATATCTATTTTATTTCATATTTTTCAATTTCAAAATACCAAAATGATTACCTGTGCATTTGTATATTATCTCCGTTATTGTGTCGATAAGTACATCCATATCCAGAACATGAAACGGGCATTTTAAATAAAAGACAAGGCTACGCCTATTTACACGACTCAACCATAGACCAAAAATAACCACAGAAAATGCAGATAAATCAAGTTATAAAAATATTTACCTTTGTTATAATTGTAGATCTCGATGAAAAAATGATTTATAAAATTAAGTAAATGTAATAAGATGCCAATATTATTTATTTTTTCTTCAAGTTGCTTTCCATGATGCATTTTTATGACCATTGAAAAAATGATAAAGGTAAATATTTTGATTTATCTGCGCTTTCTATGGTTATAAATGACCTAAAAACATAGACATCAGAAAATTTGTCGTGTAAATAGACACTTTTTGGCGGGAAAACGCTTTTCCCGCCAATTCCGGTCGTAAAAATAGTGGCACCGTTTATAATTTAATATAGATAGTGAACCCCCGGCAAACTTCGTATTGATGGTCCTTCATTACCACCCGTCACTTCAGACCCTTCAGTACCACCCGTCCCTTCAGTACCACCCGTCCCTTCAGTGACTCCCGTCCTTTCAGACCCTTCAGTACCACCCGTCCCTTCAGTACCTCCCGTCCCTTCCTTTCATTACCTTCCGTCCCTTCCTTTCATTACCTCCCGTCCCTTCAGTACTTCCCATCCCTTCAGTACCTCCCGTCCCTTCAGTACCACCCGTCCCTTCAGTACCTCCCGTCCCTTCAGTACCTCCCGTCTCTTCAGTCCCTCTCGTCCCTTCAGTACCTCCCGTCCCTTCCCTTCATTACCTCCCGTACCTTCATTAAATTAAGAAAATATAACGAAGAAGAAGAAGATAAAAGATTAAATCCAGAAACCTGCGAAGAGATGGAAGAAAAATTGAACCTTCTCCCAGGATAGTCCACCTTCATAGGTAAAATGACCTAATACCCGATGAAGAAGAAGATACAGAAATTATTTTGATACAAAAACCATCCCTGGTATACTCTCGACAATTCACCAAAGTTTCATAGCAATCGGATGAACGGTTTAGGGGCGCATTCAACACATGCATATATGGGTACATACAAACATTCAAATTTATAATATAGATATCATGTTTTCATCAAGGAACACAGTTTTGTCTTCATGTATTGCAAGTCAATTTTATAAATGAAATTATTGTGTAAGTACCTACCATTTATATTGTTTCACAGTAGGTAGGTATACAAATCCCAGTGCTAACATATGGATTGGAAACAATGACACTAACTGCCAACACAATATACAAACTAAAATGTACGCAACGAGCTATGGAACGACAAATGTTAGGAGTGAGCCTCCGGGATAAAATAAGAAATGAAGAAATAAGACGTCAAACAAAAGTCGTTGACATAGCAGACCGTGTTGCAAAGTTGAAATGGCAGTGGGCAGGACATGTTGCAAGACAGGGTACCGAGAGGTGGACACCCAGAATACTAAAATGGAGGCCGTGGGAAAATAAAAGACCGGTAGGGCGACCACAAAAAAGACGGGTGGACGATATCATTCCGGTTGCGGGAAAAGGTTGGCTGGGGGAAGCACAGGACCGAGAGAGATGGAGTTCATTGGAGGAGGCCTACATCCAGCAGTGGAGAGATGGCTGACGAAGAAGAAGAAGAGGTATACAAATATGTATTTTCCTTTAAAATGTTCTTATATTTTAATTTAAACAACTGCGCATGCGCCGTAAATACCACAATGACATTTAAATGTGACCACAGAAAATGGAATAAAAAGAATGAATATTTCCTACCTACCTACTGTGTGATATCGGAATATTTCTCATACTAAGTGGGTATATTAAAATAACGTTTCCCCTCTCTTCACCGTTCTATGGTACACAATAAATGGTTAGATGTGAAATATTTTTTATTTGATTTAATTTATTTATAACGCATAATATGTATTAATATTATTTTTCTACAGTCCTCCATATAAACTTTAAGTATGCCAAATCTCAAACTCGTCCGTGCGCCCATTTATCCGGAAATTGTACTTAACGTTTTAGCTTCACGTATTTTTTTTTAAATGAATATGTCCTTGTTAAACAAGTACATATACATCTTCCTACGTTCCCTAAAATAAGCAAATAAATGCTTGTTCTTAGGTGAACGAAATCGTTCGAGGCAGGATTCGAACTCGCGACCACTGGATTACCCATCTATTAATATATAGATTTTTATTCATTCTAAATTTTACTACCAGGAATACAAATTTTCTAACGATAGTATATGTTTATATTAAGATTACACAGCAACTGGTACAATTAATGTACCTTGCATTAATTGTACCAGTTGCTGTGGAATAATATTATTGTCACAATAATGATTTAAGGTACCCAACTGCGTATTAGTAAAAATTGTATTTTTGTGTGGTGGGTGCATGGATGTACATGTAATGTATCAATATAATATTGTAAATCTCCAACCTCGAAAAGACGTAATCCTAGTGAGGTTGGGATAGTATTTAAAAATATTGCATATATGTTTTTATTTTGACCGAAATAGTAAGATGATATAGTTTTAAACTTTCCGTGTAAGAAAATATCTTCCCACATACATTGTATGCATGTGGTTTTTCATCCGAATGAGTTGGTTTGTTTAAATGTCGTCGTTGAAAAAATGTCTTCTCGCAGACATTGCATTCATGTGGTTATTCACTAAAATGGGTGAGTTCATCTTTGTTTGAATCTTTTCGAAAAAAATTTCTTCCCAGACATATACACGTGGTTTTTCGCCCGTATGAAATAGTTTATTTTTGTTTAAATCACCTTTTCAATCCGAGAAAACGTCTCCCCATAGACATTGCAATCATGTGGATTTTCACCCGAACGAGTTAGTTTATGTTCCTTTAAATTTCCTTTTTTAATACATGTCTTCCCATGACCTTCATGTTTATGTGCGTTTAAACGTCCTTTTCGAGAAAACGTCTTCCCACAGACATTGCATTTATGTAGCTTTTCACCGGAATGAATTAGCTTATGTTCGTTTAAATGGCCTTTTTGAGAAAATGTCTTCCCACAGACATTGCATTCATGTAGTTTGGTATCCGAATGAGTTAGATTATGTGCGTTTAAACTTCCTCTTCTAGAAAATGTCTTCCCACAGACATTGCATTCATGTGGTTTTTCGCCCGAATGAGTTATTTTATGTCCATTTAATATTCCTCTTTGGGAAAACTTCTTCCCACAAACATTGCATTCATGTGGTTTTTCACCCCAGTGACTTAGTTTATGTCTGTTTAAATCTCCTTTTAGATTAAATGTCTTCCCACAGACATTGCATTCATGTTGTTTTTCGTCCGAATGAGTTAGTTTATGTGCATTTAAACCTCTTCTTCGAGAAAATGTCTTCCCACAGACATTGCATTCATGTGGTTTTTCGCCCGAATGACTTAGTTTATGATCATTTAATTTTCCTCTTTGAAAAAATGTCTTACCGCACTCACTGCATTCATGAGGTTTTTCACCCGAATGGGTTAGTTTATGTACGTTTAAATTCCCCTTTTTATAAAAAGTCTTCCCACAGACATTGCAATCATGTGGTTTTTCGCCCCAATGAGTTAGTTTATGTGCGTTTAAACATCCTCTTCGAGAAAATGTCTTCCCACAGACATTGCATTCATGTGGTTTTTTACCTGAATCAATTAGTTTATGACTGTATAAATTTCCTTTTTCAGATAATGTTTTCTCACTGACGTGATTTCTATGTATAGGTATATTTATTTTGTCATCTAGTCCAATGACTGTTTGCGCTTCAATTTCTTTTTTAAAATCTTTTTCACATTTTTCAATTGGGAAATCAGGAAATTGTTTACTTATGCATTTGTCAATTGAAGGAGTATATTCATCTTTTATTTTTATACTTTGGTTTACTGCAGTGTCCATTGTCTGAAAAATATTTATACCAAAGAAACATTAAAAACTCAATTGATCTAAATTATTATACGGTGTCAATGTTATATTACAAGATACTAGTTTGCTGGTATACATCGCAAATCTGCTTATGAAAAGCAAATAAGCACTTGTAAAGGTAATAGATAAAAAACTATACAGACCAAATATTTTGCGAGTTTGGTGTAGTTGACGGATATACACAAAAAACGATTGTTCTACATTACTGACTAAGCACTGACATCCCATCAATTATTATCGAGATGCCGCCGTAACGAAAAGCATTACAAGGTGCCTAGGACCAGAACATAATTCGCACATAGGCACATCTCATTTTTAGCACCCAGGCTGCTTAATACAATTCAAGATAAAAAAAATACCTGAATCAATTGATTGGTAATTTTCCATTATATGTTCATAGACGCGCGCATCTCGTAGATATTAAAAACTGTAAATTAACTTCTTCACTTGCACATCATTCATTGACAGAAAGTCATACAATAGACTTTGATAATTCAAAAACAGTTGCAAATCTTAGCAACGAGACCTTCAGAATTTACCGTGAAGCGAATAAAATATACAGATGTAGCAATCAGGTCATAAATAATAGGGACGATAGCATTCGAATCCCAACCGCGTGGAACAGCATACTTGACAATAGTTTTCAAAATAGTAATAAAACAAAAATATAAAAAATAATGAAAAGAATAGCCTCAATACAAACAATCAAATTCTAAGTAAATCCACAAACGAAAATCCAACCGATAATAATAAAAATCAAATTACAGGGGTCACAAGAAGCCAAACAAAGCGGTGTAATCATGTAATGGCACTAATGGCACCGTCGCACCGTCACCGTGGGAGAAACCCATAGAATACACTAACTAAAGAAGCCAAGCTACCATACATACTTTGTTCACCAGTACATAGTACTGCCATCTGTATTTATGGGTAAGAAAGCTTTTTATTCATCCTAGATAATGCTTGAATTACATTTTTTGTTATTCAAGCATTATAAGGAAAAATACACAAAGGAGTAATGAATAATTTAGGTTAAGTTATTAAGGTAAAAAAAGAAACATTATTTTCATTTTTTATTAGTACTCTATTTATATGCAGAGATTACAAACAATGTAAGTATTATGACAAAAAACACAAATATAAGATTAATATAATATTACTTTTATAATTATTATGAAAACTTAATTTGTGTGCCATATTCAAAATATTAGCAAAAATATTTTTTTTGTGTTACACACTTAACTCCGTCGATAACTCGACCGGTTTCGGAGAGTACCTCTCCTTCGTCTGGAGTTCACTTACAAACTAACTGTGTTAAAATTAAAGTTATGTAGGATAGGTAGGCTGTACATTGTGGATAGGGTGGGGGTGGATAACTGAAGGGGGGGAGGAAGTGACTGGAGTGATGAAGGGGGTAACTAGAGGGGGTGGCGGTATATTATTATGGTCAACTAGTAGTGGAAATATATTTAAAATTGGGCTACCTGCGATATTTGTGTTATTGTTGATTAGATTACCTTTTTGGTTTATTGCTTTCCTTATCTCTAAGTTTTCAAAATTGTTTAGAATTAACCCTGACTTATTGGAATGCAAGATTTTAATACCTGTTCTATTGTCAAAACTATGTCCTTTTTCAATAATATGGTTAGCAAATTCACTAAAATTTGTGTTTTTCAAACATCGCAGATGTTCCTTAACTATAATATTAATACTTCTATCGGTATTACCAATATAGAATGCATCACAAACCTCACATGTTAATTTATACACTCCTGCTTTTTCTAATGGTGGAGTTATATCTTTAGAATTAGATAAATGTTTTCTGATACTATTATTGGTGTAATAAGCCGGTTTGATATTTGTTGGTAAAAGGGACGTAACGGAATCTGTCAAATCATTGATATACAACATACGCCGCCATTTCTCGTTGTTACTTGTTGCCGAGTTATTACTAGAATATAAATAGGTTGTTTGTAATTTAAGTTTAAGCTTTTTATTTAAAACGTTGTCTATTAATTTCGGCATGTACCCATTATTTACCGCAATGCTTTTTATTGTATCTAATCCTGTTTTAAAATTTATATCAGACAGAAGGATAGTTGTGAGTCTATTAATCATGGAATGATAAGCAGCGTGTTTATGAGAGATCGGATGGTTAGAGGAATTATGAATTGTTATGTCTGTGTATGTGGGTTTTCTAAATATGTTAAATTCAATTTTATTATTACTAATCGAAAGTGAGAGGTCGAAGAAATTTAAGACGGAATTATTTTGAATTTCTAAGGTAAATTGAATGTTTTTATGAAAAGAATTTAGCAAGTTCAGAAAGTTATGTAACTGGCGTACTGTACCCGTCCAAATGCAAAACAAATCATCAACATAACGTCTCCACAGTAATACATATTTTAAAAGTACAGAACTGCTATTAAATATTTTACATTCTAAGTTGTCGATGAACATATCAGCTATTAATGGGCTAGTATGGGCACCCATGGCTAAGCCATCTTTTTGGTTATATATCACATTGTTAATTTGAAAGTAATTTTGTGATAAGCACATATCAAAAAATTTAATGAGATCCGTTGTTAATTCGTTTCACAGTACCGACTCCTCTAAAATATTTTTAATAACAATTTTACTTTCATCAACTGGGACGTTGGTAAACAGGCTTACAATATCAAACGATACTAATATTGCATTATTTGGTAAATTAATATTTTTAATCAAGTTAACTAATTCTAGTGAATTTTTTATAGTGTATTGTGGCTTGAAAGTATTGGAAGTGTTGTTAAAATTAGTTATATGTTTTGATATTTTAGCTAGGGGGGCATTACAGCTTGACACAACGGGTCTAATAGGTTTATTGGGTTTATGAATTTTGAGAAGACCGTATAATTTCGGTGGTTGAGGGTTCGTAACTATTAATTGATGTTTAGAGCAATTCTTAAAACTATCACTATTACAGTTCTTAATTAACATTTTGAGTTTTCTTGGTATTTTTGTGTAGGATCTTTCTTTAACACTTCCAAGAACACTTCAAATTTATCATTGTCTAGAAAGTCTTGTATTTTTGACAGATAATCACATTTATTTAAAATCACTACTGAGTTTCCTTTATCTGCTTTAGTTATTATGAGTTCTTTTTTTTTTATTGTCTTGCACATATTTTTGATTAATTTGGTTTCCAGGTTGTGGTACACTGAGGACGATTTATCTTTTAATTGTGAAGCACAAGTATAATGATATGTTTTTGGCTGATTATATATAGAGCTGATTCTAAATCACATGCCGAACTTTCCACTGCAGGGATCACCGTATTTTTATCATAATTAAGATTGTAGTTAAGGCCCTTTGATACAATATCTAATTCTTTTTTATCGAAGTTATGAGTTGAAAGGTTTATCACTCTATCAAAAAACTGTTTGTGACATTACGAGTTATAATTATTTATGTTTGAAGATTTAAATTTTTCTTGGTACTTAGAGGTTTTGAAGTTTTTTATTAATCACTGCTTTTTTAATAAAAGCTTCAATATTCGCGTACATTCTTACTTTTTGATCGAATATATCCCATCTCCGAAACCGGTCGAGTTATCGACGGAGTTAAGTGTGTAACACAAAAAAATTATTTTTGCTAATATATTAATATAATGACTTGCGTAACGAAAAAGACAGTGTGAAGAAACAAAATTAATAAAAATAAAATTATATAATATTACTACTAGCACATATTATATGAATAGCACTGTCCACGATCAAAAAAGCATTTATAGTTTGTTGATAGAAAAAATTGATAATATTTCCTACATTTTTTTTACATCAATGAAAACAAAAGAACAAAGAAAACATTATATGAGGAATTGAATTATGAATTTAACAAAGTGTTAAATTTATAATTCAATTAAATTAGTTTTTTTAGTAAATAATAAGTAATTACTGATGATGAGCGCAAGCTTGATAACGCTATGCATAATTAATTTCTCAAGTAATAAAGTAGAATAAATAGGTACAATGTTTGCTCACAAGTAAGAAGAAATATTTTTTTTGTATAGATTAAAACAGTTTTTGGCATTTATTCTGTAAAGAATCGTTCCTTTCATTTATATCTATTCATTCATTCATACCATCACGGCATATCCCACAATGTGGGGTAACCAGCGAAAGGTGTGCGGGTGTGCATTGCCTTATAAAAGGGAGCACAACACATATGTGTATACCCACACACCAGTCTCGTCTCACCTAAAAAGGCACTACATTCAGAATGGGTGGTGTACCTCATTGCTGAACTATGTCAGATGTTATTGTTGCCTGTTGTATTTTCGATTACCCGGCTCTTACGGGACACTCGAAAACAGTAATAGAAAAGAGTGGAAGCACTATTCTAAGCCGGTGCCTCACAGCTATAACCTTGCCCATTAAAATATATTATTACAAATTTTAACATATTGGTACAACAGCAAGTCTACAATACACTTATAAATTTCATCTTCTACATTAGCACTGTGGGCGCAGTCAATAAAATTAAAATTAACTAAATGATTCAAATATTGAAATAATATGCTAACAATGTTAAATCTAGTTGCATACATTCCATGCTTTTAAACATGCTGCATTCGATAGGTATCACTGGTACTCGACTAGATTGGTTCAAGAACTATCTAGAACTCAGAAAGCAATCTGTAGAAATAAACGGCACTCGCAGCAACCCTATGTACATAAAATATGGCGTACCTCAAGGAAGCACACTTGGACCAATATTGTTCTTGATATATATAAATAACATTTTAAAAACTACTATAGATAACGAAATCACAATTAGCTACGCAGATGATACAGCCATTATTATTAATGGTGTTACATGGACGGAAACATTTAAAAGGGCAGAAAAATGTATTTCAGCTATCAAGAGTCTACTTGATGACCATCTACTAACTCTTAACTCCTCAAAAACTAAATTCTTAGCATTTTCAATCAACAAACAAGAGAACCCCACCATCCCAAATCTCATTAAAGTACACACTTGCTCTACAAATGCAGCCTTACAGTGTAACTGCGAGACTATTGAAAGGGCAACTGAAATCAAGTATCTCGGTATAATATTGGATGACGGTCTGAGATGGGTCCCACACATTGAATATGTTAGCGCCAAGGTGCGAAGATTAATATATATATTCAAAATTCTACGTAGCTTTATGAACATTTCACTATTAAAAATGGTGTACTACGCTCTGTGCCAGAGTATTATCAGTTATGCAATTAGTGCCTGGGGTGGTGCTGCGCGTACATTACTGGATCCACTAATTAAATCACAAAAATTTGTGGTAAGAGTTATCAACAAAAAGCCTTTTAGGTATTGTTCTGAAGAACTTTTTAAGCAATTCAAAGTATTGGATGTGAGGCAGCTTTATACCAGATCAATATTAATTCTATTTCTAAAAAACAAACCTCCTCAAAAATACTCCATCTTGAATAACACAAGAGGTAAAATATCGGGTAACTACTTGGTGCCAAAAATGAATACTAAATTTGGGCAAAGATTTTTTGTATTTACTGCACCTCGAATTTATAATAAATTGCCATCGGACCTTAAAGGGTTAACTCAATTCAAAGCCCGTGGTACCAAGTGGCTACTCGATGTGGGTAGAACCCAAAATGAAAGTAACGTTGCAACAATAATTTCTTAACTAATTATTTTTTGTTGTCTGTTTATATTGTGTTTATTTTTAAATATTTCACTTTTAAAACTGTATTTTTTAATTTAAAATTATGTAAGTATTCCTAATGTTTATTTTTATAGCTTTCTTATTCTTTTGTTTTTTAATGTAATGTAATAATTTCACAAATGTACAGGTGGCTGCTTCAGAACAGATTTATTCTAGTGAGGCGGCTATCTTATATTAAAATAATGTATATGTTTATATGATCATAAATAAATAAATATAATTATCAAAAATAATGAAACATTTGTACATTGTACACACTATTGATATAAGAGATGTTGCAGTATATTCGTTTTAGCAGTATATTCGACATCGTAAGGATGTTCCGCTACATAGGTCCCCCTCCAGTCTGTCAAGACGATACCACGAAGTAATCCTCCACATCCCGGTACATCTGTAATTGATAAAAAAAAATTAAGTTTATGTTACAAAAAAATATTTAGGAGGACAATATAAATTTACAAAAGGGATCACAGATTAAATATGACTCGTCATTATAAGTAAAGTATCCTAAAATACGTCGTAGGAGATACAATAAATATAAGAAGACGACTGAATAACTCTGAATTGAAGTTTGAGATGAAGTATGAGTTTGATCCAATTTAGATGTACCGAGATAGTTCAATGATGCTTGAAATGAAGAGTAGAAGTTGCGGATTCTGTTATTGATTGATGCTCTCTTCGAAAAATAAATCTTGTGATAGTCCAAGATTTAAAAAGTCTGTATCCGTGCGTGCGCATATTAATAAATATATATGTATGTATATAAATCCGACAGCTTCCTAACGTGTGCCAACATGAGGGTGTCTGGTGGTTGCGGCGTCTAGTGAATAGACATCTTTGGAAAATTGATCCAGTGTAGCCTTATAATGATTGCGGTGCGTTATGATAAGACGGCTTTGGAGCAACGCAAGGCTCCAGTATAACCTGGTACATTTCGTGTAACTGGAGGAGATCACTAGGTCATCCTCTTATCCCTTCCCCTGTGGACTTGTGTATAATGGATTGAGGGTCGCATTGCAACCTTTGATATTATAAAATCATTAAAAACAATAATATAACGTGTGAACATCATTTCAACATTTCGCTCACGCGAGTCGCAATAATAAAAAAAATAATAAAATTAAATTGAAATTACAAATTACTTTGTTTAAACCACTAATGAGTATTAACGGTTGATTAGTTGCGGAGCTGACCCGCTCCCTCATCAGAACAAACTAATACTAAAACTTAAAACTATGTAAAGAACGTGTGTAGTATTATTGCAGTTAGGGGGAGGAGCTATAAGTGCGTGTGGGTGGTAGTGGAAAGATATTGAACAGGGGCGTCATGATCAAAATTGAAGACTTAATACTTGTAGACTTGTAAATAATTAGGTAATTGTTTACAAGAACATTCCCTGGTCGACCGCAATAATTTTTATATCAATAGATATATGAACGCGCATATATTACGGGAAAAATAAAAGCTTTTGGCGGTGAGGCTTTAAAAAAAATAAACTTACGAAAAATGTATGAAGCAATCCATTACAATTTGTTAGTTTTCTAAAACAATTTTACATACATACTGTCGCGTGTCGAAAACCACACGACAAAGGTTCTGAGCGAAGCCAGGTATTTTTGCTAAGGATTGAATGTGTTAAGTACATGTCTCATGTCAAAAAGAACACCACAATTTGTTTTGAACAAATCCGCGTATTTTTACTAAGAACTAAGTAAGTTTTCATACAAATTGGCATGATGATGATGATTAGTTTGTGACGTCACGATTGAAGTCGAGTACAACCATGCTATATTTTTTTTTTCATTTTCGTAAAAAGATGATCTGGCTACACCCCTAGTACATAACAAGTGTTGCTGTCTCTTTTCCTCAGTATAATCGCGTATGTTGTCATCCTTCTCTGTTTACATATAGCCGTATCCGTGTTAACTACATAAGACAATAATCGATTATGTACGACATCTTTTTAGGGTGTCCACACTATTACTCAATCTTCACCTAGTGGAACGTATAGTTGAAAAATTCTTAAAAAAAAAAAAAGTTTTTGTTAAGTATAGATTATTATTTCAGTGTTATTTACTTCCGAATGGTTGGATTCACATTGTTAAGTTTTTGTTGAGAGTGAGGAGATACATAGCAGAAGTAAAAGAAAAAAAATAGTATTTGGAAGAAGACCTTGTATGAGGAAAGAAATATGGTTGATATTAGAATACACTATTATTAATTACTGGTTTTCCTGGCATCATTAATTTTGGGTAAAGTATTAGTTGGTTAAATATAAAGAAAAAGTAGAATTGAGGATAAGTTCAATTTATCGACTCACGTTTATGTATATAATTTTTAATTAACCTCCCTATCCTAATGAAAAGTTATAATAATAGCATTGAAAGACTTGTGAGTTGAGTATGAAGTTTTCCGAAAATCTTAGTAAGTTAAGAGTTAGGAAATGTTTTTATTCCTTTCTATTTTCATACGTATAGGCAACGAATTCATCATTGAACAATCTTAGGTTTTCATTTTTGTTAAATAATGGTCACCAAAATTCACTTTCGTAATAATAATTATTAAAAATCGTAAAAAGATGATCTGAATACACCCTTTATGTACCCCAAATACATAAGCGACGACCACGGTAAATAACGCCGGATTAGGTACAATTAGCGAGCGAACTCCAAGTTGAAAATTCAGGCGGGTTGTCAGTAGTTGTGCCGCCTAAACTTATAACATCTATCTTTGAAAATTCGTAGCGTCTCTAATTTAGGCGTTAGAACAGTTTCGTTTTCAATCTCAGAATCGTGTAGGGATTGTTGATGTTTTGTGATTAAAGGAAAAAAATATTTTTTTTTTTCATACGATTTCATTGATTTAGCGCTCCGAAAATCCGCGAGGTAAATTTCTCTAGGAGCGTATTCAGAGGTACTGAAAGCCTCCCTGACTTACGCACACACTCACAGAATGCTGGTACCAAACTTATATATATGACTACTCACGAAGCAGCAGGTCAGTTTTATTTTCATTCTCGAAGTATTAGGAAGTAATTTCTCTAAAGCTTGTCTTTACGAACGAGTTATCGCGTGAGTTCGCGTATAGAACATTTTCATGCCGGCTTCGGACGCCGGATTATATTTTTTTTTAATAAGAAAAAAAAATTAATAGAGTTTTTTTTTTTAATAAGGCGAATAGTTATATTTTTCTTTAAAGGGAAAATGTAAAAATTTAAATAAGGATGCATCAGATCTCTGCATTGTATTTCGTATAATAATATTTTTTTTTATTTTTATTATTTTTGAAATTAAAATTCGTCTTCATAAATTTAAATCTCGGAACGAAACATTGAAAATTCGTTTTCATTATAATTGTTGAACGATCATTTCGGTATTTAGAAGCGTTGATTTTGGCTAAAAGTAAAGGAATGGAAGAAATTAAGTCTTTAACGTTGCGAAGTATAAAACCAAAAAATTCATTCAATATGATTTGGAGAACTGATAATTCTTATCCTTAAAAAAAAATTCTATTTCTTGTTGTCCGAATTAGGTGCAAGATAAATTTTGGGTTAAGTAAGCGGAAACCGCTTGAAAGAGCAAATAATTCAAATTATATACACTGGCTTGAGTTCCAGACAGTTTTAAGCATCGTCAAGAAATATATATAAAACTTCGCGCCAAAAAGACAAGTAAGCGGAAACCGCTTGGAAAAGCAAATAATTCAAATTATATACACTGGCTTGAGTTCCAGACAGTTTTAAGCATCGTCAAGAAATATATATAAAACTTCGCGCCAAAAAGACAAGTAAGCGGAAACCGCTTGGAAAAGCAAATAATTCAAATTATATACACTGGCTTGAGTTCCAGACAGTCTAAGCATCGTCAAGTAAATGTAAATTGGACTTCGCGCCAAAAAGACAAGTAAGCGGAAACCGCTTGGAAAAGCAAATAATTCAAATTATATACACTGGCTTGAGTTCCAGACAGTCTAAGCATCGTCAAGGAAATGTAAATTGGACTTCGCGCCAAAAAGGGCAAGTGAGCGGAAGCCGCTTGAAAGGCAGATTATTCAAGTTATATACACTGGTTTGAGTTCCAGACAAGCTAACATCGTCAAAAGAAATATATAAATAAAACCTTCGCGCCGAGAGGCAGGTGAGCTGAAGCTGCTTGAGGAAGGAAGACCAGGCTGTTCGGCGATGTATATGTGCGAGCTTGATTTCCAAACCAAATAAGTACACATGGAAACATTACATAATATTTTCCCGCGTAAATGTTGAACAATCACCTTATAGATTAAGGTATATATATTTTGCCGCCAAGTGGATTTAAAGCTGACTAAGACCGCACCCCATGATTGATCAGGAACGTTTAAAGACTAAAGACTGTGATTTCAATGATTTTCGTTGTATAATCAAAAATAAATCGGAGTAAGGAATTTATGCTATTACTGATATGAAGACATTGTTCGATAATACTGGTGTTGTGAGATTTTATGGCCTTTAGGAAAAGATTTAAATAAATACATACAATTTAATAGTAATTTCGCGCCTTGTGAATCTAGACGTGTAGAAAAATCCCACGTAGGTCGAGTGTAAAATTAATTGTGATAAGTGGTCTAAAGGAAAAGCTGTGTATTGGTGAAATCGCATTAAGGATTATCTTCAAATTGTGTGATAGTCAGAGATAGGTCGTAAGCACCGTTTCTCTGATTAATTCACATGACAGGTCCAGTCTGAAATTTGCTAAGGTAAAAGACAGAATCTATATTGTTTTACATATAACGACGTTTACCTTTTTTTCGTGAGAAGGGTCCAGTTCTTGAGGAAGCTAAATTATTTTGCAGCCATAAGTGAAACCTTTGTCGGCTTAATTGCCCCTTTTTGAGACTTAAATTGATTGTTTTTATTTATTTTTTGGAAGACTACTTTTGTCTCACTTACTTATATATATTTTGATTCTGAACGAACCACAGATATAAATCAACCTTTTGTTGTTCCTTAAGGTCGAAATGAAGCCAAGCCAAAACACCTTAAAATTCCAAATTTGAGAATCTATTTATTGTTTCTTTTGATCGTATTGTGTACCTTGTTCAATATTTTGATTACATGATGTATATGCATGTATGTTGAGTTTGTATATATGTATATATGATTACAATTATAATATATTTTTGTTTACCTGTCGAGAGAGTTTGCAATTGCTCCACAGGCATAAAAAATAGAAAGGCGATTCCATTTTCTTATATGAATATGTTTATACATATATACAGGTGTATATGTTCCTAAAACCGCCTTGTACATGAGTAATTGTTTTCATATATTATAAACCAGAAGTGAATTGTTACCTCCATAACTTAAGTAACAGGGTCTTTCAAGTTGATATGATTTGAATTGTTTCATACAACAAATTATCTAAATTGTGGGAAGGTTTATAACCTTACTGGATAAATTAAATTCTTTTATTCAATTGTGACCTAAAGTTGTTAAACTTTGGGGAATCAATATAGGGTAAGAGGTACATTGATTGGCACCTTAAGGTTTTTTTTCGCTTGTTTTCCTAACCATTGAATACAATGAACTATTAAACTGTATAAATTTTGTTTTTTGTGTACTTCCAACATTTGAGATCATCCGTAATTCATAATTTAAAAGATACATCCTAGTGGGAACAATTTATTCTCAAAATAAAATAGTATGTCCCAAAAGTATAATAATTGGCACCTGAGGTATATTAATTGGCATTAGAAAATGTATAATCATTGGCATCTCAGATAAATTTACTAACACAAAGAAAAATTCAATTATTGAAATAAAAAATGCATTCACAATGCACAACATATGGGTAACGTGATGAAAATTAAACACACGAGTATAGGTTAAGTATTTGTAATGCATATTACAAATAATTCTCAATATAATCTAGTGTAATAAAATTAATAAATAATTTAACTTAATCAGACTCCATCAACATATCCTCTATTTCATTATCGTTAAGTTTATTTTGAGACACATTAGTTTTTACTCCAGGCTTTGAAGGTGGTTTGATTGTAACGCATGATATTATATTTATTTTCGGTTTCGGTTTCGTACCTTTTTCCTGCTGCAAATTTTCTTTTTTTATTTTGGAGAGCGTTATTGTTGTTTTTGGTGGTACATTCTCATTTTGTTGTACAAAAGAAGCATTTTTCTCAATATCTTCTGTATTAGGCAGAAGATCATTATTTATTTTCTTTGTTTGTTTATTTTTTTGTTTTTTGATTTCTGCATTTTTCTTAGAATCCTCTCTTTTTTGCTTCCTTTGAACTTTTTCATTTTCTATCTTTTTTTTAGCATTAATTTTAGATTCTTCAGCAGCAAGCCATTCTTTGCTTGTTTGCTTTGCATTCTTTGCCCTTTCTGCTACTGTCGCAGATCCATTTTACAAATGTAGATTCTTCTGCGTCTGTTAAAACAGTTGACGGTCCAGGTTTTGATTTTGTAAATTTTGAGCTGAGTCGAAACTGAATTGTTGCTCGAGGAACATTGAATTTTTTTGAAGCAGTTTTTTTTGCCATGCCACCTCGTACAGCATTTAAAGCTAGTTGGATATACTCCTCTGTGTAATTTTTAAAGTATTGTTTGGATTTTGTTTTAGGCATTTTCTGAAATGAAAATTAAAGAGAGGATATAGTGATTGGCACAATTGATAAATACAATTATTGGCACTGCCAGTAATTGTTTTTCTGCTAAATAACTGCATAATGATGATGATTTCTATATAAAAAGACTTAATAGTAGATGAAAGTGCAGAAATACAACATAAAAAAAATATTTTTAAAAAATACAGTGATTGGCACCTGTGCCAATGAAAGTGTATCTATACAATGAAAATTATAATAGTTGGCACACCAAAATATCACATTTAGCTAACACATAACCTAGAAATATTATAAATTAATCATACAATAATCATTTTTCTTGAGAAAAATAAAAAGAAAAAACATAAAATAACTGTCAGAGTATATTTAAAGATACTAAATATATGAGCTTACCTTGTGAAAAAAATAAGAATCCGATAAAAAATCTGTCAACGCTCAAACCGCCAATGAAATCTTTAAATCAAATAGCAATGTTGCTAGTTGTGAAAATTAAAATCGATGTAGTTTAAAATAATAATATTCAAGTGACTACCTACTTTAAAGATTAAAAAGCATTTTCTAGCAACATTCTTAATATTCACATTTAAAGTTGGGAGTGCCAATCATTGGGGGGGTGCCAGAATTAGTACTTCTTACCCTATAATTATTTTATAGTTAATGATTGGTTTAATTTTTGTTAAATAAATTCCGTTCTGTTCTTTTCCTTCTCATACATATTAGTACCCTTTTTTTGGTCAAGCAGCTATGAGTTACCGAACACCTTGGGAAAAACTTATTTCCAATAAATACATATAGTTTTTTTTTATTTATTTATAACTTAATTTTTTTTATCATACTGGTGATTTGCAAATTGTTTTTTTTGAACCATTTACCAAAGGGAAGGGGTTTATTTTAAATAAGATAATTCTATCTTGGCCTTAAATTTTAAAATTAATCGATTTTACTTTCTTGCAACCTCCTCTTATTATAATTGGATATAGTTTTATATCTAACTCTCAAGGAAAATTTTGATTGTTGTTTTTTTTTTTTAATTCAAAAGAAGGGTTTTATTTTAAATAAGATAATTCTATCTTGGCCTTAAATTTTAAAATTAATCAATTTTGTTTTTCTTGCAACCTCTTCTTATTTTAATTAAATATAAATTTCATATTTAAATCTTATAGAAAATTTGATTGTTGTATTTTTTTGTTTTAATTCAAAAATTCTTTTAACTACACATCATCAGGATCTCGGTCATCTTGATCTGGTGTACCTTTTTTTTTTGAAGTAAAAATATAGGTATATATGTGTCTAACTTTAAATTATAATTAGAATCCTATTTTGAATAATTTCCTTGGATTATTTTATCTTGTTGTTGTTCCCTTGTTGTTTTCTTGTTTTTTTTTTGTTTTTATTGTCTGAATAAATGCAGAGATCTATACAAAGCATTTGAGTTTCTTTCATATTTTTTTTAATAATTAATTCACAAATGATTTTTACTCCATTTTTAAATATGGACTTATTCAAATGGTAATAAGTTTTTTTTTTGGAATATATACATAGTAATTATTTTTGTCAAATAATTACACAGTCACCTTACGTATGTAAGGCTCATTCATCCGAATCCTGGACTGCAAATGAGAGACGGCGTATGGTAAGTCGGACATCTACGCAGGGGAGAGTTCTCATCAGTCATCAATTTAATAACTTTATTATTTAATTATTTTTTTTATTATTTATTTTTAAAACCTAAAACTTGTGACATCCGCCCCGGGCAAATTTAAACAAAGCAAGATTCTATCTTAGCTTAAAAATTAGGGTGTGACAATACAAACATAACGAAACTCATCGCTACTCACTCGAAACTCATCGCTAGGTGGCAATTTTGCCTCCAAACCTCTAGCGCTTTAAAAGCAAATTTAAACAATGATAAAATCGCAATTTGCCACATTCACACGCGTGGAATATATTATATTCCATTATAAAATAGTAATCACATATTCTTATATTGAAATATAACGATATAACGATATTCTTATATTGAAAACATGATTTTTATAAGTTAAAAATAAGCACCAATATCAAAAAAATTAGCACACAATAGGCCCAATTCAGATTCGACTAAAAATTTTATACGGAATTTTAGTATATGAGAAATGTCAAAAAGTTGACCAAATTTATACGGGATTAAATTGGTATTCAGATTCTCTAATTTTATCTCATGACGTCACACCGCGCGGATAAAATCCTTTTATCCACGGTTTCCCGTTGATTTGGACGTTTTCGTATTCCGATTCGCATCTTAGACGTTCGATCTTTTAAAATATGACTTAAATTTATGCGGGTCGTTTGACATCCGTCTACAATTTTGTACGCTGGATAAGGGCTCCATTATTTGTTTGTTTTTACTTTATTCAATTATTATTAATAATTATTTGGTGAAATCGTTTAAAGTGGAGTATTTTTTTTACTCACGTCTAAAGAAAAATAAACGTGATAACTTTTTAACTGTACAAATTTATGACAAACAATAATCATCACGTATTTATAGGTACAGGTTACTTGACTTTCGGTGATATTTTTAGAGACCACACAAATAATGGAATTTTATAATGGATAAAGAAGGTAAAGTTGTAAATTTTATTGGTTTTTGTAGCTTTTAACTAATGATGTGACACGAATTTTATTAAAAGTAATTGTTAGAGATTCCACTTGTCAAAAAACGTACTTACAAATTATATATCTATCATAATAATGAAAATCTACCAAGAATGGTCATTCTTCATCAATTTTAATATGAAGTATTCTTACAAGTAGCTAAATTTATATTCAAGGTTCTACTAAAGTTTGAAGCTTCAGTCAAAATCTCACATACAAGTTGTCTGTCATTTGAGGTTAGGTTATTATATAAACCATTATGTTCATTTTAAAACTTAGGTAACTCTGGATTAAATAATTATTACCATGGGTAATAACGCCCCAGATGAACCGACAGGATACTAAAAACAGGAATTCTTAGTTAGAATAATAATTTGTATACTATAAATAATAAATTTTGTTCATTGCAGATTTAGACATTATTGAAATAGATATTGGCAATAGCGACAGACTTACTTATGATGATACTTACATTTTTTTACCACGTTGCAAGGACTAGAAGTAATTTAATAAGAAGACACATCACTAAAAAAAATCATAAATATATTTACTTATATTAAATTTGTCACATTTCGAAGTATGTATAAAATAAATAATCGTAATATAAATACATGTGTATTAAATTTGTTGTATCTAATTTGTAGAACCTTTTAAGCAGTAGACAGAATGACAGGAAAAATAAAACAAATATGTAAATTGTTATAAAAATAATATATATTTATTTATATATATATATATATTTTTTCATATCATTAATTCTGTATATTATAAAAAAATATAGTTTTTTATAATGGTTTTTTGGCAAGGCAGATTCTCTTTTTCACATAACTAATGTATCTATTTAAAACATTTTATTTTACAGATCCATAGGTAGGTATAATAAAATCTGAATAGGTAGCTGTTTACATTCAAATAATAATTATATGCAAAAAGTTTATCATACTATATCAAAACACCAAAAAAATACAGTAATTAGTGAAAAAAATAATTCAGTCCCTTGATAGAGAAACATCATTAAACTCTTGATTGATAGAGATCGCCATATCTGAATTTCTCTGGTATTCTGGATCCACAATCTTTCAACTCTAGTGTCACTAGAATTCCCTGTAAAATAAATAATTACATTGTATTACATGAATTATTAAATGGTCCTAATCATTTTAATAAAAGAAGCCGTCAGTCTAACATAATAAACACGAGTTTGAGTAATGACTGTCATATGAGTAGAAAATGAAAAATAATTTGAATTCAAATGAAAGATGTTTGGAATGTTACTTGTTATTACCCTGATGTATGTAATAACAAGTGATGCGTCATAAATACGGCTCTCTTTTCTTCCAGTTATCACTAGATATGCTCGACATATTTAACCTATAAAATTTCAAGGCAAAACTTTATATTGACATATCTAACTTACCTTCATAAATTTACTATCTTTCCATTTCTCATTACACTATTCGTTGATACGAAGTCAATCATCAACTCCATCTGCTTCTTTGTACTCTTAATTTTGGATTTATCCTTAGGTATCCATAGCAAATAGCGCCGTACAAATTAGAAATGTTTCGGTTTTGGAGGTAAACGTTGTTTTAACCATAGAATACACTAACTAGTTTTTACAATAATATCTCTTTTCTATGGTTTTGACGTTTTTAGGCTGTTGAATATTGCTAGAGAAATAAATTTTCGAATGTCTTGAATATATTATTTTTTGTGTCGCGGCAACACCGAAAATGTTTTTATTCACGGTGACTAAAATTTTTCGGGCGAATTCATTTTAGTCGGCCATTGTTTAAGACGAAATCAGAATACGGGTTTACGACGCTTGCGACTAAAATTTTATTCGGGACGTATAAAAACTAATTTTATTCGGCAAATCTGAATCGGACCTATTATCTACCTAAACTGAACAACAGGAAATATAAACAAGGGGGGTCGACTTTCTTCTAAGTACTTGCCGTAACGTAAATCCCATTTATTAATTTTTGGTTAGGTTCAGTTAGTCTTTAATAATAATTGCGACTCGCGTGAGCGAGTTGCTTTATATATTGAATGTAAATTGATTGCAGGAAAATGTTATCAATACCTTTGTCATTTGTACTCAATTATTATTATTACCATTATACACTTCCTCAAAAGAATTAGCAGATCAATGCGTAAATTGTAATTTATTTAAAAGAGCAAAAAAAAATGCAACAAACGCATCAACAAGCTTTCAATTGTGAATAGTTCACCCATCCAGATACTTAACATATCAAAGGATTAGGCTCTGGGGAGGTCTCTATACTACCTAACAACCCTACTGATTCCCGAATATTAACGTTTAAAAAATCTTTAACAATTCTACATGTATTCATTATTACCGTTTTTTGCATTTTTATTATTAAGTTTTTCGATAAATCTATAATTTCTAAATTACGGATTAACGATTTTGGAATAATGCCAGTGGCTGAAATAATGAACGGCAATATTATTATTTTACGAGAATGCCAAAGTCTTTTAATCTCGTTACCTAAAGAGGCGTATTTTCTAATTTTTTCATCAAAAGTTTTTATAATATTACTAGAATTTGGAATAGCCACGTCGCAAATATATGTATGTTATTTTTTAAATTTTATCATGTATTATTAAATCGGGTCTGTTATGTTGAATTGACCGGTCAGTTAATATTGTTTTATCGTAATAAAGTGAAATATTATTATTTTCTTAAAATGAAATCGGATCATATTCATAATATGGTTTTATGTTTATCGCGTCAATTAATTTATATTTAATAGCTAAATTTTGGTGTATTATTTTTGCTACTTGGTTATGTCTAAATGTATATTCTGATTGCGCGAGAAAAGAACAGCTCGATATTGTGTTGAAGTGGATTTTCATTTACCAACATATCAATTTAATAAAACTGCGCCAAAAATTGTACCGATAAAATCTCCGCGCATGCGCAATATGACAAGCACGGGGGGCCGTATAGGCCCTCGTGTACAAAAAGTGAGTCATGGAATATCGCGAGTTTGACGTTTTGGTTGGCAACATATTTCAGTTTTCCTTACATTTCAACACATCCTAGATAAATGTTCTCTAAATTATTAATAATTAAAATGTTTTTTAGACATATAAATCCGAAAACAATTCACATTAGTCGTTATTTTCTATAGAAAAACAATGGGGTCTGGAACCAAAACGTCAAAAATCCCCCCTGAAAAATGCCTCACATTCGATTCATACAAAATTTGCTAACTAGGTACGACATCTAGTGTATTGTATGACAACCTATGCCTGTATATATGTGTTCTGTGTTCTGTGAATATAAAAGACATATAGATACCTACGTCTATTTTATTTTTCCGAAAATATATTTTCGTGATTTTTGCCAACACAAAAAATAACAAGTTTGAAAATGAGTTGGTACCATAGATTTTTATTACGGTGCCACTATTTTTACGACCGGAATTGGCGGGAAAAGCGTTTTCCCGCCAAAAAGTGTCTATTTACACGACAAATTTTCTAACGTCTATGTTTTTAGGTAATTTTAACCATAGAAAGCGCAGATAAATCAAAATACAAAAATATTTACCTTTGTCATTTTTTCAATGGTCATAAATGCATCATGGAAACCAACTTGAAGACTTCTCTTTACATTATTTGAGACTGAAGGGACAGTAAGGACTGCAGGGAAGGGACAGATGGAAGGACTGTTTAAAAAAAACTAACTTTTATTGTTAATTTTTATTTATTGTATTGGATATTTTCTACTTATTCTGAATTTATCATAAGATACAAAAGAGAAAGACAATCGTGGTTTCACTGGATTCATGAATCCAGGCCCACGAGCACAGGCGACCAGAGTACCAGCCAGCCAGAACAGGCGAGCCATATGGGCTTGCGACCATGTATGCGGGATTAAGGGGCCCCTTTATGACTCAAGTCACGCTCTCCACTCACCCACCAATCTTCGACTGATACTCCACTCCCCTGCGCAACCAAATCCAATAGGATGCGGACAATGCTGCTTTTACCACCCTATCCAAAAGTTCTTTTATTTTACTTCTTGGGAGACCCAGGTCTTTAGAGTAAGAATATAAAGATTTTGCGGGCAGGCCTCTCGCCCCCACCTCTACAGCATATATATTTGTGCTAAAGCCATTTTGAACTGTTCTATCTACCAGTTCCTTGTACTTGTTTAGTTTGTATTGGTGGTCTTTTGTAATATTTGTGTCCCATGGAACAGTCAGTTCTACATAAATAACTCTTTTCAATGAAAGAGAGTATACTGTCAAGTCAGGCCTAAGTGACAAGATGCAGATCTCCTTTGGAAGGTTATATCTCTCTGTTCTCGTATCCATTAGGATATTCCAGTCATCGGACTTACCAATTACTGATATTAATTTCTTTGTTGTAGGACTTTGACAGTTCAAAATTACGAAAACGATTTTCTTGATACGTTGGCATATTGCTTCATTTTTACCTTCTCGAGCAATGCCGGGTATAAAAAACTAGTAAAGAAATAAAATCAAGATATCGAAATATAAATAATGGGTAAAATTAACGTGAGTTCTGATATTTTTTTCTATTTTAGGCGTCAGATAAGATGTTGACAGCAACAATAAATCAGAAATGTGTTGCTCAGTTAGAGATGTGAGATATTTATCTTATCTCTTTTTATAGTAAAGATTTGTTAAAATCTGTTCAATTTTTAAGTAGTTTCGGATTTATTAATAAGGTACAAATTCTTCTGAAAGTGTCTATGGCTTTGAAGAATTTTTTTCTGCAAAAAAGGATATTTAGTGCGGAATGACTGCAGTTCAAATGAGTTCCAACTGAATATTAGGAGGATAACCGATTGATATCGCGGGCATCAAGCCAGAAGGGCGCATCTGCAAAAATGTGATTTTTCCTTTTTTTATTTTATTTTACCTTTTATCACACCATATTTATAATGACAACAATAAGTAGATCACTGCTGCCCAACTAGGAAATCATTCTATTCTAGGGCTAGCAGTTTACAATTTATATTGACAATTATATGTTATTATGAACCAGGTGATTGTTCCCGTTCCACACTAAATATGTACACAATCTCAACTTTCTGCAATCACAATCATTACCTCAACAAACATATAGGCTCACACAAAACAGATCAACCAGGTCCCAATGTCCACCATAATACCTGTCATCAATACAATCTCTGAAGCGATTTTTATTTCAGAGCCATAGAAAGAGACTAGTTAACTATGTTGGTGTAATTAATATGAATCACATGGTTCCCAAATCAAATCAAATATTTTTATGTGTTACTCAAAGAGCATCACAAACACAATACGGCATGGTTACAAATGTTGTTAATAATTTTAATTTTGTTCATAATTTATGATGTATTTTTTAATATTCATTTTGAATATTCTTTGTGATATAATTTCTTTAAGAGACGAAGATAAACTATTGTAGAGTCGTGGAGCAATAAATGAAAAATTTCTTTGACCAAAAGATGTTTTCATATGTGAGATTGTGTAATTTAGGTTTATACTTGTTTGTGTGTTTATAGATTGTTGTGTTCTCGGGTATTGTAGTTTACTTTTATGAAAATAAGTAATGGTTTTCTGTATGATAGTCGAAAGATTTCTTAAATATTATTTTTGCAATGCATCTCTGAGCTAGACAAAGTTTTTCCACGATGGTCTTGGCACACCCTCCCCAACCGACATAATGTCAAATGATACTTTATTAAGACTTTCACCATTTGTAAAAAAATCACGGCTTACAATTATGAATTTTCTATGCAAAAATCGAGTCCACATCTAGAAACATTAGCGAGCCAGAGGGGCGTATGTGCAAAATATATAAGAAATTCAGTAGTTATTGAAATTTAGGTAATACTCCTTCGATGAGGCTTCATTTTTGATAAATTTTCCAAAATAACTACATGGATAAATTGAACCGTTATAGAAATAAATGTATTTTTGTCTCTCCTGTAAAGTAATCATTTCGTTTGTAAGCCCTTCTGGCTTGATGCCCGCGATATTATCTAATACATATTTTGTACGAGAGATAACGATTTAAGGTATACTTAAGAATATTTATTGGTTACCTTGTGATATTCCATAATTCAATTTTATTATAATATTAAATTGCTATAACCACTTGAATTGAGTTAAACGCGACTAGTTTCGGGAGAAACTGACCTCCCATCGACAGGCGAGTTACAACTAATTAATGTTGGACGTTTGTATTAGGTATCTTAATTAGAGTGTGGAGCGGGGGTGGGGGTGTTTGAGTTATTATTGGTTATTTTCGTTGGGGGTGGAGTTATAGGGAACATTGTTAGTAAAGGGGAAGAATTTGGAAATATTATTGTATTAATTAATGATTTGCCTGTATTTATATTTTTATGAATTTCTATTGTTTCTAAATTGTTTAATTTTATTCTTTGATTTGGGACATGGTGTAATTAATTTAAACAATGGCTGTGGAATGAGTGATTTGTTGATGTAATGTAGTTCGAGAATTCTGAAAAAAGATGCTGTTTGAGATGAGATGCTGTATATATAGGACAAACATCAAGAAACTTAAAAATATGTATAAACGAACAGAAAAGATGACCAATACAAATAGGTAAACAAGCCAAAAATGAAATAATATTTCTGGCGCAGTTCAGGGGTGACATCTGTGTGTGACACTGTCATCTCATTTATAAGGACTGTTGCTTTCATTGTTTACAAATAAAAATTAATTACTCAATTTCTCAATAGATGGCATTACAAAAAGGTTACTCCATAGATGGCAATAGAAATAATGCATTATTGTCAGGTAAAATGTTAGACACTATTCAAATATATAGAACTTTCAAAAATTACATCGACAAGGGAACTAAATAAGAAGGCATAATTGGTGAACGTTGCGCAAGCGAATAAAGTGATAACGTAAACCAGCCGATGACAGGTCATAAGCCCTGTAGGTGCCTCGAGTTCCTGGTTCTTCTACAATATCCCAACTTCGTCTCTATTGTGATGTTGAAAAAATGTTTGTCAATAAAAATATCTTTTTTTATTTATTTCACTCTTTACTATTTTTGTAACAATAATAATTGCACTAAAAAGTCATTTTCTTATTTTTCTCTTCAGTTTATCAATTAATCAGAATATTCTGATATATTTTATATCGTCAAATATAAAAGAATGAATCATCATCAAAAGTCTCAATCCTGTGGATTGGTTTGCAGAAGAAGTCTACATCTCGCTTTCCACTTCTCTCTATCCTGCAGTGCAGCCCTCTTCAGCTCAACATATGTGGCGCAGTTCATGTCCTCGCACACCTGGGCCAAATATTCCCGTTGGGGGGCGCCCCCTGTGGTTTGTCCCCTCAACCATTCCCTCCATTAGGTCATGTAGGAGAACCTCTTGGCGCAAGATGTGACCAATCCAGCGAGCACGTCTCTCGGAGATGGTTTTGAGTAGGTGCCTGCCTTCTTCAACTCTGTTGAGAACCTCAGCATTCGTGATGTGGTCCCTTCAGGAAATTCCCAGTATTCTTCTGTAACTCCACATCTCGAAAGCCTCTAGTCTATCTCTGTCTCACAGCCATACATCAGAATGCTCCATACATATGTTTTTGTGAGTCTCTTACGGAGCTTCAAGTCTAGGTTGTTTGACTCAAGGATCTTCGACTTCTTGTTGAAAGCCAGCCTTGCCTGATGTATTCGGCTGTCAACTTCTTTCCTTGTTCTCCCATCCCAAGAGATCCTACTTCCGAGGTATACAAACTCGAACACAAAATAATGAATATGTCCTTGTAATGGTGACACTTCTATTCACCGTGGACAGTTGACAGTTCAACCACGCAACTCCAACGCCTATACCTCGCCCAGCGAAAGATTGCGGCTGACATAACCTGTGCACAAACCAATTTCAGTGCAGAAAAATACTCTAATTTGTAATAATAGGTATTTTAAATGAAACAAATGTGTTATGGACTTGTCTTATAGTTGGGAATAATATTTATCTAAATAGTCATTTAGATAAATGTTATTCCAAAACATATTCTAGAAATTGTGTATCAATAGATAAGAAAAAATGTTAGTTTTAATCTTTTTAACAGATTTTTAATTATCTCAATAGAGACGAAGTTGGAATATTTATTGTAGGAGAACTGGGAAATCAAGGCACCTACAGGGCTTACGACCTGTCATCGGCTGGTTTACGTGATCACTTTATGCGCTTGCGCAACGTTCACCAATTATGCCTTTTTAATGAGATCCCTATCAATTCAATTTTGAAAGTTCTATATATTGTAATACTGAAATTCTTTTCGCTTGAAAATAAGGAATTTTTACTACAGCCATCTATGGGTGAAATTATGAACAACAATCTTATTATTTTTATTTATTTTGTTCTAACGCCATCTATTGAGAGAATTGTTTTTTTTTTTGTAAATAATGAAAGCTACAATTCTTATATGTGAGGTGACAATGCATTTTTCGCATAGAAGTCACCCCTGAATTGCGCCAGACTTATAAGGTCATTTTTGTCTTATTTACCTACTTGTACCAATGTGTAAGTAATCGAATATATTTTTATTATTGCATATGCGCAAACATTGGATTTTTTTTTCCCTGTCGGATTTCCCGGTTCTCCTACAATAAATATTCCAACTTCGTCTCTATTGAGATAATTAAAAATCCGTTAAAAAATATCTTTGACTCCCGACAGGGAAAAAAAATCCAATGTTTGCGCATATGCAATAATAAAAATATATTCGATTAGTTTTAATCTTTAGTCGTTTCATATAATTTAATACTGACATTTTAATAGTTTTGTTTGTCACACATAGTTTTGGGATGATAATATAATCTGACTTGATAAAGAATATAATATTTAAGAAATACTTACATTACATATAATGCATCCACTAATAGATAAAAATATATAACACTTGTGTCTATTCAATGTTATCAAGCAAGTACATATTAATGTATTATATTATCAACAGGATATACTGAGAGAAATTTTATCTTGTTTACTTATTAAAAATGAAGTATTTATGATGATAGATTAAGAAGTACCAGAGTGTCGATTATGATAGAAATATTAATTTCATAACATGTTTAAAGCTATCGACCCCTTGTACTTGAAGAAACAAGATAAAAGTTCTCTGATATCAATTTACAATAAAAGCTAAATTGATATCTATTCTATGTCAATCATTTAGTGTAAGCTTAAGGTAAGGCGCGCATGGAATCTTAAATAAATCGGCCGATTATTATCGGCCGATTAATTTATCGGCCGATAATAAATCGGCCGATCGGTTCTAACGCACATGGAAGCTTATAGAATCGTACGATTGGAAATAATATGGCGGTCAACATTCATATATTTAAAATACAATATGCATATTCATAAGTTTTAATACCTATATGATTAGAAATATGGATTTTTTTGAAGTAGCATGTTTTTGTGCTCTTGTCCTCAAAATGCGTTAAAAGAAACGTCACAAAAAATCACTGGGTTCATCCGCTAATAAGTGCTATATTACCGAAAGGACAATTTGTCCGGTCCTACGAAGATTTAAGATCACACCTTGAGGAGTTTTTTAAGTACACCAACCAGTTATTAAAATTTCGCTAATCTCCAACCACAATTTTTACTTAATTTGGCGGTCACTATATTTTTTTTAATTTTTAATCATACTTTACCTGTTTAGGTGTACTCTCGTCACCTGTTTGGCTTTGGGCCCTCGGGTTACCAAGTTACCTGATCTTGGTTACCGAGGACTGGGTTGTGCTGCCGATCAAGTTAGATAACCTGTCGGTGGTCACCCAGGATAGGCTATGCCGGTCTATATAGGCTTTAGGTATTTCAACCTGTTGGCCTATCCCCAAGCGAAGGTATTGTAATGACTGTGTAGGTACTTACCTAACACAGCACTACGTACATATAGATATTTAATATTACAGTAAAACACAGGTAATTAGATGGCAGAAATCAAAAGATAATTGGTGCATAGGCATAGACTCAAAGCTACTTAAAAGTATAAAATTGCAAATAGCTAAACCTCTTAAACACGTTATAAACCTTAGTTTACAAAATGGCATATTTCCAGATTTTCTAAAAAAATCAGTAATAAGTCCTATTCATAAGAAAGATTCAAGAGTCGAAATTTCTAACTATAGACCAATCTCACTTCTTTCCATATTCTCAAAAATACTAGAAAAAATAGTGAAATTAAGACTCAATAAATTCCTGGAAAAAAGTTCTATTCTTTCAAATAATCAATATGGCTTTAGACAAGGCCTGTCAACGAATGACGCAATTTCAGAATTAACAACAATAATCGCTGATAAAGTAGACAAAGGTCAAAAATGTCTTGCCATTTTCTTGGACCTTGCAAAGGCGTTTGATACAGTCTCACATCCTCTGCTTATATCTAAACTTCACAATATTGGTGTCAATGCCACAGTACTAAACTGGTTCAAAACATATCTTAGCAACCGTAAGCAAATTGTCACTATTGGAAATTATCGTAGTGAAGAGCAATATATTTCCTATGGAGTCCCGCAGGGTAGTGTACTTGGACCAGTTTTGTTTCTCATATATATTGATAATTTGTGCCGTCTTCCTGTAGATGGAAAAATAATAAGTTTTGCTGATGACACTGTACTAATAGTAAGTGAAAAAACTTGGAAACAGAGCTACAAAATAGCTGGTATGGCAATTAACAAAATAAAAAACTGTCTGGATAACAGCCTTCTTACATTAAACAATAGTAAAACTAAATACCTTACATTTAGCGCCACACAAGCAGGGCAACCTTTACTAAATTCGATGTTTTTCTATAAAAATACATTGTTGTGTACCTAGAGACTCTTGTGACTGTATCCCTTTGGAGAGAGTCACTGCTATAAATTATTTAGGTCTGACCATAGATAATAATCTAAGATGGCAAGATCACATAGAGACACTAACAAATAGAATTCTAAAACTTGGTTATATTTATAGAAACCTTCGAAAAATTCTAAAACAAAAAACATTAAAAACTGTCTATTTCGCATTGACTCATTCATTGATCTCATATGGAATTGTTGGTTGGGGTGGATGTGCCAAAACTATCTTGGAAAAACTTTGTCTAGCTCAAAGATGCATTGTGAAGATAATTATCCAAAAACCGTTTGATTACCCTACGGAAAACCTCTATAACGATTTTAAAGTATTTGACCCAAGACAAATATATATCCAGCATATACTAACTTATTTTCATAAAAATATAATACATCACCAGAAAACACAACAATCCAGAACCACACGAACAAGCATTACTTTAAATTACATAATCCCTCATATGAAAACAACTTTCGGACAAAGAAATGCATCATTTATCGCTCCACGAATTTATAATACTTTACCTATGTCTCTCAAGGTAATAACTTCACATACATTATTTAAAACAAGAATAAAAAAATATATAGGGAATTACGGAAGGACAGAAATTGCCCAAATATTAAACACCCAACAATAATTCTGAGAAATAATATTAAATAATATAACTACACGCTACACAAGCTGGTTCGAGGATTGTCTTTACATTGCATCTTATTTTAATACAAATAAACTCTAAAACATTTCTCTTTTTTTATTAGATTTATTTCAAAGAAAAAATCTTGATTTTGTTTTTTATTTGATTTGTGACTCAAGTCAAATAATATTGTTACTCAGTATATACGTTGAGAAGACCACAGAGCAAATTTTAATTTCAAACTCCTACATAACATAAATGACAACAACGGGTGTTCATATTATGCTGGAAGTAATATTGGAATATATAAAGTATTCTAATATTGTTTCTAGAATACATATCAAAATTTACTGTATCAGTTTATACTTTTGTGTTTAAGATATTGGTAACTATGTAATATTGTAATTTACTGTGTTCTGATGTCTGGTGTCCGCTCTATGTAACTATGTATAACCAAAATGTCAAATATTTCGGCTTGGTAAAATTGTAAACTGCTAGCCCTAGAACAGGGTTACCTAGTTGGGCAGCAGTAATCTTCATAATAGTCTCATAAAAAATCTACACCATACACAAATAAATAACTTAAGGCAATACTTCTACACAAAACGAAATAGCCCAATACACAACGAAATCATAAACATAGATCACACATACTCACCACTTACACTTAACGACAACGAACGCAATCTAGAAATAACAACACATGACGCAAAAATTGAAACATGGAAAAATAAAACATTACATGGAATACACCCAAGTCATCTACAACAACAACATATTGATAAAGCCCTTAGTAATAATTGGCTCAAACACTCAGACCTATACGCAGAAACAGAAGGATTTATCATAGCTATTCAGGACAAAATAATAAAAACAAAAAACTACACGAAACATATTATAAAAGACAATACAATAACAAACGACACATGCAGAAAGTGCAAATTACAAAAAGAAACAATAGAACACATAACAGGTGGCTGCTCAACTCTTGCACCGACGGAATATACAATAAGACACGATAACATCTGCAAACACATATATTTGGAACTAGCCCACAAACATAAACTTATCGAAACACACCCCAAGTGGTATCAATACACACCCCCAGCTGTAACAGAAAATGATAACTACAAACTATACTGGAATAGAGACATAATCACAGACAGAACAAACCTACATAACCGACCAGACATTACATTAATCGACAAAATACATAAACACACATATCTAATAGAAATATCGATACCAAATACAGCAAATCTACAAAAGAAACATTTAGAAAAAATAGATAAATACATACCTTTAGCAGAACAGATAAAATCACAGTGGAAACAAGAAAAAGTAACAATAGTCCCAATAATATTATCATCTACAGGCATCATACCAAAAACTCTCCAAAAAAATATAGACATACTAAAGTTACCCCCATACGTAATCACCAACATACAAAAAACTACAATTATCAACACATGCACAATAGTCAGAAAATTTCTACAGGTACCACTTTAAACAACTACACACAACCACACAGACACACAAACACATAGCCTCACAACTTGAGTACGCTCCGTTGTGAAGGAAACTACCGAACCATAACCGAGATCAATCTCCAATAATAATAATAATAATAATTACTTACATGAATTTATTTGGATAAGTGACTCTAATACATTGAAAATAGTTGACTTAATAAATAATTATATTTTAAATTAGAATAATATACGATGATTACGCGGATTGAAAACTATGGGGTCGCAAGGACAGCGCGACCGCGACAACTGGAACAGGGTAGATCGAATGAACGCTCCCGGTCTGAGGCGTCTTTATATAGGGCTGAATCGTCCGGATTCAGACACTAGCGCGCGCCATATCACCCCCTTTCCAGTCGATTCGACGATATCCTTGCTTCCCCTATAGTCCTTACAGCATTCTGTAACAATGGAAAAAAAATTTAAAACATTTGTTGATTCGACATGAGGAAAAATTAAGTTTTTTTTTTTTTTATTTTGGCATGAGATAAAAAATATTTATTTGGTTTGGTTTAAATACAAATGTTTCTTTGTTATGTTGACATAATAATGGAAAAAATATAGCATACTTTCATGCTGTATGAGTTTTCCAATACAATTTTAATTCTTTATAATTACATTCCTTGGTATCAAAAAATAAATAAATTAACTAGTTATTACTTCTGAGTTGGTTTTCATATAGGTACATAAAATTTAAATTAATAACTCTTTACTTCTGAGTTTATAAGTACTTAGTTTTACATATTACATTATACACAAAATTTTAAATAATTACTCATTACTTATGAGCTTGTAAGTGCTTTTTTTTTTACATATTAAATTATACACAATATTTTAAATAATTACTCATTACTTATGAGCTTGTAAGTGCTTTTTTTTTACATATTAAATTATAGGTACACAAGACTTAAATAATTACTCATTGCTTATGCACGAATGTTTTTAATCTGCTATGATTTGAGATTGGAATGGGGCGAATTTTTGACATCATTGTTTGTAGTCTCTGTCCATAGGTGTCTGGTTCCTCTGGTGGTCTGTCTTCGAAAAAATCGCCAGGTAGTCTGAGTGTTGTACCGTAGGTCATCTCTGCGGGCGTGTAACTTGATCCTTCCTTGATTACTGCGCGGAGACCTAGGAGTATCATTGGTAGTGACGTCGACCATGACGTATTACCTACTGCCATTATTGAACTTTTTAACGTGCGGTGCCATCGTTCAATCATTCCATTGCACTGTGGATGGTATGCGGTAGTTCTATTATGTATTATGCCCAATTTACTTGTAAGCTTTTTGAATAGGGAGCTTTCGAACTGGCGGCCTTGATCTGTTGTTATCGAGGTGGGAACGCCAAAACGAGAAATCCATGAATACATGAGGGCGTCTGCTACTGTTTCTGCAGTCATATCTTTTAGTGGCACTGCTTCTGGCCATCTGGTATATCGGTCGATTATTGTTAGCATATATGTATAATCTCCGGACGGTGGTAACGGTCCTAAGAGATCTAAATGAATGTTTTTAAATCTTCCATCTGTTTGTTGAAATTCTTTTAAAGGTGTGACGGTGTGTCTGTGTATTTTCGACGTTTGACATTCTATGCAATTATTTATGATGTTTTTGACAGTTTTATCAATATTGGGCCAAACGTATCTCTGCTTTATCATTTTTGAAGTTGCTTTTGCTCCGGGGTGACTTATTTTATGTGTCGCCAAAATGACTTCTTCTCTCATGCTGGCCGGTACGTACGGACGTACTGTATTATTAGATATGTCACACCATAACATTTTAGTAGTTCCCGGTATTAAAATTTTCTTCAGCGTTAACGATGATTTTTCTTGAATTTTCCTAAATTCTTTATCACTGATTTGTTCTGTCGCCATTTTTCGGTAATCTATATTTGATGGAATCTCTATTTCTTCGACTCTTGACAATGTATCGGCGACTACGTTATCTTCGCCTGATACGTGTAGGATATTCGTGGTAAATTGGCTAATGTAGTCAAGCTGCCTCTCTTGTCTTGGAGAGTTGAGTTTGACTTTTGTGAAGGCGAAAATTAATGGTTTATGGTCCGTTATTATACAAAAATTTCTTCCTTCAATCTGTGATCTGAAATATTTTATTGCTTCATATATGGCAGTTAGTTCTCTGTCGTAAGTGCTGTACTTGACTTGCGCATTGTTAAACTTTTTTGAAAAAAAAGCTATCGGCTGCCAATCATTATTTTTCTTTTGTTGCAGGGCCGCGCCCATGGCGTTGTCGGATGCGTCGACCATTATTGACATTTCTGCTGAAGGGTTTATATGCGTGAGGAGTGCTGCTTGTACTAAGTCTTGTTTGCATTTTTCGAATGCGTTGCGTAACTCTTCTGTCCATGCTAGTTTTCTTTCGTCGTTTTTGCTGTATCCTTTGAGCTGATTGAATAATATTTGCTGCGTTTCTGCTGCGTTGGGTAAAAATTTTCGGTAGAAATTTAACATACCCATAAATCTTCTGAGTCCCTTGGCATCCTTAGGTGGGTCAATTCTTGTTATTGCCTCGATTTTTTCTGGGATTGGGGTGCTTCCGTATTTGTTTATTTTATAACCGAGAAAGTTGACTTCTTCCACGCCTAACTGGCATTTGTTTTGGTTAATGATGAGACCATTCTCAGATAGTCTTTTGAACAATATGTCTATTTGCTTTTCATGCTCTTCTAAATTTTTTGAGGCGACCAGAATGTCATCTATATACGAGAAGACAAATTCTAGGTCCCTTGTGATGTTATGAAGATACCTCTGGAAGCTTTGTGCTGCATTTGATAATCCAGGTTGCATTTTTGTGAACTCAAATAATCCAAATGGAGTTATTAAAGCTGTTTTCGGAATGTCTTCTTCCTCCATCTTAACTTGATTATAAGCTCTAGCCAAATCAATTTTACTGAATATCGTTGATCCGTGGAGCTTATGTGAAAAGTCCTGGAGTTGTGGTATCGGATACTTGTCCGGCTTGGTAATTGAATTCAGTCGTCTGTAGTCTCCACACATTCTGTAGTTTCCATCTGGTTTCTTAATCATGTGAAGTGGGCTTGACCAATTGCTCTTTGAGGGTCTGCATATGCCTTGCTCGACCATGTATGCAAACTCTTTTTTTGCTATCTCTAGTTGCATCGGGTTTAATCTTCTCACTTTTGATGTGACAGGCGGTCCTCTTGTTTGAATGTGGTGTGTTACGTTGTGTTTCGATTCATTTGGTGTCATGTTTGCTCTTGTCAGATTCGGATATTTTTGTAAAATTGTTTTAAATTTTAATGTTGCTTGCACCGTTGCTATGTCTATGACTGATGTCTTGTACATGAATCCTCTGGTTGTTATACCTGTTGTTTTATCTATTAACAGTTTTCTTTTTAAATCAACTAAAATATCATAATTTGTAAGGAAGTCCGCTCCGATAATTGGCTTTGTTACATCGGCTATTACAAACTTCCATTTATGATTTCTGCGAAGCCCGAGATTTAGATTTATAACTTTATGACCGTATGTTGGTATCATTGTTCCGTTTGCGGCGTATATTGGAGTGATGATGCTGTCTGTAGAGATCGTTGCTTTATCACTTTTGTGATATCTCGGTATTATACTGATCTCAGCACCAGTATCGATTAAATATTTGACGCCGGTGACTATATCTGGCATGAAGAGACGATGTTTCATTTGCGACAGTGTTGTCTCGCACACCTGTCGCAGTTTTAGTTTTCCGGAAGATTGAAAGTGCAGGGTAGTTGACAATATCTTGCGTTAATTCCAAATCTTTGATGTGGTATGCATATATCTTCCTTCTTGTTGTGATTATTATTATTAGGCATATCATTTTTATTATTATTATTTTTATTTTTATAATTTCGATTATTATTTTGTCGGTTGTGATAAGAATTATTATTATAATTATTATGACGGTTTCTACTAGACGATCTTGATCTGGAACGTTCTCTTTCTTGATTATTATAAAATGGTCTTGATTGCCTTTGCTGAAGTTCTAGTCCTAATATTTTGTCAGTCAAAATTTGAATTTGCTGCTGCATTCCAATAAGAAGTTTAACTGTGTTTGGATCGTTATGTGCATGGTTATTCATTGTAGATGTAGATGGTAAATTTATCGATTGTATTTCAGCTCTTTTGTTCACCTCCATAATTCTGTCTGCTGTAGTTGCGATTATCATGATGTCGTCAGTATTAATTGCTGTGATGATCTCTTGAATTCTATGCGGAAGTCTCTCTATCCAAAGTCTTTTGATGAGTGCGTCGTTGTTTAATGTTGGTCCTGCGAGATTTTTCATTTTTCTTAATAGTTCCGATGGTGTGTTATCTCCCAATTGCATCCCGTGTAGTAGATGTGTGAGTCTTTTTTCTTCCGATTCTTGTAGACGGTTCAATAATGTTAATTTTAGATTTTTGTAGCGCTCTGTACTTGGTGGAAATTGAATAATATCTGCGACGCAAGACATGGTTTCAGGATCCAATGCTGCTAAAACATGATTATACTTCGATTCGTCTTTTGTGATTCTCGCGTTCGCGAATTGCGCTTCTATCGTAAAAAACCATAAGTGGATTTTCTCTCTCCATACGTATGGTAGTTTGAGGTTCGCTGAAGATATTTCGTTTCCTGTTTCTTGTGATGTCTGATGTAGATTATCTTGATCCATAATGCTTAATTTATCGTAGGACATTGTATACAATTTTATTTAAATTTAAATTTTTATTATTTGTAGACGATTGTATTTGTTAATTAACTAAGTTGCTTTCAATTAATGTTTGAAATTGCTTGATGAAATAATGTTTGATCAATTTAGAAATGAATTTGTAAATAAAAAAAATTTTGAATCTTAAAAAAAATTTGGATCTTAAAAAAAAAATTTGAATCTTAAAAAAAATTTGAATCTAAAAAATAATTTGAATCTTAAAAAAAATTCAATATTAAAGAAGTTTTGAATCTTAAAAAAGTTTCTTTTGTTTCTTTTCTTTTTAATTAAAGAAGAATAAAATTTGTTTTATAATTATTTATACGCGTTTCGAAAAAAATTTTTTTTTTTGAAGTTCTATTTGTATTTGTTTGAAGTGCGATGTTTTGTTTCTTGTTGCCGTTGATTAAGTTGATATTGGTTAAATATTATATCTTTTTAAAATATTATAAGTTTAAAATCTGAAATAAAGTTACAAGTTATTACAGAAAATAAATAATATTAAATAATATAATGTTGTTTGTGAAACTCCGGGTATTAATGCTAGATGACAATATTATTTCCGTTACGAGATTCGCGGCGAGTTAACCGACGTTCGGGATACGGTTTCTCGCTTTGCGGGATTAGTTATTTCGGGAATTCAGTGGCGTCCGAAATATTGTTGCGATGTTATTTATTTTACGATTAATTTAAAATAAATTTGTTTGGACACGAATTAATGAATATGATTTTAAGTTTTTATAAATATTCTGATGTTTGATAAGATGATTATGTTGTAACTTTTCAAAGTTAGTTAGGTATTTAATATTATTTATTAAATTATACCTTTGGTTTTAACAAAAATGGCTTAAATAAAATATTATTTTTAAAATAGTTTTTTTACAATATATAATTTGATATTCTCACTTTGTTGCTAAAAATGTTATTGTGTTTTTTTTTTTTAAATGCAAAATAATATTTTTTTGTTTGGTTTTATTCTTGTATATTATGCGCGTCACTGGCAAAATTGTTGTTCGGTTTTTTTCGATGGGTATTTTTTTTTTATCACGCGGAATAATATTACGCTTGGTGACGATTTTCGGCAGTATTTTTACTACACACAATAATAAATTATGATTTGATAAATATTCCAAAATTTAATTCTACCCGAATTATTGGTAGATATCAAAATATCATGATAATAATTTATGCGAACGCAAAAATAATATCACCTTGATAATAGGTATTTTTGTTACACGATTTTAATATGATTGTTAAATGTGCTAGATTTCTCGTTACCTTGTATTCGGTTATAAATTTAGACAAACAACATATATTTAAAAAATATGCGGAGTATTATATTCCTTTTTTGTAGGTATTTTTATTAAAATGCCTCTACAATTTGCCAATAAAAATGCGTCTATTATTAAATTTTTTTAAAAAAATCATCAATGATTTTACTTTAGATTTTTCAATGATTTTATATATGTTTTACTAAATTTGGCAATAATTTTACATATTTTTAACTATTTTTTTTGCAATGGTTTTACATATATATATATTTTTCAATGAAATTACTATATTTTTTTTTACTGCACAACTGAATATTATTATAAAAAGTATTATTTTACTTAACTTTTTGTAGAATTCTTGCTTCTCTGGCATGTATTTTTTTATTTTTACTTCGTTTCCAACTTCCTTGCTTTTTTTGGGTATTATTTTTATTCGTCTCGTTTACTTGTTTTGTTTGGTTTGTCTCGTTTCATGAAAAAAAATAACATATATTATTAATAAACATATACATTTATATCTAAAAGAAATATCAGTTATGATACAAAAGTATTCAACAATAATAGGGTTATATTACATATTTATATATGTCGCTTTTTATAATTAAATTTACATGTATTTATTTATATAACTATTTCGAAGCATTTTTTAAAATTAATACGCTTCACACGGGTCTTGCGTATTATATTAGGCTAAATTAAATACATAAAAATACGATTACTTCTGAATTCGTATAGAGTTACCCGTGGGATTCGATCTAGCCAATCCTTTTTAACGACAAATTCAATTATTTTTTAATTTCTGGCTACCTGTTATGATTAATTCTTTTAAAAAAAATATATATTATTTGTGAAATTATATGGGTAGATTATTAATGCACAAAATTATTTTGTTCCTTTTAAGAATTTACCGGTTACAATAATTATCACAAATTGAGCACGTTTACTTGGCAACAAAAATATTTATAAAATAATCCAATTTAATACAAAAATAGTACACGAAATAATGCAATTTTTAAAATAATACATGGGGCTTACCAGTTTAAAACATTTATTTTTTATGTTACATTATATGCTCAAATACAATTTCGGTGGTTACCAGTTTACTGATTGGTAACCATTGTGTTTTACTTCACGTTTTTGGTTTACCAGATTACTTATTGGTAACCAATTGTGATCAAATTCACGTGTTTTGGGTCACCAGTTTACCTGTTTAGGTGTACTCTCGTCACCTGTTTGGCTTTGGGCCCTCGGGTTACCAAGTTACCTGATCTTGGTTACCGAGGACTGGGTTGTGCTGCCGATCAAGTTAGATAACCTGTCGGTGGTCACCCAGGATAGGCTATGCCGGTCTATATAGGCTTTAGGTATTTCAACCTGTTGGCCTATCCCCAAGCGAAGGTATTGTAATGACTGTGTAGGTACTTACCTAACACAGCACTACGTACATATAGATATTTAATATTACAGTAAAACACAGGTAATTAGATGGCAGAAATCAAAAGATAATTGGTGCAATTACTTACATGAATTTACTTGGATAAGTGACTCTAATACATTGAAAATAGTTGACTTAATAAATAATTATATTTTAAATTAGAATAATATACGATGATTACGCGGATTGAAAACTATGGGGTCGCAAGGACAGCGCGACCGCGACAACTGGAACAGGGTAGATCGAATGAACGCTCCCGGTCTGAGGCGTCTTTATATAGGGCTGAATCGTCCGGATTCAGACACTAGCGCGCGCCATAATACTATGAAGAACGTGCTTCAACTAATGTAATTAATTGTTTGGAATCAATATTTATTTAATACATATTTTCTGACATTTCGTTTGACAACACTGACAACGTACTTCTCGATCTACTACGCTTGGACGATTAAATTATCGGTGAGCAAGTGCCATGCGCGCTCTCTCATACAATAGGATTGGTTACAAAAAATCGGCCGATCAAGATCGGCCGATTTTTTTGTGTCTCGTCACAGATTTTTAAATCGGCCGATTCTGTTAGCTTTCATGCACGCTCTTACATGTAATTCGTATGTTGTAGCTCACCGATAATTAATCGGCCGATGAAATTAGCTTCCATGTGCGCCTACCTTTAGAGTAAGCACGTAATTATAATATAATATTCATCTCTTCTGTCTTAATTCGGAAAATAAACAATTAATACATGTACGGTGTTTAAATCAAATAACCCGGAACATTACAAATGATTTGGTCTACATATATATTTTTTTCTGAATCCAGGGCCTAATAAGCTGTTGATAAGCTGAAACGGTCGTCCTGGATTCAGGAAAAAATATATATGTAGACCAAATCATTTGTTTGATTTAAAATACCCATTATTATGGAATTCTACATATTCAACACCGTCAGTATTGACAAAATTAAAAAATCTCTAATTTGTATTAACCAATAAAATTAGTTGGCTTTCAATGGAACAAGTAATGAGTTTCAAATATTCAGGAGAAGAGATCAGCAGCAATAACGACCTATACACTGAAGTCCGCAAACAAGTCAATAAAGCATCTGTCATATCTGGATGTCTGAAAAATATGATCTGGAAAAATAAACACATGCGTATTGACAGTAAGGTCAGATTATATAAGACACTAGCGGACCCGACAGACGTTGTTCTGCCCGAACTATTTGTGAAACAAAAAAATATATTTTACATATATTTGAATCATATGGATGTTATTATTCGCTGAGCAAACTTACATTTTCTTGTTCGATGAGCCGCTAAACACTTTGAGGTTAGATTGATTGTCATTTCGTATATAATTGCAATACAACATATTATATGCTCAGATTTCTTTGTGTTGTCAGATGGAAAAAAAACTAAACATTTCTAATTCAACATTAGCGCCACCTATTATAATTTATAGTTATAAAAAATCATGTTATTTATTTTACTTTTATTATATTTATGTTTAAAATTCCATTTTGTGAATCTAAAGCAATCAGGGAATCACACAAACACACACAATAAATTTCATAAAAATCGGTTCAGCCGTTTAGGAATAGTTCACGTACAGAAGAATTATAGTGTGCGACCGATCATGACGTATGCTGTGGAAACACGAGCAGATACCGTACGAACCAAGGGGCTCCTAAGGACAACGGAGATGAAGGTTCTAAGGTCAATCACTGGTAAAACTCTCCGAGATCGTGTTCGAAATGTTCAAATAAGGAAAACATGTGGAATAGAGGACATGGTTCGGTGGAGTAGATCCAGAAGAAGGCATTGGAGGGACCACGTAGCCAGGATGGACAGTGATAGACTTGCATATAGACCACCCAAGAAATGGAAGGATAGTTGGACTTCATCATCCCAGGAGGCATAGTTTCTGAAGAACAGACCAACAAGGTCTACTAAACGAAGAAGAAGAAGAAGGCTTTCGACATTGTGCAGCGAATTAAGTGTCACTTTTTCCCTGACCTTTGCATACATGGATTTTCAAAAACGCTTTATAAAACTGTCACCCGCATTCTCTTGTTTGTCGAGTCCTACCCTGAGAGTTGAGTCAGTAAGAATGGGTCTTGTGTCCAGCAGAATTCTTTATCAAGGCCATTTTTTTTCATAGCTTACTAGTAAAACCCGGCAGACATTGTCCTGCCTGTTTAATTATTTACCTCCAAATATATAAAAATGGTTGATCGGTATGTTTCCTTTTTATTACTTAACATTCTTATCTAGATTCGCTTATTATAATTCTGAATTTTTTCCCTTCCATCCCTACAGTCCCTACCGTCCCTATTAATTCATTCATATATAATTTTATTTAATTATTCAAATAAATATAGGTACTTGAACCTTTAGCATTATACCAGTTATATACAATTATGGGTATATAGGATTTTTACTCTCCACTACTATGGAATAGTGGAGAGTCATGATTTCACAATTTTTAAGCGTATTTTTTTTACATCAATTTCTCAATGGGTATCATGTAGAGAGTGTATACTTTAAGTTTCATCGTGATGTTTTTGTGTGTATGCCGTATGCCGTACACAAATTTGAAAATTTGTGTCCTCTGTACAGCCCAAACCAAATGACTGATGAACTTCATATTGATACCATATGTGTGAAGTACATAAACTTAGGGCTGATTAGTTTTCCATAGACAACAGTTAATTATTTCTCTATGATTTCATCTGTTAAAACTTTAAAAGTGCTCTCACGACCTGGAAATTTGAGATATTTTCATTTTATTTGAATTATTTATGCAAAAAAAAGAATTTTCACAAAACTGCATTCAGAGTTTGACAACCTTAAATATCCTTTCAATAATTATGTTTCTATTAATCGATATTTTGTATGAAAAATATATAGGAGAATTTTTATGTTTAGCAATGTTTAGTTACATATTTGATTTCATATTGATATTAGAGTGTAATATTAGCAGGGAAGCTTCATTGTGTAGTGGAGAGTTTAGTGTTGGCCACAACCCACTCGTTTTCTTATTATTTTTAAATTTATGTATTTATTCACTCATTTATTTCCTTATTCGATCATGTATTTATTTGTTTATTTATTTTTATGGTATTTTTTTTAATTTTTCTTTATTTATTTATTCGATCCTTAATTTATTTTTTTATTTTATTTATTTTTATTTAAAATTTTCTTGCAATACCAAATAGATAATAATTTTTCAAAAACTTTTTTGCGAGAAATTAAATAATTAAATTAAACTTCAAATACGTTTTCTGCTATTCACTGAACGAATCCCTAAAATTCAATGACAATCCCAAATAGATCATTTTGGTAAATTATTGTGTGAGATATTAAATAAATAAATAAATTTGAATTTTAATTTTTAAACCTTCTCGTGTACGCGCTGAACAAACCCACTAAGTATCAATTCATACCAATTTTTTTTTTTTTATTTTTTTTTGTGAGATCGAATAAATAAATGAATAAATTATAATACATAAACCTTCTCCGGAATGAGCTGAACAAATTCCCAAAGTTTCATCACAATCGGATGGTTGGTTTGGGAGTCCATCGGCCACATACAAACAAACCAACAAATATACGTACATCGATTTTTATATATATAGATTACAATCAATAAATACATGAATTCAAAGAAAATCTCTCTCTCCTCATTAGATTTAGTTGTGGAGTCAGTTCTTCTTACTGCGTTCATTCACTTCACCATATCCTGAACATAGTCCTCACCGAAACGTTGCGTTCCTTCACTTCACCATATCCTGAACATAGTCCTCACCGAAACGTTGCGTTCCTTCACTTTTTTTTCTTTATAGATCTATATAGAGGATGTAGAAGAACAGGGTATTTGGTTGGTAACTATTTCCTCGTCGTTCTTTTTCTTCTTCAGATTTCTCTTCAATTTGAGATGAACAAGACGCTCGTGAGTTACGAGCGCATTCTTCTGTGTGAACTTCCACTCGCACTGCGTGCAGGCAAACGGTCTCTCGCCCGTGTGAGTGCGCATGTGGTTAGTGGCCAGAGATCTTTGCTGTAAAAAAAAAAAGAGTTTTCTTTATGTTTATTGAATTAATATTACAGAGAATGCACAAAGGCGATTTTGTCGCCATAAGGCATTCTCATACAATCAACCTATTTCTCAATTTGATATACCTTCATTATTTCTAATCAAATCAATAAAGAAAAATATACCTTAACTTTTTGATAATGTTCTGTATAAATTCTTGTAAAAAAATAATGGCATACCCCGATTTTCAACGTTTATCTTATATTTTTAATAAAATATAAGGCGTAGAGAAATATATATTTTTTTAAATTAAAGAAGACAAAAATATCTTGAAAAATATGATGTGACGTTGCATTAATGCTTCAGGTTTAGTAAATAAACCTAAAAAACATTTATTTTCGATTCAGCGTTGTTGCGAAATAATAGTTTTTTAGTTTATTTACTTAACCTGATGCGTTAATGCAACGTCACAACATTTTTCCAGATATTTTGTTCTTCTTTAATTAAAAAAAAATATATATTGCTCTATACCTTGTAGTTTTTTTAGAAATATAAGATAAATGTCAAAAATCGGGGTATGCTTTTTATTTTCCTACAAGAATATATACAGAACATAATTAAAAAGTTAAGGTATATTTTTCTTTATTAATATCCAAACTAAGTTATTTTTTTTCAAAATGATTTGTTATGTAGTAATGATGCAATATCAAATTGAAAAAATAGATACGTTGGCAGCAGTCACCCTCTAAGAATCAAATTGTGTACCAAAATATTTAGTACTTAAAAAAAAAGTACTGATTAAAGCAAAGAGGGTAGGACACAGATATTATACAGGAATTATAGATGGGTCGATGGCAGAGCGGTTAGGGAGCTGGGCTAGCAGTCCAGAGGTAGCGAGTTCGAATCCTGCCTCAACCGATTTCGTTCACCTATGGCACAAGCATTTATGCTTATTTTAGGGAACGTAGGAAGATGTATATGTACTTGTTGTTAAACAAGGATATGTTCATTTTTTTCTTGTAATAAAAAAAAACTAACAATCAATATTATAAGAACTAATAATGTGTTTTAGTTATTAAATCTTATAATAATAATAATAATAAACACTTCCTAGCACCTTGCGCAAGTGGCGAGTTTATTGCCATACGGTAATTTATTCCAACTAACCAGTGTTTCCAGCAGAAAGGAGCAATATCAGCAAGAGAAATCAATTTAAATAATTACTCCTCTGCTGGGGATCGAACCCAGGACGCCCGCACAGAAATCAAACGGCCTACCAACTGTTCAACGACGGTCGGCATATTACGACATTTAAAGGAAATATTATGAGGGATATAATTATGTCATATGATTCACTAGTAATAAATATAGTTTACCGTAAAGCTCTTGTCACACAGTTGGCACGGATACTTCTTGGGAGGAACATATCCCTCGTGGGCCTTGCGTCTGTGGACGTTGAGTCCGTATCTTGTTGAGTAGCGAGCGCCGCATGTCGCGCACGTGTAACGGGCGACACGTTCGTGTTTATTCTCAACGTGAACCCTCAGCTGATGCTCCGAGGGGAATCTCAAGGTGCATCTCTCACATCCATACCTACAATACATAATATATACCTATTATATAGATTGTTTTATTGAAAATTAAAATAAAATGAAAACAAAAAGAGATGTATACATGCACAAAATACCTATCAGAATATTTTTTACATATTATTTCTAAACATTTTTAAAGTAATAATACCAAAAACAAAAAGAAACAGAATAAATATCATTAATGAACTAAATAAATAGATTGGTAATGAACTATGTGATGTTGCAGATATTTTTGGAGATAGTTTGCCGGTCTTCAAAAAAATTTATGTATCTTTTATATCGATATAGCTGTCAACTTATATAGCTGCAGAAGATCTATTGTCACATTCGATTATATAGCTGTCAACTTATATAGCTGTCAACTTATATAGCTGCAGAAGATCTATTGTCACATTCGATTATATAGCTGTCAACTTATATAGCTGTCAACTTATATAGCTGTCAACTTATATAGCTGCAGAAGATCTATTGTCACATTCGATTATATAGCTGTCAACTTATATAGCTGTCAACTTATATAGCTGTCAACTTATATAGCTGCAGTAGATCTATTGTCACATTCGATTATATAGCTGTCAACTTATATAGCTGTCAACTTATATAGCTGCAGTAGATCTATTGTCACATTCGATTATATAGCTGTCAACTTATATAGCTGTCAACTTATATAGCTGCAGAAGATCTATTGTCACATTCGATTATATAGTTGTCAACTTATATAGCTGTCAACTTATATAGCTGTCAACTTATATAGCTGCAGTAGATCTATTGTCACATTCGATTATATAGCTGTCAACTTATATAGCTGTCAACTTATATAGCTGCAGTAGATCTATTGTCACATACGATTATATAGCTGTCAACTTATATAGCTGTAGTAGATCTATTGTCACATTCGATTATATAGCTGTCAACTTATATAGCTGTAGTAGATCTATTGTCACATTCGATTTTTTTCCCTCTTATAATTATTATTATTTTTACTGATTATTTTTTGTCTATTTTTATCTTAATCTGTGTTTTTATATTTTATCTGAATCTATATTTTATGTTTTCATATTTCATCAATGTCTATATTTTTATTTACTTATGCCGTATATTTTGTAAATAAATAAATAAATAAATAAATAAATAAGTAAATTATATACCTAGGTATAAAGTAAATTCATAATGTAAATAAAAAAGAATGAAGCATAAAAATATAGTGATGAAACAAAATATAAAAAGAGATGCCTAAAAATATTCAATATACAATGATGATGATGATGATGAAACAAAATAATCATCATCATCATTGGAGCTACAGCCCTGTGTGGGCCCTGGCCTCCTCCAGAATCAGTGGGCCCTGGCCTCCTCCAGAGTCAATGGGCCCTGGCCTCTTCCAGATTCCTTCTCCAGCCGTCCATCCATCTCATTCCAAGCCACTCTATCATGTGCTTCAAGCATCCAATTGACACCAGCATGACACCTGATATCGTCCCTCCATCTCATTCCTAGCCAGTCTATCTTGTGCTTCAAGCATCCAATTGACACCAGCATGACACCTGATATCGTCCCTCCATCTCATTCCTAGCCAGTCTATCTTGTGCTTCAAGCATCAAATTGACACCAGCATGACACCTGATATCGTCCCTCCATCTCATTCCTAGCCAGTCTATCTTGTGCTTCAAGCATCAAATTGACACCAGCATGACACCTGATATCGTCCCTCCATCTCATTCCTAGCCAGTCTATCTTGTGCTTCAAGCATCAAATTGACACCAGCATGACACCTGATATCATCCCTCCATTTCCTTTCAAGCCACTCTATCATGTGCTATAAGCATCCAATTGACACCAGCATGACAGCTGATATCGTCCCTCCATTTCCTTTCAAGCCACTCTATCATGTGCTTCAAGCATCTAATTGACACCAGCATGACACCTGATATCGTCCCTCCATCTCATTCCAAGCCACTCTATCTTGTGCTTCAAGCATCCAATTGACACCAGCATGACAGCTGATAGCGTCCCTCCATCTCATTCCAAGACACTCTATCTTGTGCTTCAAGCATCCAATTGACATCAGCATGACAGCTGATATCGTCCCTCCATCTCATTCAAGCCAGTCTATCTTATGCTTCAAGCATCCAATCGACACCAGCATGACAGCTGATATCGTCCCTCCATTTCCTTTCAAGCCACTCTATCTTGTGCTTCAAGCATCCAATTGACAACAGCATGACACCTGATATCGTCCCTCCATCTCATTCCAAGCCACTTTATCTTGTGCTATAAGCATCCAATTGACACCAGCATGAAACCTGATATCGTCCCTCCATCTCATTCCAAGCCACTCTATCTTGTGCTATAAGCATCCAATTGACAGCAGCATGACAGCTGATATCGTCCCTCCATCTCATTCAAGCCAGTCTATCTTGTGCTTCAAGCATCCAATTGACACCAGCATGACAGCTGATATCGTCCCTCCATCTCATTCCAAGCCAGTCTATCTTGTGCTTCAAGCATCCAATTGACACCAGCATGACACCTGATATCGTCCCTCCATCTCATTCCTAGCCAGTCTATCTTGTGCTTCAAGCATCCAATTGACACCAGCATGACACCTGATATCGTCCCTCCATCTCATTCCTAGCCAGTCTATCTTGTGCTTCAAGCATCAAATTGACACCAGCATGACACCTGATATCATCCCTCCATTTCCTTTCAAGCCACTCTATCATGTGCTATAAGCATCCAATTGACACCAGCATGACAGCTGATATCGTCCCTCCATTTTTTTTCAAGCCACTCTATCATGTGCTTCAAGCATCTAATTGACACCAGCATGACACCTGATATCGTCCCTCCATCTCATTCCAAGCCACTCTATCTTGTGCTTCAAGCATCCAATTGACACCAGCATGACAGCTGATATCGTCCCTCCATCTCATTCCAAGACACTCTATCTTGTGCTTCAAGCATCCAATTGACATCAGCATGACAGCTGATATCGTCCCTCCATCTCATTCAAGCCAGTCTATCTTATGCTTCAAGCATCCAATCGACACCAGCATGACAGCTGATATCGTCCCTCCATTTCCTTTCAAGCCACTCTATCTTGTGCTTCAAGCATCCAATTGACACCAGCATGACAGCTGATATCGTCCCTCCATCTCATTCCAAGCCACTCTATCATGTGCTTCAACCATCCAATTGACACCAGCATGACACCTGATATCGTCCCTCCATCTCATTCCAAGCCACTCTATCTTGTGCTATAAGCATCCAATTGACATGAGCATGACACCTGATATCGTCCCTCCATCTCATTCCAAGCCACTCTATCTTGTGCTATAAGCATCCAATTGACAGCAGCATGACAGCTGATATCGTCCCTCCATCTCATTCAAGCCAGTCTATCTTGTGCTTCAAGCATCCAATTGACACCAGCATGACAGCTGATATCGTCCCTCCATCTCATTCCAAGCCAGTCTATCTTGTGCTTCAAGCATCCAATTGACACCAGCATGACACCTGATATCGTCCCTCCATCTCATTCCTAGCCAGTCTATCTTGTGCTTCAAGCATCAAATTGACACCAGCATGACAGCTGATATCATCCCTCCATTTCCTTTCAAGCCACTCTATCATGTGCTATAAGCATCCAATTGACACCAGCATGACAGCTGATATCGTCCCTCCATTTCCTTTCAAGCCACTCTATAATGTGCTTCAAGCATCCAATTGACACCAGCATGACACCTGATATCGTCCCTCCATCTCATTCCAAGCCACTCTATCTTGTGCTTCAAGCATCCAATTGACACCAGCATGACAGTTGATATCGTCCCTCCATTTCCTTTCAAGCCACTCTATAATGTGCTTCAAGCATCCAATTGACACCAGCATGACACCTGATATCGTCCCTCCATCTCATTCCAAGCCACTCTATCTTGTGCTTCAAGCATCCAATTGACACCAGCATGACAGTTGATATCGTCCCTCCATTTCCTTTCAAGCCACTCTATCATGTGCTTCAAGCATCTAATTGACACCAGCATGACACCTGATATCGTCCCTCCATTTCCTTTCAAGCCACTCTATCTTGTGCTTCAAGCATCCAATTGACACCAGCATGACAGCTGATATCGTCCCTCCATCTCATTCCAAGCCAGTCTATCTTGTGCTTCAAGCATCCAATTGACACCAGCATGACACCTGATATTGTCCCTCCATCTCATTCCAAGACACTCTATCTTGTGCTATAAGCATCCAATTGACACCAGCATGAAACCTGATATCGTCCCTCCATCTCATTCCAAGCCACTCTATCTTGTGCTATAAGCATCCAATTGACAGCAGCATGACAGCTGATATCGTCCCTCCATCTCATTCAAGCCAGTCTATCTTGTGCTTCAAGCATCCAATTGACACCAGCATGACAGTTGATATCGTCCCTCCATCTCATTCCAAGCCAGTCTATCTTGTGCTTCAAGCATCCAATTGACACCAGCATGACACCTGATATCGTCCCTCCATCTCATTCCTAGCCAGTCTATCTTGTGCTTCAAGCATCAAATTGACACCAGCATGACAGCTGATATCGTCCCTCCATCTCATTCCAAGACACTCTATCTTGTGCTTCAAGCATCCAATTGACATAAGCATGACAGCTGATATCGTTCCTCCATCTCATTCAAGCCAGTCTATCTTGTGCTTCAAGCATCCAATTGACACCAGCATGACACCTGATATCGTCCCTCCATCTCATTCCAAGCCACTCTATCTTGTGCTATAAGCATCCAATTGACAGCAGCATGACAGCTGATATCGTCCCTCCATCTCATTCAAGCCAGTCTATCTTATGCTTCAAGCATCCAATTGACACCAGCATGACAGCTGATATCGTCCCTCCATTTCCTTTCAAGCCACTCTATCTTGTGCTTCAAGCATCCAATTGACACCAGCATGACATCTGATATCGTCCCTCCATTTCATTTCAAGCCAGTCTATCTTGTGCTTCAAGCATCCAATTGACACCAGCATGACAGCTGATATCGTCCCTTCATTTCCTTTCAAGCCACTCTATCTTGTGCTTCAAGCATCCAATTGACACCAGCATGACATCTGATATCGTCCCTCCATTTCATTTCAAGCCAGTCTATCTTGTGCTTCAAGCATCCAATTGACACCAGCATGACAGCTGATATCGTCCCTCCATTTCCTTTCAAGCCACTCTATCTTGTGCTTCAAGCATCCAATTGACACCAGCATGACAGCTGATATCGTCCCTCCATCTCATTCCAAGACACTCTATCTTGTGCTTCAAGCATCTAATTGACACCAGCATGACAGCTGATATCGTCCCTCCATCTCATTCCAAGACACTCTATCTTGTGCTTCAAGCATCCAATTGACATCAGCATGACAGTTGATATCGTCCCTCCATCTTATTCCAAGCCACTCTATCTTGTGCTTCAAGCATCCAATTGACACCAGCATGACAGTTGATATCGTCCCTCCATCTCATTCCAAGCCACTCTATCTTGTGCTTCAAGCATCCAATTGACACCAGCATGACAGTTGATATCGTCCCTCCATCTCATTCCAAGCCACTCTATCTTGTGCTTCAAACATCCAATTGACACCAGCATGACAGTTGATATCGTCCCTCCATCTCATTCCAAGCCACTCTATCTTGTGCTTCAAGCATCCAATTGACACCAGCATGACAGCTGATATCGTCCCTCCATTTCCTTTCAAGCCACTCTATCTTGTGCTTCAAGCATCCAATTGACACCAGCATGACAGCTGATATCGTCCCTCCATCTCATTCCAAGACACTCTATCTTGTGCTTCAAGCATCCAATTGACACCAGCATGACACCTGATATCGTCCCTCCATCTCATTCCATGCCAGTCTGTCTTGTGCTATAAGCATCCAATTGACAGCAGCATGACAGCTGATATCGTCCCTCCATCTCATTCCAAGACACTCTATCTTGTGCTTCAAGCATCCAATTGACACCAGCATGACAGCTGATATCGTCCCTCCATTTCATTTCAAGCCACTCTATCTTGTGCTTCAAGCATCCAATTGACACCAGCATGACATCAGATATCGTCCCTCCATTTCATTTCAAGCCAGTCTATCTTGTGCTTCAAGCATCCAATTGACACCAGCATGACAGCTGATATCGTCCCTCCATTTCCTTTCAAGCCACTCTATCTTGTGCTTCAAGCATCCAATTGACACCAGCATGACATCTGATATCGTCCCTCCATTTCATTTCAAGCCAGTCTATCTTGTGCTTCAAGCATCCAATTGACACCAGCATGACAGCTGATATCGTCCCTCCATTTCCTTTCAAGCCACTCTATCTTGTGCTTCAAGCATCCAATTGACACCAGCATGACAGCTGATATCGTCCCTCCATCTCATTCCAAGCCACTCTATCTTGTGCTATAAGCATCCAATTGACAGCAGCATGACAGCTGATATCGTCCCTCCATCTCATTCAAGCCAGTCTATCTTGTGCTTCAAGCATCCAATTGACACCAGCATGACAGCTGATATCGTCCCTCCATTTCCTTTCAAGCCACTCTATCTTGTGCTTCAAGCATCCAATTGACACCAGCATGACATCTGATATCGTCCCTCCATTTCATTTCAAGCCAGTCTATCTTGTGCTTCAAGCATCCAATTGACACCAGCATGACAGATGATATCGTCCCTCCATTTCCTTTCAAGCCACTCTATCTTGTGCTTCAAGCATCCAATTGACACCAGCATGACAGCTGATATCGTCCCTCCATTTCATTTCAAGCCACTCGATCTTGTGCTTCAAGCATCCAATTGACACCAGCATGACAGCTGATATCGTCCCTCCATTTCATTTCAAGCCACTCGATCTTGTGCTTCAAGCATCCAATTGACACCAGCATGACAGCTGATATCGTCCCTCCATCTCATTCCAAGACACTCTATCTTGTGCTTCAAGCATCTAATTGACACCAGCATGACAGCTGATATCGTCCCTCCATCTCATTCCAAGACACTCTATCTTCTGCTTCAAGCATCAATTTGACACCAGCATGACAGCTGATATCGTCCCTCCATCTCATTCCATGCCAGTCTGTCTTGTGCTTCAAGCATCAAATTGACACCTGCATGACAGCTGATATCGTCCCTCCATTTCCTTTCAAGCCACTCTATCATGTGCTTCAACCATCCAATTGACACCAGCATGACACCTGATATCGTCCCTCCATCTCATTCCAAGCCAGTCTATCTTGTGCTTCAAGCATCCAATAGACACCAGCATGACACCTGATATCGTCCCTCCATCTCATTCCTAGCCAGTCTATCTTGTGCTTCAAGCATCAAATTGACACCAGCATGACAGCTGATGTCGTCCCTCTATTTCCTTTCAAGCCACTCTATCATTTGCTTCAAGCATCCAATTGACACCAGCATGACAGCTGATATCGTCCCTCCATTTCCTTTCAAGCCACTCTATCATGTGCTTCAAGCATCCAATTGACACCAGCATGACACCTGATATCGTCCCTACATCTCATTCCAAGCCACTCTATCTTGTGCTATAAGCATCCAATTGACACCAGCATGACAGTTGATATCGTCCCTCCATCTCATTCCAAGCCACTGTATCTTGTGCTTCAAGCATCCAATTGACACCAGCATGACAGTTGATATCGTCCCTCCATCTCATTCCAAGCCACTCTATCTTGTGCTTCAAGCATCCAATTGACACCAGCATGACAGTTGATATCGTCCCTCCATCTCATTCCAAGCCACTCTATCTTGTGCTTCAAGCATCCAATTGACACCAGCATGACAGCTGATATCGTCCCTCCATTTCATTTCAAGCCACTCGATCTTGTGCTTCAAGCATCCAATTGACACCAGCATGACAGCTGATATCGTCCCTCCATCTCATTCCAAGACACTCTATCTTGTGCTTCAAGCATCTAATTGACACCAGCATGACAGCTGATATCGTCCCTCCATCTCATTCCAAGACACTCTATCTTCTGCTTCAAGCATCAATTTGACACCAGCATGACAGCTGATATCGTCCCTCCATCTCATTCCATGCCAGTCTGTCTTGTGCTTCAAGCATCAAATTGACACCTGCATGACAGCTGATATCGTCCCTCCATTTCCTTTCAAGCCACTCTATCATGTGCTTCAACCATCCAATTGACACCAGCATGACACCTGATATCGTCCCTCCATCTCATTCCAAGCCACTCTTTCTTGTGCTATAAGCATCCAATTGACACCAGCATGACAGTTGATATCGTCCCTCCATCTCATTCCAAGCCACTCTATCTTGTGCTTCAAGCATCCAATTGACACCAGCATGACACCTGATATCGTCTCTCCATCTCATTCCAAGCCACTCTATCTTGTGCTATAAGCATCCAATTGACACCAGCATGACAGTTGATATCGTCCCTCCATCTCATTCCAAGCCAGTCTATCTTGTGCTTCAAGCATCCAATTGACACCAGCATGACACCTGATATCGTCCCTCCATCTCATTCCAAGCCACTCTATCTTGTGCTATAAGCATCCAATTGACACCAGCATGACAGTTGATATCGTCCCTCCATCTCATTCCAAGCCAGTCTATCTTGTGCTTCAAGCATCCAATAGACACCAGCATGACACCTGATATCGTCCCTCCATCTCATTCCTAGCCAGTCTATCTTGTGCTTCAAGCATCAAATTGACACCAGCATGACAGCTGATGTCGTCCCTCTATTTCCTTTCAAGCCACTCTATCATTTGCTTCAAGCATCCAATTGACACCAGCATGACAGCTGATATCGTCCCTCCATTTCCTTTCAAGCCACTCTATCATGTGCTTCAAGCATCCAATTGACACCAGCATGACACCTGATATCGTCCCTACATCTCATTCCAAGCCACTCTATCTTGTGCTATAAGCATCCAATTGACACCAGCATGACAGTTGATATCGTCCCTCCATCTCATTCCAAGCCACTGTATCTTGTGCTTCAAGCATCCAATTGACACCAGCATGACAGTTGATATCGTCCCTCCATCTCATTCCAAGCCACTCTATCTTGTGCTTCAAGCATCCAATTGACACCAGCATGACAGTTGATATCGTCCCTCCATCTCATTCCAAGCCACTCTATCTTGTGCTTCAAGCTTCCAATTGACACCAGCATGACAGTTGATATCGTCCCTCCATCTCATTCCAAGCCACTCTATCTTGTGCTTCAAGCATCCAATTGACACCAGCATGACAGTTGATATCGTCCCTCCATCTCATTCCAAGCCACTCTATCTTGTGCTTCAAGCATCCAATTGACACCAGCATGACAGCTGATATCGTCCCTCCATCTCATTCCAAGACACTCTATCTTGTGCTTCAAGCATCTAATTGACACCAGCATGACAGCTGATATCGTCCCTCCATCTCATTCCAAGACACTCTATCTTGTGCTTCAAGCATCCAATTGACATCAGCATGACAGTTGATATCGTCCCTCCATCTTATTCCAAGCCACTCTATCTTGTGCTTCAAGCATCCAATTGACACCAGCATGACAGTTGATATCGTCCCTCCATCTCATTCCAAGCCACTCTATCTTGTGCTTCAAGCATCCAATTGACACCAGCATGACAGTTGATATCGTCCCTCCATCTCATTCCAAGCCACTCTATCTTGTGCTTCAAACATCCAATTGACACCAGCATGACAGTTGATATCGTCCCTCCATCTCATTCCAAGCCACTCTATCTTGTGCTTCAAGCATCCAATTGACACCAGCATGACAGCTGATATCGTCCCTCCATTTCCTTTCAAGCCACTCTATCATGTGCTTCAAGCATCCAATTGACACCAGCATGACACCTGATATCGTCCCTACATCTCATTCCAAGCCACTCTATCTTGTGCTATAAGCATCCAATTGACACCAGCATGACAGTTGATATCGTCCCTCCATCTCATTCCAAGCCACTGTATCTTGTGCTTCAAGCATCCAATTGACACCAGCATGACAGTTGATATCGTCCCTCCATCTCATTCCAAGCCACTCTATCTTGTGCTTCAAGCATCCAATTGACACCAGCATGACAGTTGATATCGTCCCTCCATCTCATTCCAAGCCACTCTATCTTGTGCTTCAAGCTTCCAATTGACACCAGCATGACAGTTGATATCGTCCCTCCATCTCATTCCAAGCCACTCTATCTTGTGCTTCAAGCATCCAATTGACACCAGCATGACAGTTGATATCGTCCCTCCATCTCATTCCAAGCCACTCTATCTTGTGCTTCAAGCATCCAATTGACACCAGCATGACAGCTGATATCGTCCCTCCATCTCATTCCAAGACACTCTATCTTGTGCTTCAAGCATCTAATTGACACCAGCATGACAGCTGATATCGTCCCTCCATCTCATTCCAAGACACTCTATCTTGTGCTTCAAGCATCCAATTGACATCAGCATGACAGTTGATATCGTCCCTCCATCTTATTCCAAGCCACTCTATCTTGTGCTTCAAGCATCCAATTGACACCAGCATGACAGTTGATATCGTCCCTCCATCTCATTCCAAGCCACTCTATCTTGTGCTTCAAGCATCCAATTGACACCAGCATGACAGTTGATATCGTCCCTCCATCTCATTCCAAGCCACTCTATCTTGTGCTTCAAACATCCAATTGACACCAGCATGACAGTTGATATCGTCCCTCCATCTCATTCCAAGCCACTCTATCTTGTGCTTCAAGCATCCAATTGACACCAGCATGACAGCTGATATCGTCCCTCCATTTCCTTTCAAGCCACTCTATCTTGTGCTTCAAGCATCCAATTGACACCAGCATGACAGCTGATATCGTCCCTCCATCTCATTCCAAGACACTCTATCTTGTGCTTCAAGCATCCAATTGACACCAGCATGACACCTGATATCGTCCCTCCATCTCATTCCATGCCAGTCTGTCTTGTGCTATAAGCATCCAATTGACAGCAGCATGACAGCTGATATCGTCCCTCCATCTCATTCCAAGACACTCTATCTTGTGCTTCAAGCATCCAATTGACACCAGCATGACAGCTGATATCGTCCCTCCATTTCCTTTCAAGCCACTCTATCTTGTGCTTCAAGCATCCAATTGACACCAGCATGACATCTGATATCGTCCCTCCATTTCATTTCAAGCCAGTCTATCTTGTGCTTCAAGCATCCAATTGACACCAGCATGACAGCTGATATCGTCCCTCCATTTCCTTTCAAGCCACTCTATCTTGTGCTTCAAGCATCCAATTGACACCAGCATGACAGCTGATATCGTCCCTCCATCTCATTCCAAGCCACTCTATCTTGTGCTATAAGCATCCAATTGACAGCAGCATGACAGCTGATATCGTCCCTCCATCTCATTCAAGCCAGTCTATCTTGTGCTTCAAGCATCCAATTGACACCAGCATGACAGCTGATATCGTCCCTCCATTTCCTTTCAAGCCACTCTATCTTGTGCTTCAAGCATCCAATTGACACCAGCATGACATCTGATATCGTCCCTCCATTTCATTTCAAGCCAGTCTATCTTGTGCTTCAAGCATCCAATTGACACCAGCATGACAGATGATATCGTCCCTCCATTTCCTTTCAAGCCACTCTATCTTGTGCTTCAAGCATCCAATTGACACCAGCATGACAGCTGATATCGTCCCTCCATTTCATTTCAAGCCACTCGATCTTGTGCTTCAAGCATCCAATTGGCACCAGCATGACAGCTGATATCGTCCCTCCATTTCATTTCAAGCCACTCGATCTTGTGCTTCAAGCATCCAATTGACACCAGCATGACAGCTGATATCGTCCCTCCATCTCATTCCAAGACACTCTATCTTGTGCTTCAAGCATCTAATTGACACCAGCATGACAGCTGATATCGTCCCTCCATCTCATTCCAAGACACTCTATCTTCTGCTTCAAGCATCAATTTGACACCAGCATGACAGCTGATATCGTCCCTCCATCTCATTCCATGCCAGTCTGTCTTGTGCTTCAAGCATCAAATTGACACCTGCATGACAGCTGATATCGTCCCTCCATTTCCTTTCAAGCCACTCTATCATGTGCTTCAACCATCCAATTGACACCAGCATGACACCTGATATCGTCCCTACATCTCATTCCAAGCCACTCTATCTTGTGCTATAAGCATCCAATTGACACCAGCATGACAGTTGATATCGTCCCTCCATCTCATTCCAAGCCACTGTATCTTGTGCTTCAAGCATCCAATTGACACCAGCATGACAGTTGATATCGTCCCTCCATCTCATTCCAAGCCACTCTATCTTGTGCTTCAAGCATCCAATTGACACCAGCATGACAGTTGATATCGTCCCTCCATCTCATTCCAAGCCACTCTATCTTGTGCTTCAAGCATCCAATTGACACCAGCATGACAGCTGATATCGTCCCTCCATTTCATTTCAAGCCACTCTATCTTCTGCTTCAAGCATCCAATTGACACCAGCATGACAGCTGATATCGTCCCTCCATCTCATTCCAAGACACTCTATCTTCTGCTTCAAGCATCAATTTGACACCAGCATGACAGCTGATATCGTCCCTCCATCTCATTCCATGCCAGTCTGTCTTGTGCTTCAAGCATCAAATTGACACCTGCATGACAGCTGATATCGTCCCTCCATTTCCTTTCAAGCCACTCTATCATGTGCTTCAAGCATCCAATTGACACCAGCATGACACCTGATATCGTCCCTACATCTCATTCCAAGCCACTCTATCTTGTGCTATAAGCATCCAATTGACACCAGCATGACAGTTGATATCGTCCCTCCATCTCATTCCAAGCCACTGTATCTTGTGCTTCAAGCATCCAATTGACACCAGCATGACAGTTGATATCGTCCCTCCATCTCATTCCAAGCCACTCTATCTTGTGCTTCAAGCATCCAATTGACACCAGCATGACAGTTGATATCGTCCCTCCATCTCATTCCAAGCCACTCTATCTTGTGCTTCAAGCATCCAATTGACACCAGCATGACAGCTGATATCGTCCCTCCATTTCATTTCAAGCCACTCGATCTTGTGCTTCAAGCATCCAATTGACACCAGCATGACAGCTGATATCGTCCCTCCATCTCATTCCAAGACACTCTATCTTGTGCTTCAAGCATCTAATTGACACCAGCATGACAGCTGATATCGTCCCTCCATCTCATTCCAAGACACTCTATCTTCTGCTTCAAGCATCAATTTGACACCAGCATGACAGCTGATATCGTCCCTCCATCTCATTCCATGCCAGTCTGTCTTGTGCTTCAAGCATCAAATTGACACCTGCATGACAGCTGATATCGTCCCTCCATTTCCTTTCAAGCCACTCTATCATGTGCTTCAACCATCCAATTGACACCAGCATGACACCTGATATCGTCCCTCCATCTCATTCCAAGCCACTCTTTCTTGTGCTATAAGCATCCAATTGACACCAGCATGACAGTTGATATCGTCCCTCCATCTCATTCCAAGCCACTCTATCTTGTGCTTCAAGCATCCAATTGACACCAGCATGACACCTGATATCGTCTCTCCATCTCATTCCAAGCCACTCTATCTTGTGCTATAAGCATCCAATTGACACCAGCATGACAGTTGATATCGTCCCTCCATCTCATTCCAAGCCAGTCTATCTTGTGCTTCAAGCATCCAATTGACACCAGCATGACACCTGATATCGTCCCTCCATCTCATTCCAAGCCACTCTATCTTGTGCTATAAGCATCCAATTGACACCAGCATGACAGTTGATATCGTCCCTCCATCTCATTCCAAGCCAGTCTATCTTGTGCTTCAAGCATCCAATAGACACCAGCATGACACCTGATATCGTCCCTCCATCTCATTCCTAGCCAGTCTATCTTGTGCTTCAAGCATCAAATTGACACCAGCATGACAGCTGATGTCGTCCCTCTATTTCCTTTCAAGCCACTCTATCATTTGCTTCAAGCATCCAATTGACACCAGCATGACAGCTGATATCGTCCCTCCATTTCCTTTCAAGCCACTCTATCATGTGCTTCAAGCATCCAATTGACACCAGCATGACACCTGATATCGTCCCTACATCTCATTCCAAGCCACTCTATCTTGTGCTATAAGCATCCAATTGACACCAGCATGACAGTTGATATCGTCCCTCCATCTCATTCCAAGCCACTGTATCTTGTGCTTCAAGCATCCAATTGACACCAGCATGACAGTTGATATCGTCCCTCCATCTCATTCCAAGCCACTCTATCTTGTGCTTCAAGCATCCAATTGACACCAGCATGACAGTTGATATCGTCCCTCCATCTCATTCCAAGCCACTCTATCTTGTGCTTCAAGCTTCCAATTGACACCAGCATGACAGTTGATATCGTCCCTCCATCTCATTCCAAGCCACTCTATCTTGTGCTTCAAGCATCCAATTGACACCAGCATGACAGTTGATATCGTCCCTCCATCTCATTCCAAGCCACTCTATCTTGTGCTTCAAGCATCCAATTGACACCAGCATGACAGCTGATATCGTCCCTCCATCTCATTCCAAGACACTCTATCTTGTGCTTCAAGCATCTAATTGACACCAGCATGACAGCTGATATCGTCCCTCCATCTCATTCCAAGACACTCTATCTTGTGCTTCAAGCATCCAATTGACATCAGCATGACAGTTGATATCGTCCCTCCATCTTATTCCAAGCCACTCTATCTTGTGCTTCAAGCATCCAATTGACACCAGCATGACAGTTGATATCGTCCCTCCATCTCATTCCAAGCCACTCTATCTTGTGCTTCAAGCATCCAATTGACACCAGCATGACAGTTGATATCGTCCCTCCATCTCATTCCAAGCCACTCTATCTTGTGCTTCAAACATCCAATTGACACCAGCATGACAGTTGATATCGTCCCTCCATCTCATTCCAAGCCACTCTATCTTGTGCTTCAAGCATCCAATTGACACCAGCATGACAGCTGATATCGTCCCTCCATTTCCTTTCAAGCCACTCTATCTTGTGCTTCAAGCATCCAATTGACACCAGCATGACAGCTGATATCGTCCCTCCATCTCATTCCAAGACACTCTATCTTGTGCTTCAAGCATCCAATTGACACCAGCATGACACCTGATATCGTCCCTCCATCTCATTCCATGCCAGTCTGTCTTGTGCTATAAGCATCCAATTGACAGCAGCATGACAGCTGATATCGTCCCTCCATCTCATTCCAAGACACTCTATCTTGTGCTTCAAGCATCCAATTGACACCAGCATGACAGCTGATATCGTCCCTCCATTTCCTTTCAAGCCACTCTATCTTGTGCTTCAAGCATCCAATTGACACCAGCATGACATCTGATATCGTCCCTCCATTTCATTTCAAGCCAGTCTATCTTGTGCTTCAAGCATCCAATTGACACCAGCATGACAGCTGATATCGTCCCTCCATTTCCTTTCAAGCCACTCTATCTTGTGCTTCAAGCATCCAATTGACACCAGCATGACAGCTGATATCGTCCCTCCATCTCATTCCAAGCCACTCTATCTTGTGCTATAAGCATCCAATTGACAGCAGCATGACAGCTGATATCGTCCCTCCATCTCATTCAAGCCAGTCTATCTTGTGCTTCAAGCATCCAATTGACACCAGCATGACAGCTGATATCGTCCCTCCATTTCCTTTCAAGCCACTCTATCTTGTGCTTCAAGCATCCAATTGACACCAGCATGACATCTGATATCGTCCCTCCATTTCATTTCAAGCCAGTCTATCTTGTGCTTCAAGCATCCAATTGACACCAGCATGACAGATGATATCGTCCCTCCATTTCCTTTCAAGCCACTCTATCTTGTGCTTCAAGCATCCAATTGACACCAGCATGACAGCTGATATCGTCCCTCCATTTCATTTCAAGCCACTCGATCTTGTGCTTCAAGCATCCAATTGGCACCAGCATGACAGCTGATATCGTCCCTCCATTTCATTTCAAGCCACTCGATCTTGTGCTTCAAGCATCCAATTGACACCAGCATGACAGCTGATATCGTCCCTCCATCTCATTCCAAGACACTCTATCTTGTGCTTCAAGCATCTAATTGACACCAGCATGACAGCTGATATCGTCCCTCCATCTCATTCCAAGACACTCTATCTTCTGCTTCAAGCATCAATTTGACACCAGCATGACAGCTGATATCGTCCCTCCATCTCATTCCATGCCAGTCTGTCTTGTGCTTCAAGCATCAAATTGACACCTGCATGACAGCTGATATCGTCCCTCCATTTCCTTTCAAGCCACTCTATCATGTGCTTCAACCATCCAATTGACACCAGCATGACACCTGATATCGTCCCTCCATCTCATTCCAAGCCACTCTTTCTTGTGCTATAAGCATCCAATTGACACCAGCATGACAGTTGATATCGTCCCTCCATCTCATTCCAAGCCACTCTATCTTGTGCTTCAAGCATCCAATTGACACCAGCATGACACCTGATATCGTCTCTCCATCTCATTCCAAGCCACTCTATCTTGTGCTATAAGCATCCAATTGACACCAGCATGACAGTTGATATCGTCCCTCCATCTCATTCCAAGCCAGTCTATCTTGTGCTTCAAGCATCCAATTGACACCAGCATGACACCTGATATCGTCCCTCCATCTCATTCCAAGCCACTCTATCTTGTGCTATAAGCATCCAATTGACACCAGCATGACAGTTGATATCGTCCCTCCATCTCATTCCAAGCCAGTCTATCTTGTGCTTCAAGCATCCAATAGACACCAGCATGACACCTGATATCGTCCCTCCATCTCATTCCTAGCCAGTCTATCTTGTGCTTCAAGCATCAAATTGACACCAGCATGACAGCTGATGTCGTCCCTCTATTTCCTTTCAAGCCACTCTATCATTTGCTTCAAGCATCCAATTGACACCAGCATGACAGCTGATATCGTCCCTCCATTTCCTTTCAAGCCACTCTATCATGTGCTTCAAGCATCCAATTGACACCAGCATGACACCTGATATCGTCCCTACATCTCATTCCAAGCCACTCTATCTTGTGCTATAAGCATCCAATTGACACCAGCATGACAGTTGATATCGTCCCTCCATCTCATTCCAAGCCACTGTATCTTGTGCTTCAAGCATCCAATTGACACCAGCATGACAGTTGATATCGTCCCTCCATCTCATTCCAAGCCACTCTATCTTGTGCTTCAAGCATCCAATTGACACCAGCATGACAGTTGATATCGTCCCTCCATCTCATTCCAAGCCACTCTATCTTGTGCTTCAAGCTTCCAATTGACACCAGCATGACAGTTGATATCGTCCCTCCATCTCATTCCAAGCCACTCTATCTTGTGCTTCAAGCATCCAATTGACACCAGCATGACAGTTGATATCGTCCCTCCATCTCATTCCAAGCCACTCTATCTTGTGCTTCAAGCATCCAATTGACACCAGCATGACAGTTGATATCGTCCCTCCATCTCATTCCAAGCCACTCTATCTTGTGCTTCAAGCATCCAATTGACACCAGCATGACAGTTGATATCGTCCCTCCATCTCATTCCAAGCCACTCTATCTTGTGCTTCAAGCATCCAATTGACACCAGCATGACAGTTGATATCGTCCCTCCATCTCATTCCAAGCCACTCTATCTTGTGCTATAAGCATCCAATTGACACCAGCATGACAGTTGATATCGTCCCTCCATCTCATTCCAAGCCACTCTATCTTGTGCTTCAAGCATCCAATTGACACCAGCATGACAGTTGATATCGTCCCTCCATCTCATTCCAAGCCAGTCTATCTTGTACTTCAAGCATCCAATAGACACCAGCATGACACCTGATATCGTCCCTCCATCTCATTCCTAGCCAGTCTATCTTGTGCTTCAAGCATCAAATTGACACCAGCATGACAGCTGATATCGTCCCTCTATTTCCTTTCAAGCCACTCTATCATTTGCTTCAAGCATCCAATTGACACCAGCATGACAGCTGATATCGTCCCTCCATTTCCTTTCAAGCCACTCTATCATGTGCTTCAAGCATCCAATTGACACCAGCATGACACCTGATATCGTCCCTCCATCTCATTCCATGCCAGTCTGTCTTGTGCTATAAGCATCCAATTGACAGCAGCATGACAGCTGATATCGTCCCTCCATCTCATTCCAAGCCACTCTATCTTGTGCTTCAAGCATCCAATTGACATCAGCATGACAGTTGATATCGTCCCTCCATCTTATTCCAAGCCACTCTATCTTGTGCTTCAAGCATCCAATTGACACCAGCATGACAGTTGATATCGTCCCTCCATCTCATTCCAAGCCACTCTATCTTGTGCTTCAAGCATCCAATTGACACCAGCATGACAGTTGATATCGTCCCTCCATCTCATTCCAAGCCACTCTATCTTGTGCTTCAAACATCCAATTGACACCAGCATGACAGTTGATATCGTCCCTCCATCTCATTCCAAGCCACTCTATCTTGTGCTTCAAGCATCCAATTGACACCAGCATGACAGCTGATATCGTCCCTCCATTTCCTTTCAAGCCACTCTATCTTGTGCTTCAAGCATCCAATTGACACCAGCATGACAGCTGATATCGTCCCTCCATCTCATTCCAAGACACTCTATCTTGTGCTTCAAGCATCCAATTGACACCAGCATGACACCTGATATCGTCCCTCCATCTCATTCCATGCCAGTCTGTCTTGTGCTATAAGCATCCAATTGACAGCAGCATGACAGCTGATATCGTCCCTCCATCTCATTCCAAGACACTCTATCTTGTGCTTCAAGCATCCACTTGACACCAGCATGACAGCTGATATCGTCCCTCCATTTCATTTCAAGCCACTCTATCTTGTGCTTCAAGCATCCAATTGACACCAGCATGACATCAGATATCGTCCCTCCATTTCATTTCAAGCCAGTCTATCTTGTGCTTCAAGCATCCAATTGACACCAGCATGACAGCTGATATCGTCCCTCCATTTCCTTTCAAGCCACTCTATCTTGTGCTTCAAGCATCCAATTGACACCAGCATGACATCTGATATCGTCCCTCCATTTCATTTCAAGCCAGTCTATCTTGTGCTTCAAGCATCCAATTGACACCAGCATGACAGCTGATATCGTCCCTCCATTTCCTTTCAAGCCACTCTATCTTGTGCTTCAAGCATCCAATTGACACCAGCATGACAGCTGATATCGTCCCTCCATCTCATTCCAAGCCACTCTATCTTGTGCTATAAGCATCCAATTGACAGCAGCATGACAGCTGATATCGTCCCTCCATCTCATTCAAGCCAGTCTATCTTGTGCTTCAAGCATCCAATTGACACCAGCATGACAGCTGATATCGTCCCTCCATTTCCTTTCAAGCCACTCTATCTTGTGCTTCAAGCATCCAATTGACACCAGCATGACATCTGATATCGTCCCTCCATTTCATTTCAAGCCAGTCTATCTTGTGCTTCAAGCATCCAATTGACACCAGCATGACAGATGATATCGTCCCTCCATTTCCTTTCAAGCCACTCTATCTTGTGCTTCAAGCATCCAATTGACACCAGCATGACAGCTGATATCGTCCCTCCATTTCATTTCAAGCCACTCGATCTTGTGCTTCAAGCATCCAATTGACACCAGCATGACAGCTGATATCGTCCCTCCATTTCATTTCAAGCCACTCGATCTTGTGCTTCAAGCATCCAATTGACACCAGCATGACAGCTGATATCGTCCCTCCATCTCATTCCAAGACACTCTATCTTGTGCTTCAAGCATCTAATTGACACCAGCATGACAGCTGATATCGTCCCTCCATCTCATTCCAAGACACTCTATCTTCTGCTTCAAGCATCAATTTGACACCAGCATGACAGCTGATATCGTCCCTCCATCTCATTCCATGCCAGTCTGTCTTGTGCTTCAAGCATCAAATTGACACCTGCATGACAGCTGATATCGTCCCTCCATTTCCTTTCAAGCCACTCTATCATGTGCTTCAACCATCCAATTGACACCAGCATGACACCTGATATCGTCCCTCCATCTCATTCCAAGCCACTCTTTCTTGTGCTATAAGCATCCAATTGACACCAGCATGACAGTTGATATCGTCCCTCCATCTCATTCCAAGCCACTCTATCTTGTGCTTCAAGCATCCAATTGACACCAGCATGACACCTGATATCGTCTCTCCATCTCATTCCAAGCCACTCTATCTTGTGCTATAAGCATCCAATTGACACCAGCATGACAGTTGATATCGTCCCTCCATCTCATTCCAAGCCAGTCTATCTTGTGCTTCAAGCATCCAATTGACACCAGCATGACACCTGATATCGTCCCTCCATCTCATTCCAAGCCACTCTATCTTGTGCTATAAGCATCCAATTGACACCAGCATGACAGTTGATATCGTCCCTCCATCTCATTCCAAGCCAGTCTATCTTGTGCTTCAAGCATCCAATAGACACCAGCATGACACCTGATATCGTCCCTCCATCTCATTCCTAGCCAGTCTATCTTGTGCTTCAAGCATCAAATTGACACCAGCATGACAGCTGATGTCGTCCCTCTATTTCCTTTCAAGCCACTCTATCATTTGCTTCAAGCATCCAATTGACACCAGCATGACAGCTGATATCGTCCCTCCATTTCCTTTCAAGCCACTCTATCATGTGCTTCAAGCATCCAATTGACACCAGCATGACACCTGATATCGTCCCTACATCTCATTCCAAGCCACTCTATCTTGTGCTATAAGCATCCAATTGACACCAGCATGACAGTTGATATCGTCCCTCCATCTCATTCCAAGCCACTGTATCTTGTGCTTCAAGCATCCAATTGACACCAGCATGACAGTTGATATCGTCCCTCCATCTCATTCCAAGCCACTCTATCTTGTGCTTCAAGCATCCAATTGACACCAGCATGACAGTTGATATCGTCCCTCCATCTCATTCCAAGCCACTCTATCTTGTGCTTCAAGCTTCCAATTGACACCAGCATGACAGTTGATATCGTCCCTCCATCTCATTCCAAGCCACTCTATCTTGTGCTTCAAGCATCCAATTGACACCAGCATGACAGTTGATATCGTCCCTCCATCTCATTCCAAGCCACTCTATCTTGTGCTTCAAGCATCCAATTGACACCAGCATGACAGTTGATATCGTCCCTCCATCTCATTCCAAGCCACTCTATCTTGTGCTTCAAGCATCCAATTGACACCAGCATGACAGTTGATATCGTCCCTCCATCTCATTCCAAGCCAGTCTATCTTGTACTTCAAGCATCCAATAGACACCAGCACGACACCTGATATCGTCCCTCCATCTCATTCCTAGCCAGTCTATCTTGTGCTTCAAGCATCAAATTGACACCAGCATGACAGCTGATATCGTCCCTCTATTTCCTTTCAAGCCACTCTATCATTTGCTTCAAGCATCCAATTGACACCAGCATGACAGCTGATATCGTCCCTCCATTTCCTTTCAAGCCACTCTATCATGTGCTTCAAGCATCCAATTGACACCAGCATGACACCTGATATCGTCCCTACATCTCATTCCAAGCCACTCTATCTTGTGCTATAAGCATCCAATTGACACCAGCATGACAGTTGATATCGTCCCTCCATCTCATTCCAAGCCACTCTATCTTGTGCTTCAAGCATCCAATTGACACCAGCATGACAGCTGATATCGTCCCTCCATTTCCTTTCAAGCCACTCTATCTTGTGCTTCAAGCATCCAATTGACACCAGCATGACAGTTGATATCGTCCCTCCATCTCATTCCAAGCCAGTCTATCTTGTGCTTCAAGCATCCAATTGACACCAGCATGACACCTGATATCGTCCCTCCATCTCATTCCAAGCCACTCTATCTTGTGCTATAAGCATCCAATTGACACCAGCATGACAGTTGATATCGTCCCTCCATCTCATTCCAAGCCAGTCTATCTTGTGCTTCAAGCATCCAATAGACACCAGCATGACACCTGATATCGTCCCTCCATCTCATTCCTAGCCAGTCTATCTTGTGCTTCAAGCATCAAATTGACACCAGCATGACAGCTGATGTCGTCCCTCTATTTCCTTTCAAGCCACTCTATCATTTGCTTCAAGCATCCAATTGACACCAGCATGACAGCTGATATCGTCCCTCCATTTCCTTTCAAGCCACTCTATCATGTGCTTCAAGCATCCAATTGACACCAGCATGACACCTGATATCGTCCCTACATCTCATTCCAAGCCACTCTATCTTGTGCTATAAGCATCCAATTGACACCAGCATGACAGTTGATATCGTCCCTCCATCTCATTCCAAGCCACTGTATCTTGTGCTTCAAGCATCCAATTGACACCAGCATGACAGTTGATATCGTCCCTCCATCTCATTCCAAGCCACTCTATCTTGTGCTTCAAGCATCCAATTGACACCAGCATGACAGTTGATATCGTCCCTCCATCTCATTCCAAGCCACTCTATCTTGTGCTTCAAGCTTCCAATTGACACCAGCATGACAGTTGATATCGTCCCTCCATCTCATTCCAAGCCACTCTATCTTGTGCTTCAAGCATCCAATTGACACCAGCATGACAGTTGATATCGTCCCTCCATCTCATTCCAAGCCACTCTATCTTGTGCTTCAAGCATCCAATTGACACCAGCATGACAGTTGATATCGTCCCTCCATCTCATTCCAAGCCACTCTATCTTGTGCTTCAAGCATCCAATTGACACCAGCATGACAGTTGATATCGTCCCTCCATCTCATTCCAAGCCAGTCTATCTTGTACTTCAAGCATCCAATAGACACCAGCACGACACCTGATATCGTCCCTCCATCTCATTCCTAGCCAGTCTATCTTGTGCTTCAAGCATCAAATTGACACCAGCATGACAGCTGATATCGTCCCTCTATTTCCTTTCAAGCCACTCTATCATTTGCTTCAAGCATCCAATTGACACCAGCATGACAGCTGATATCGTCCCTCCATTTCCTTTCAAGCCACTCTATCATGTGCTTCAAGCATCCAATTGACACCAGCATGACACCTGATATCGTCCCTACATCTCATTCCAAGCCACTCTATCTTGTGCTATAAGCATCCAATTGACACCAGCATGACAGTTGATATCGTCCCTCCATCTCATTCCAAGCCACTCTATCTTGTGCTTCAAGCATCCAATTGACACCAGCATGACAGCTGATATCGTCCCTCCATTTCCTTTCAAGCCACTCTATCTTGTGCTTCAAGCATCCAATTGACACCAGCATGACAGCTGATATCGTCCCTCCATCTCATTCCAAGACACTCTATCTTGTGCTTCAAGCATCCAATTGACACCAGCATGACACCTGATATCGTCCCTCCATCTCATTCCATGCCAGTCTGTCTTGTGCTATAAGCATCCAATTGACAGCAGCATGACAGCTGATATCGTCCCTCCATCTCATTCCAAGACACTCTATCTTGTGCTTCAAGCATCCAATTGACACCAGCATGACAGCTGATATCGTCCCTCCATTTCATTTCAAGCCACTCTATCTTGTGCTTCAAGCATCCAATTGACACCAGCATGACATCAGATATCATCCCTCCATTTCATTTCAAGCCAGTCTATCTTGTGCTTCAAGCATCCAATTGACACCAGCATGACAGCTGATATCGTCCCTCCATTTCCTTTCAAGCCACTCTATCTTGTGCTTCAAGCATCCAATTGACACCAGCATGACATCTGATATCGTCCCTCCATTTCATTTCAAGCCAGTCTATCTTGTGCTTCAAGCATCCAATTGACACCAGCATGACAGCTGATATCGTCCCTCCATTTCCTTTCAAGCCACTCTATCTTGTGCTTCAAGCATCCAATTGACACCAGCATGACAGCTGATATCGTCCCTCCATCTCATTCCAAGCCACTCTATCTTGTGCTATAAGCATCCAATTGACAGCAGCATGACAGCTGATATCGTCCCTCCATCTCATTCAAGCCAGTCTATCTTGTGCTTCAAGCATCCAATTGACACCAGCATGACAGCTGATATCGTCCCTCCATTTCCTTTCAAGCCACTCTATCTTGTGCTTCAAGCATCCAATTGACACCAGCATGACATTTGATATCGTCCCTCCATTTCATTTCAAGCCAGTCTATCTTGTGCTTCAAGCATCCAATTGACACCAGCATGACAGATGATATCGTCCCTCCATTTCCTTTCAAGCCACTCTATCTTGTGCTTCAAGCATCCAATTGACACCAGCATGACAGCTGATATCGTCCCTCCATTTCATTTCAAGCCACTCGATCTTGTGCTTCAAGCATCCAATTGACACCAGCATGACAGCTGATATCGTCCCTCCATTTCATTTCAAGCCACTCGATCTTGTGCTTCAAGCATCCAATTGACACCAGCATGACAGCTGATATCGTCCCTCCATCTCATTCCAAGACACTCTATCTTGTGCTTCAAGCATCTAATTGACACCAGCATGACAGCTGATATCGTCCCTCCATCTCATTCCAAGACACTCTATCTTCTGCTTCAAGCATCAATTTGACACCAGCATGACAGCTGATATCGTCCCTCCATCTCATTCCATGCCAGTCTGTCTTGTGCTTCAAGCATCAAATTGACACCTGCATGACAGCTGATATCGTCCCTCCATTTCCTTTCAAGCCACTCTATCATGTGCTTCAACCATCCAATTGACACCAGCATGACACCTGATATCGTCCCTCCATCTCATTCCAAGCCACTCTATCTTGTGCTATAAGCATCCAATTGACACCAGCATGACAGTTGATATCGTCCCTCCATCTCATTCCAAGCCACTCTATCTTGTGCTTCAAGCATCCAATTGACACCAGCATGACACCTGATATCGTCTCTCCATCTCATTCCAAGCCACTCTATCTTGTGCTATAAGCATCCAATTGACACCAGCATGACAGTTGATATCGTCCCTCCATCTCATTCCAAGCCACTCTATCTTGTGCTTCAAGCATCCAATTGACACCAGCATGACACCTGATATCGTCTCTCCATCTCATTCCAAGCCACTCTATCTTGTGCTATAAGCATCCAATTGACACCAGCATGACAGTTGATATCGTCCCTCCATCTCATTCCAAGCCAGTCTATCTTGTGCTTCAAGCATCCAATTGACACCAGCATGACACCTGATATCGTCCCTCCATCTCATTCCAAGCCACTCTATCTTGTGCTATAAGCATCCAATTGACACCAGCATGACAGTTGATATCGTCCCTCCATCTCATTCCAAGCCAGTCTATCTTGTGCTTCAAGCATCCAATAGACACCAGCATGACACCTGATATCGTCCCTCCATCTCATTCCTAGCCAGTCTATCTTGTGCTTCAAGCATCAAATTGACACCAGCATGACAGCTGATGTCGTCCCTCTATTTCCTTTCAAGCCACTCTATCATTTGCTTCAAGCATCCAATTGACACCAGCATGACAGCTGATATCGTCCCTCCATTTCCTTTCAAGCCACTCTATCATGTGCTTCAAGCATCCAATTGACACCAGCATGACACCTGATATCGTCCCTACATCTCATTCCAAGCCACTCTATCTTGTGCTATAAGCATCCAATTGACACCAGCATGACAGTTGATATCGTCCCTCCATCTCATTCCAAGCCACTGTATCTTGTGCTTCAAGCATCCAATTGACACCAGCATGACAGTTGATATCGTCCCTCCATCTCATTCCAAGCCACTCTATCTTGTGCTTCAAGCATCCAATTGACACCAGCATGACAGTTGATATCGTCCCTCCATCTCATTCCAAGCCACTCTATCTTGTGCTTCAAGCTTCCAATTGACACCAGCATGACAGTTGATATCGTCCCTCCATCTCATTCCAAGCCACTCTATCTTGTGCTTCAAGCATCCAATTGACACCAGCATGACAGTTGATATCGTCCCTCCATCTCATTCCAAGCCACTCTATCTTGTGCTTCAAGCATCCAATTGACACCAGCATGACAGTTGATATCGTCCCTCCATCTCATTCCAAGCCACTCTATCTTGTGCTTCAAGCATCCAATTGACACCAGCATGACAGTTGATATCGTCCCTCCATCTCATTCCAAGCCAGTCTATCTTGTACTTCAAGCATCCAATAGACACCAGCATGACACCTGATATCGTCCCTCCATCTCATTCCTAGCCAGTCTATCTTGTGCTTCAAGCATCAAATTGACACCAGCATGACAGCTGATATCGTCCCTCTATTTCCTTTCAAGCCACTCTATCATTTGCTTCAAGCATCCAATTGACACCAGCATGACAGCTGATATCGTCCCTCCATTTCCTTTCAAGCCACTCTATCATGTGCTTCAAGCATCCAATTGACACCAGCATGACACCTGATATCGTCCCTACATCTCATTCCAAGCCACTCTATCTTGTGCTATAAGCATCCAATTGACACCAGCATGACAGTTGATATCGTCCCTCCATCTCATTCCAAGCCACTCTATCTTGTGCTTCAAGCATCCAATTGACACCAGCATGACAGCTGATATCGTCCCTCCATTTCCTTTCAAGCCACTCTATCTTGTGCTTCAAGCATCCAATTGACACCAGCATGACAGCTGATATCGTCCCTCCATCTCATTCCAAGACACTCTATCTTGTGCTTCAAGCATCCAATTGACACCAGCATGACACCTGATATCGTCCCTCCATCTCATTCCATGCCAGTCTGTCTTGTGCTATAAGCATCCAATTGACAGCAGCATGACAGCTGATATCGTCCCTCCATCTCATTCCAAGACACTCTATCTTGTGCTTCAAGCATCCAATTGACACCAGCATGACAGCTGATATCGTCCCTCCATTTCATTTCAAGCCACTCTATCTTGTGCTTCAAGCATCCAATTGACACCAGCATGACATCAGATATCATCCCTCCATTTCATTTCAAGCCAGTCTATCTTGTGCTTCAAGCATCCAATTGACACCAGCATGACAGCTGATATCGTCCCTCCATTTCCTTTCAAGCCACTCTATCTTGTGCTTCAAGCATCCAATTGACACCAGCATGACAGCTGATATCGTCCCTCCATCTCATTCCAAGCCACTCTATCTTGTGCTATAAGCATCCAATTGACAGCAGCATGACAGCTGATATCGTCCCTCCATCTCATTCAAGCCAGTCTATCTTGTGCTTCAAGCATCCAATTGACACCAGCATGACAGCTGATATCGTCCCTCCATTTCCTTTCAAGCCACTCTATCTTGTGCTTCAAGCATCCAATTGACACCAGCATGACATTTGATATCGTCCCTCCATTTCATTTCAAGCCAGTCTATCTTGTGCTTCAAGCATCCAATTGACACCAGCATGACAGATGATATCGTCCCTCCATTTCCTTTCAAGCCACTCTATCTTGTGCTTCAAGCATCCAATTGACACCAGCATGACAGCTGATATCGTCCCTCCATTTCATTTCAAGCCACTCGATCTTGTGCTTCAAGCATCCAATTGACACCAGCATGACAGCTGATATCGTCCCTCCATCTCATTCCAAGACACTCTATCTTGTGCTTCAAGCATCTAATTGACACCAGCATGACAGCTGATATCGTCCCTCCATCTCATTCCAAGACACTCTATCTTCTGCTTCAAGCATCAATTTGACACCAGCATGACAGCTGATATCGTCCCTCCATCTCATTCCATGCCAGTCTGTCTTGTGCTTCAAGCATCAAATTGACACCTGCATGACAGCTGATATCGTCCCTCCATTTCCTTTCAAGCCACTCTATCATGTGCTTCAACCATCCAATTGACACCAGCATGACACCTGATATCGTCCCTCCATCTCATTCCAAGCCACTCTATCTTGTGCTATAAGCATCCAATTGACACCAGCATGACAGTTGATATCGTCCCTCCATCTCATTCCAAGCCACTCTATCTTGTGCTTCAAGCATCCAATTGACACCAGCATGACACCTGATATCGTCTCTCCATCTCATTCCAAGCCACTCTATCTTGTGCTATAAGCATCCAATTGACACCAGCATGACAGTTGATATCGTCCCTCCATCTCATTCCAAGCCAGTCTATCTTGTGCTTCAAGCATCCAATTGACACCAGCATGACACCTGATATCGTCCCTCCATCTCATTCCAAGCCACTCTATCTTGTGCTATAAGCATCCAATTGACACCAGCATGACAGTTGATATCGTCCCTCCATCTCATTCCAAGCCAGTCTATCTTGTGCTTCAAGCATCCAATAGACACCAGCATGACACCTGATATCGTCCCTCCATCTCATTCCTAGCCAGTCTATCTTGTGCTTCAAGCATCAAATTGACACCAGCATGACAGCTGATGTCGTCCCTCTATTTCCTTTCAAGCCACTCTATCATTTGCTTCAAGCATCCAATTGACACCAGCATGACAGCTGATATCGTCCCTCCATTTCCTTTCAAGCCACTCTATCATGTGCTTCAAGCATCCAATTGACACCAGCATGACACCTGATATCGTCCCTACATCTCATTCCAAGCCACTCTATCTTGTGCTATAAGCATCCAATTGACACCAGCATGACAGTTGATATCGTCCCTCCATCTCATTCCAAGCCACTCTATCTTGTGCTTCAAGCATCCAATTGACACCAGCATGACAGTTGATATCGTCCCTCCATCTCATTCCAAGCCACTCTATCTTGTGCTTCAAGCATCCAATTGACACCAGCATGACAGTTGATATCGTCCCTCCATCTCATTCCAAGCCACTCTATCTTGTGCTTCAAGCTTCCAATTGACACCAGCATGACAGTTGATATCGTCCCTCCATCTCATTCCAAGCCACTCTATCTTGTGCTTCAAGCATCCAATTGACACCAGCATGACAGTTGATATCGTCCCTCCATCTCATTCCAAGCCACTCTATCTTGTGCTTCAAGCATCCAATTGACACCAGCACGACAGTTGATATCGTCCCTCCATCTCATTCCAAGCCACTCTATCTTGTGCTTCAAGCATCCAATTGACACCAGCATGACAGTTGATATCGTCCCTCCATCTCATTCCATGCCACTCTATCTTGTGCTTCAAGCATCCAATTGACACCAGCATGACAGCTGATATCGTCCCTCCATTTCCTTTCAAGCCACTCTATCATGTGCTTCAAGCATCCAATTGACACCAGCATGACACCTGATATCGTCCCTACATCTCATTCCAAGCCACTCTATCTTGTGCTATAAGCATCCAATTGACACCAGCATGACAGTTGATATCGTCCCTCCATCTCATTCCAAGCCACTCTATCTTGTGCTTCAAGCATCCAATTGACACCAGCATGACAGTTGATATCGTCCCTCCATCTCATTCCAAGCCACTCTATCTTGTGCTTCAAGCATCCAATTGACACCAGCATGACAGTTGATATCGTCCCTCCATCTCATTCCAAGCCACTCTATCTTGTGCTTCAAGCATCCAATTGACACCAGCATGACAGTTGATATCGTCCCTCCATCTCATTCCAAGCCACTCTATCTTGTGCTTCAAGCATCCAATTGACACCAGCATGAAGAATCAGCACCACCACTACTACACCACCATTTATTATATCATCATATATTGCTTAATTTTCAATAAATACACATTTCATTTTGATGACAATATATAAAAAAATCTGGGTTATGGCCATTACTGGACTCTTCACAACGTTTATATTCAAATTAAAAACTATTTAACATACTTTAAGTCTTATTCTTCTGTAATGTAGACTTATGTGTTAGTTTTAAGTCTATCAGTTTCATTGTGCAAAAATATAATATACTATATGCACACTTGACGAAAAATATAAAAACGAATGGGATATGACCAACATCTTTTCATTTCTTTTGTTTTTATCAATTTTTAAACCATATCCCATCATCCAAAATTACTAAATATTTAAAACACATTATTTGCGTTTGATGACAATATATAAAAATGGGGGTTGTGGCCAAATCCAATCTCTTTACAACGTTGATAATCAGTCATATTTAAAACCATTTCCCATGTACCTATGTACCTACTTATATATTAAAACAAATGGGTTGTGGCCATCACTTGAACATTTTACATCGCTTAAACACAATTAAATTTCAAACTACTTTTCATACTACGAATTAGCAAATATTTTTTGTGACAATATTATATAAACGATTGCTTATTCCTTCACTAATTTACATTCTTGGCCAACGTCGGGACATAAAAGCTAGTTCAAAATAAAACAGTAAATAATAATATGTATACAGATATGAATTTTTTCATTTTCTTGTGCCGCTGCTAATGAAGGTTGGCGACCAATCACACCAAATTCGTCCCGATCCTGCGCCAGCCTATTTAGCGACGCCACATCCGGAATACAGAACCACTGCCTGAGATTTTTAAGCAACGATATTATTCTTTTACGTTTCATACTCCGTCTTCCCTCTATCTTTCTCTTCACTATTATTTAAGGAATATTTTTTAACAGATTTTTAATTATCTCAATAGAGACGAAGTTGGAATATTTATTGTAGGAGAACCGGGAAATCAAGGCACCTACAGGGCTTACGACCTGTCATCGGCTGGTTTACGTGATCACTTTATGCGCTTGCGCAACGTTCACCAATTATGCCTTTTTAATGAGATCCCTATCAATTCAATTTTGAAAGTTCTATATATTGTAATACTGAAATTCTTTTCGCTTGAAAATAAGGAATTTTTACTACAGCCATCTATGGGTGAAATTATGAACAACAATATTATTATTTTTATTTATTTTTGTTGGAACGCCATCTATTGAGAGAATTGGTTTTTTGTAAATACGCAACGTTGTAAACGTTGCGCAAGCGCATAAAGTGATCACGTAAACCAGCCGATGACAGGTCGTAAGCCCTGTAGGTGCCTTGATTTCCCGGTTCTCCTACAATAAATATTCCAACTTCGTCTCTATTGAGATAATTAAAAATCTGTTAAAAAATATCTTTGACTCCCGACAGGGAAAAAAATCCAATGTTTGCGCATATGCAATAATAAAAAATATTCGATTTAAGGAATATGTATGTCCTTGTAATAAGTACATAATATATGCATTCTGAGACCTCTTGTCCACGGCGTGTTATCCCTGCCGTAGATAGCTTATACAAACTTACATACCATCACGCCATGTCCCTTACGGGGTAAGCAGAGAGAATCGAGCGCCACGCTTCTCTATTTTTGCACACATTTCTGGCTTCCTTTATATCCATGCATCGTCTCATACATGCTCGTCGATTATTCAAACCATTTATATTTCCTTCTTTCAAAATATCATTCATATGGTCATGCCATCGCTTTCTGGGGCGGCCCCTGCTATTCACTCCATCTCTTACACCCATGTATATTTTTTTGGTCAGTCGTTCATCGTTCATTCTTTCTATATGTCCAAACCACCTTAAAGCATTAACTTTCATTTTACATATAATATCCTTCTTTAACTTGCATTCTCTCCTTATGTCCTCATTTTTTATTCTATCATATATCGGTTATATTACATACTCTTCTTAGTGATCTCATGGCATGGTTAAACTACCGTCAAAAATAACGGCTTGGTATGGGTTTGTAGTCTCTCTTCTGGGAAAAAAGTGCAAAAATGTGCAACTCCCATCACTCTATATCAATAATCAATGTATTTCTTATACCAAGGTCGTGAAAGACCTTGGTATAAGGAATACATTGATAATAACTTATCTTGGCATGAACAGATCTCACATGTCAGCAAATCCACTTACTTTGCCATACACTCACTTAATAAACTCAAGAATTTCCTTCCACTTCACTGTAAAATAACCTTAGCTCAATCACTTCTCCTACCGTTGCTTGACTATGCTGATGTTAGCTACTTGTATGCAAACGAGGAACATCTCAACAAACTTGAACGCCTTCAAAATGTTTGCATCCGTTTTATCTTTGGACTAAAAAAATTAGATCATATTTCTCATTACCGTAATCTTCTTCATTGGTCCAAGATACGACAACGACGTAATATACATATCTTGTCATTACTATACCATGTCCTTTTTAATACAAATTTACCTCAGTATCTCAAAGATAAATTCACTTATCTTTCAAGTCACGGGCGTCCACTTAGATCTGTTGAACGTGCTTTACTAGCTATCCCTATTCATAGTACTGAATTTTTTAGCTCTTCATTTGAAGTACATTCAGCTAGACTATGGAATAGCCCAAGTCCTGATGTAATGTTGTCTATCTCATTAAACATCTTCAAGAAAAGGCTAAAGCAAAAATATTTATCTGACAACACCTGATTACATCTTCCTTTCCTTATCCCTTAGTCTTCCTATCATTGTTATGATTTGTTCTTATATGCTATCTTCATTGTTTCTTTTTTTACTTTTATTCTGCTATCTTTATTTATTTTGTAATGTGATTAAATTATTGCCATAGTACACATTGTTTTGTATATTTAACATTTACTCTGGTTGGTTGGGAGAAATTGCCATTAGGCAATAAGCCCGCCAGTGTACTAATCATATGTACAAGAAGACTCTAATAAATAAATAAAATCTTCATCAAGTAGGCGCAGGATTATGATGAGTTTGGTGTGATGGTCACCAGCCTCTGAGGGAAGAAGAAAAAGCAAGAAAATAAAAGAGAAATGTGCCCATTACTTGAGTGTGTTGATGTCCATGTGCATCTTGGAGTTGGTGAGGTGGTTCTGAAGTATGGCGTCTGTAGCAAAGTATTTGTCGCACTCTACGCAGTAATGTTTGAGTGTGCTGTGATACTTTTCGCGGTGAGTCTTCATCGCATAACTGTTTCGGAACATTTCCCCGCAGTCTGGACATGTCAACTTCTCCTGACTCTTTTTCTCGCAGATGCTAAAATAATTCATTTTACTATTACATTTGGCAAGTTGCTTTACACATGTGGAAAATATTATTGTAATTTTATGAATCAATATAAAATTATTACTATAGAAAGTTATACTTAAGGGGGGGACTGCTGCCAACGTACCTATTTTTCTATTTAATATACCATCATTATTACTAATCAAATCATTTTGAAAAAAATAATTTAGATAGTTTGGGTATTAATAAAGAAAAATATATCTTTACTTTTTGATAATGTTCTGTATAAATTATTGTAGAAAAATAATGGCATACCTCGATTTTCAACGTTTATCTTATATTTTAAATAAAATACAAAGCGTAGTTCAACATATTTTTTTTTAAATTAAAGAAGACAAAAATATCTAGAAAAATATGATGTGACGTTGCATTAATGCTTCAGGTTTAGTAAATAAACCCAAAAAACTTTTATTATCCATTCAGAACCATTGCGAAATAAAAGTTTTTTTGGTTTATTAACTTAACCTGATGCATTAATGCAACGTTATGTTGTATTTTTCCAGATATTTTGATCGTCGTTAATTTGTAAAAAAATATAATGCTCTATACCTTATAGTTTTTTTAGAAATTTAAGATAAATGTCAAAAATCGGGGTATGCTTATTATTTTCCTACAAGAATATATACAGAACATAAAAGTTAAGGTATATTTTTCTTTATTAATATCCAAACTAACTAGGTTATTTTTTTCAAAATGATTCGTTTTGTAGTAATGATGCAAATTCAAGTTGAAAAAATAGGTACGTTGGTAGCAGTCACCCTCTTAAACAAAATAATGTTTTGTTATACCTCAAAACTTTGCTACAAATATTTATATTTATAACATTTATAATTATATTTATAATGAGCCCAACATTATAAAGGTGATTAAAATAGGGAGGCTGCGATGGGCAGGACACGTGGAAAGAATGGGCAGTGAAAGAGTGCCAAAAAGGGTCCTGCAGACAAAGCCACTATGTAGACGAAACATTGGTAGACCCAAGCTCCGATGGCTGGATGGCGTGCAGCGGGATGTGGAGGCTGTTGGTGTAAGGAACTGGAGGGGAGCATGTCAGGATAGAGGGAGATGGCGAGGAATGCTGGAGGAGGCCAAGGCCTGCAACGGGCTGTGGAGCCATTGATGGTGGTGATGGTGGTGGTGTTATACCTCAAATCTTTACTACAAAACATACAAAATAGTGTGTGGTTGTTATACCTCAAATCATTGCTACAAAACATACAAAATAGTGTGTGGTTGTTATACCTCAAATCATTGCTACAAAACATACAAAATAGTGTGTGGTTGTTATACATCAAATCTTTGCTACAAAACATACAAAATAGTGTGTGGTTGTTATACATCAAATCTTTGCTACAAAACATACAAAATAGTGTGTGGTTGTTATACCTCAAATCATTGCTACAAAACATACAAAATAGTGTGTGGTTGTTATACATCAAATCTTTGCTACAAAACATACAAAATAGTGTGTGGTTGTTATACATCAAATCTTTGCTACAAAACATACAAAATAGTGTGTGGTTGTTATACATCAAATCCTTGCTACAAAACATACAAAATAGTGTGTGGTTGTTATACCTCAAATCATTGCTACAAAACATACAAAATAGTGTGTGGTTGTTATACCTCAAATCATTGCTACAAAACATACAAAATAGTGTGTGGTTGTTATACCTCAAATCATTGCTACAAAACATACAAAATAGTGTGTGGTTGTTATACATCAAATCTTTGCTACAAAACATACAAAATAGTGTGTGGTTGTTATACATCAAATCTTTGCTACAAAACATACAAAATAGTGTGTGGTTGTTATACATCAAATCTTTGCTACAAAACATACAAAATAGTGTGTGGTTGTTATACATCAAATCTTTGCTACAAAACATACAAAATAGTGTGTGGTTGTTATACATCAAATCTTTGCTACAAAACATACAAAATAGTGTGTGGTTGTTATACATCAAATCTTTGCTACAAAACATACAAAATAGTGTGTGGTTGTTATACCTCAAATCATTGCTACAAAACATACAAAATAGTGTGTGGTTGTTATACATCAAATCTTTGCTACAAAACATACAAAATAGTGTGTGGTTGTTATACATCAAATCTTTGCTACAAAACATACAAAATAGTGTGTGGTTGTTATACATCAAATCTTTGCTACAAAACATACAAAATAGTGTGTGGTTGTTATACATCAAATCTTTGCTACAAAACATACAAAATAGTGTGTGGTTGTTATACATCAAATCTTTGCTACAAAACATACAAAATAGTGTGTGGTTGTTATACATCAAATCTTTGCTACAAAACATACAAAATAGTGTGTGGTTGTTATACATCAAATCTTTGCTACAAAACATACAAAATAGTGTGTGGTTGTTATACCTCAAATCATTGCTACAAAACATACAAAATAGTGTGTGGTTGTTATACATCAAATCTTTGCTACAAAACATACAAAATAGTGTGTGGTTGTTATACATCAAATCTTTGCTACAAAACATACAAAATAGTGTGTGGTTGTTATACATCAAATCTTTGCTACAAAACATACAAAATAGTGTGTGGTTGTTATACATCAAATCTTTGCTACAAAACATACAAAATAGTGTGTGGTTGTTATACATCAAATCTTTGCTACAAAACATACAAAATAGTGTGTGGTTGTTATACATCAAATCTTTGCTACAAAACATACAAAATAGTGTGTGGTTGTTATACATCAAATCTTTGCTACAAAACATACAAAATAGTGTGTGGTTGTTATACCTCAAATCATTGCTACAAAACATACAAAATAGTGTGTGGTTGTTATACATCAAATCTTTGCTACAAAACATACAAAATAGTGTGTGGTTGTTATACATCAAATCTTTGCTACAAAACATACAAAATAGTGTGTGGTTGTTATACATCAAATCATTGCTACAAAACATACAAAATAGTGTGTGGTTGTTATACATCAAATCATTGCTACAAAACATACAAAATAGTGTGTGGTTGTTATACATCAAATCTTTGCTACAAAACATACAAAATAGTGTGTGGTTGTTATACATCAAATCTTTGCTACAAAACATACAAAATAGTGTGTGGTTGTTATACATCAAATCTTTGCTACAAAACATACAAAATAGTGTGTGGTTGTTATACATCAAATCTTTGCTACAAAACATACAAAATAGTGTGTGGTTGTTATACATCAAATCTTTGCTACAAAACATACAAAATAGTGTGTGGTTGTTATACCTCAAATCATTGCTACAAAACATACAAAATAGTGTGTGGTTGTTATACCTCAAATCATTGCTACAAAACATACAAAATAGTGTGTGGTTGTTATACCTCAAATCATTGCTACAAAACATACAAAATAGTGTGTGGTTGTTATACATCAAATCTTTGCTACAAAACATACAAAATAGTGTGTGGTTGTTATACATCAAATCTTTGCTACAAAACATACAAAATAGTGTGTGGTTGTTATACATCAAATCTTTGCTACAAAACATACAAAATAGTGTGTGGTTGTTATACCTCAAATCATTGCTACAAAACATACAAAATAGTGTGTGGTTGTTATACATCAAATCTTTGCTACAAAACATACAAAATAGTGTGTGGTTGTTATACATCAAATCTTTGCTACAAAACATACAAAATAGTGTGTGGTTGTTATACATCAAATCTTTGCTACAAAACATACAAAATAGTGTGTGGTTGTTATACATCAAATCTTTGCTACAAAACATACAAAATAGTGCGTGGTTGGTATGCCTTAAATCTTTGCTACAAAATAGTGTGTGGTTGTTACACGTGAGATTCTAATAATAAATAAAACAACATTAGATACCTTTGATGTTTTTCGAGCGATTCGGTTGTAAGAAACAGCACAGGACAGAATTGGCAACTGAAATTTTTTGTGTCGTGTTTCTTTTGTACGTGGGACTTGAGGCCGCCGTGACTTCTACAAATAAAAGTGTAAAACATCACCACATAATAATTATTGCTGTTAGCAAATCTGGAGTGAGACTTTATTCATAGATGATGTCTCTAAATAATCTTACTACATATAATATTATATTGTTGGTCACAAGTATTTGTTAAATGAAAAATATTCATAAAGGAAGTTTAATAAAAATAAAGGATTTTTTAATTGACAAACATTTTTTCAACATCTCAATAGAGACGAAGTTGGGATATTGTAGAAGAACCAGGAACTCGAGGCACCTACAGGGCTTAAGACCTGTCATCGGCTGGTTTACGTGATCACTTTATGCGCTTGCGCAACGTTCACCAATTATGCCTTCTTATTGAGTTCCCTTATCGATGTAATTTCGAAAGTTCTATATATTTGAATAGTGTGTAACATTTTACCTGACAATAATGCATTATTACTATTGCCATCTATGGAGTAACGGAGAAACCTTTTTGTAACGCCATCTATTGAGACATTGAGAAATTAATTTTTATTTGTAAACAATGAAAACTCCTTTTAAATGAGTTGACGGTGTCACACACAGATGTCACCCCTGAACTGCACCAGAAATATTATTTCATTTTTGGCTTGTTTATGTACTTGTACCAATATGTATGTAAATCGAATATTCTTTTTTAATTGCATATACTCAAACATTGGATTTTTTTCCCTTTCGGGATTCAAATGATATGTTTATTGACAAAATGTTTTTTAATAAAAATATCATTTGACTCGCGAAAGGGAAAAAATCCAATGCTTGCATATATGCAAATAAAAAGAATATTTGAAAAATAAAAGATTTACATAATCGTAGAAGTGAAAAATGAAGGTATTCTGTTTAAGTGCAGGAGATATTTATTTAATATAAACACTGGTGAAGCTTCCCTGCTAATATTACACTCTAATATCAATATGAAATCAAATAGTTAAATATTGCCAAACAAAAAAATTTCTCGTGTTATATATATTTTTCATACAAAAATCTATTATTATGAACATCATTTTTCAAAAGGTTGTATGTTTTTCTTTTAACGTTGACCAACTTTGAATGTAGTTTTTTGAAGATAATTGGTATCATATAAATAGTTTAAACAAAATTAAAATATCTCAAATTTCCAGGTCGTGAGAGCATTTTTTCAATATTAACAGATGAAATCATAGAGAAACATTGAAAAACTAGTGAGTTGTGGCCAACGCTAAACTCCTCACCAACAAGTCATTCTAATAAAGTATTCAAATTCTGTATGGAAAATTTTCAGCATTTTCATGAAATGAGTTTGTTAAATAATTTTTTATTTAAATATTTTAGTATGAAAATTCGATAACTCTTTCAATGCCATTTTATGAAAGAGATGTGCCTTTTTATCAATTTGATAGTATAAATTTAAATTTTTAAGTTCCCTGAGTTTGGGGTCACTTTGAAATATTTAACATTTAAAAAAATTGAGAAGCACTATTCATATATCGTTCAAAATCTAATGGGGTCTAAGCGAGTATTAGATATACATATTTGCAAAATTTGAATAGAATCGAATGAGTACTTTAGTCTATAATCGATAAAGTAAAAATGAACACACCGTATATAGCACACACACACACACACAGATACATTGTGATGAAACTTTCAGAATATAATCTCAGTATGATACTAGTTGATAATCATCAAAAAAAAAAAATAGCCTTAAAAATTGCGAAATCATAACTCCCCACTATATCCCCTTGGGTTTTTTTTTGTTTAAGGCAATTCACCAATTCATCCCCTTGGGTTAGTGAGGAGTAAAAATGAACCGTTGTCTATGGAAAACTAATCAGCTCTAAGTTTATGTACTTCACACGTATGGTATCAATATTAAGTTGATCGGTCTTTTAGTTTGATCTGTACATAGTACACAAATTTTCATAATTATGTACGGCATACAGTATACAGTACACGAATACAACAATACTCTGTCAAACTATTAGTAATTTGTTAAAAAGCTCCTATGAATAAAATACTATACATACATACCATCACGCTATATCCCTTACGGGGTAAGCAGAGAGAATCGAGCGCCATACTCCTCTATTTTTGCATACATTCCTAGCTTCCTTTACATCCATACATCGTCTCATACATGCTCGTCGATTATTCAAGCTTCTAATATTTCCTTCTTTCAAAATATCATTCACACGGTCATGCCATCCCTTTCTGGGGCGACCCCTGCTATTCACTCCATCTCTTACACCCATGTATATTTTTTTGGTCAGTCGTTCATCATTCATTCTTTCAATATGTCCAAACCACCTCAAAGAATTCACTTTAATTTTATTTATAATACTCTTCTTCATCTTGCATTTCCTCCTTATGTCCTCATTTTTTATTCTATCATATATCGTTCTATTACATTCTCTTCTTAGTGATCTCATTTCAAAATACTAAATAGTGATAAATCTTAGTGTATTTATTGTGAAATAGTTAAAACATTCATTTATATAGTGTGAACTGGTATGTAAAAAAAAAGAAATTGGGTCCTATTCAACTTTTATGTGGACTTTGAAGTACAATTTTAAAACCTTCTAACAAACATTAACAGTGGGTTGGCATTTTACCAGTTCTCTTGAAAGATAAACTTTTTTTTTTTTTTTTTAATAAAAAAAATGAATATGTCCTTGTAAAACAAGTACATATACATCTTCCTACGTTCCCTAAAATAAGCAAATAAATGCTTGTGCTATAGGTGAACGAAATCGGTCGAGGCAGGATTCGAACTCGCGACCACTGGATTACTAACCCAGCGCGCTAACCGCTCTGCCACCGACCCATCTAACTATATCATTAAGAGTGACAACATGCCACAGAAACAGGGCACTCGACCTGTCATAAAAGAGGACGTTACCCCACCCTCGCCAAATGATAAAATAATGGAGACAATATTTAATTATGTTGACAAAAAGATGGGTGAATTGAAGAAGGATATATTTAGGAAATATGAAGAGGAATCTAGGGAAATAAAGCGCAGTGCGGAGTTAATAAGCGAAAAATTTGATGAAATGAGAGTGAAATTTGATGAAACCTTGGCTTTTCAAAATGAAGTTAGAGTTATGAAGGAAGAAAATGAAAAGAAGGATAAAAGAATGAAATACTTAAGAGTCAAAAATAGCAGAATTAGAAAAACATCAAATTAGTATTAACTGTATTGAAATAGCACGACTGGATGAAATTATAGGAGAACCTTCCAGTTGAAACAGCAATCAGAGTTGGAAAAGAGTTGGGTATAAATATTAAACCAGATGACATTAATTTAGCCCGTAGGGTACCTAACCGAAGCAATATGAAGGTAAAAACTTCAAATAGACTTTACATTAAATTTCACAGTGATCGCACTCGTCAAAGATTTTTAGAAAATACATACATACATACCATATCCCTTACGGAGTAAGCAGAGAGAACCGAGTGCCATACTCCTCTATTCTTGCATACATTCCTAGCTTCCTTTACATCCATACATCGTCTCATACATGCTCGTCGATTATTCAAGCTTCTAATATTTCCTTCTTTCAAAATATCATTCACATGGTCATGCCATCCCTTTCTGGGGCGACCCCTGCAACTCTCTTCACTCCGTCTCTTCGTTTCGGCATACACACAAAAACATCACAACGAAACTCAGAGTATGCACTCTCTACATGATACCCATTGATGTCAAAAAATATGCTTAAAAATTGTGAAATCATGACACGAGTAGTGAATAGTTTAAACAATAATAAATAGTTATATACTAACTTGAATGTTGCCTGACATTTGTCACACTCGTACGTCTGTCCAGCGTGTTTCCTGGCGTGCTCCCTCGCGCGCTGCATGTCACTGAGTCGCAGTCCGCAGAGCGCACAACGGACACGCAGCCTGTGCAGCCTGTGTTTGTGGTTCTTCAGGGAGTCTTCCTTGTTGAAGCGCTGTCCGCACACGTCACATACCTCCCCGCCCCGCTCCTAAAAATTATTTTTCTTATTTATATATATATTAGAAGAAGAAGAAGAAACACGCCTAGAAATGCGATGAATGCAAAGGTCGTAACTATTTTGAACAATGATTTAATCCAACTGTCGATTTGTTCAGGAGAACTTTGTTCTCTTAACATATCGACAATGTTTCAAGCCAAGATACGCGAGAATTGTATGCAGAGGTCTACTTTTTTCACGGCTTTTCCAACTTTGAAGTCAAAAAATACCAACTTAGAGGCTTCGCAGCATATATGTTCCATACACGGATTTACTCAGAATTCGGAGTAGAACATTTCGTGTGTCTGTGTGTGTGTGTGTCTGTGTGTGTGTCCCCCCCCCCCTTATAACTTTTGATCCGCTGAATTTACAGAGCCCAAATTTTCAGAATATACAAACAGTTATAGGCCTACAAAACTTTTATACTCAGAAATGTGAATTTTTGTATCAGTCAGGGGTTATCAACTTTTGAAATTTTGGTTTATTTTTCCATATATCTCAGAAACCATAAAAGCTAGATCGCTGAAATTTGGTATAAACATAGACAAATACAAAATCTCAAATTAGTTTTTTTAAAAAAAAATCCAGAGTTTCTCAAACATTTTTTATTAAGAAAAATATTTTTTTTATGATAAATTTATGAGTTTAACTGCCTATATTTCCAAATTTTTTAAAAATATCAAGAAAAGCCGAAACACCCCAACTAGATAATTTAATTTTCTATAAAAAATATTAACATTGTATTAGCACATCTCAATTTTTTTTTAATAATTTTTATAAAAATTGAATTTAGTGACGACATTGCTTCATACAATTTTTATGGCAATCGCCTACACACAATATCTAAGAGGACTCAATTGTTTGATACTAATCTCCAAACATACATACATACCATCATTCTGTTTTCATATTCTGGGTAGGATCAAAGGACTGACCTCCATACTATCCAATCTTGACATACATACATATTATGTAGGTACATGTGTTGTATAGAAAATCAAATATCTTAAAATATTAAATAATTTGTATTTATGGGATTATAGTTTGGTACTTCAACTATACATTCTATCGCTATCGACAGTTGGATCTCATGTGTTACATGCAACTAGTTATGAAGTCAGCTTTCGGTTTTTTATATGGCGGCGCAGCGCCAAGCAACCGCCCTGTCTTATTTTTACTCCTCACTAACCCAAGGGGATACAGTGGGGAGTTATGATTTCGCAATTTTTAAGGGTATTTTTTTTATTGCAGATTATCAACTAGTATCATGCTGAGATTATATTCTGAAAGTTTCATCACAATGTATCTGTGTGTGTGTGTGCTATGTACGGAGTGTTCATTTTTACTTTATCGATTATAGACTAAAGTACTCATTCGATTCTATTCAAATTTTGCAAATATATATATCTAATACTCGCTTAGACCCCATTAGATTTTGAATGATATATGAATAGTGCTTCTCAATTTTTTTAACTGTCAAATATTTCAAAGTGATCCCAAAATCAGGAAACATAAAAATTGAAATTTATATTATCAAATTGATAAAAAGGCACATCTCTTTCTTAAAATGGCATCGAAGAGTTATCAAGTTTTCGTAATAAAATATTTAAATAAAAAATAATTTAACAAACTCATTTCATGAAAATGCTGAAAATTTTCCATACAGAATTTGAATACTTTATAGAATGACTTGTTAGTGAGGAGTATAGCGTTGGCCACGACCCACTCGTTTTACTAAACTTTTGTAACTGAATTTTGTCTAATTTATATAATTCATACTTGTGTAAGTTGCGTGTGTGATTGAGTGAGAGCTCATGTAATTTTGTGTGCATCCATAATTGGACGTACAGCACTCATAGTAATAACCAATATCATCCAACTGTCGATTCCTTCATGAGAATTCAATTCTCTTAATGAATCGACATTATTAAGCCAAGATGCGTGTACCAAGGAAAATTTTGTATGGCGTAGTGGACTTTTTGCATGCTAATAACACCAACTAGAGGCCTCGCAGCATATATGTTCCCATACATGGATTTAATCAGAATTCGGAGTAGAACATTTTATGTGAGTTTTGTGTGTGTGTCTGTGTGTGTCTGTGTGTCCGTCCCCCCTTATAACTTTTGATCCGCTCAATTTACAGAGCCAAAATTTTCAGAATATATAAACAGTAATAGGCCTACAAAACTTTTATACTCAGAATTGTGAATTTTTGTTTCAGTCAGGGGTTATCAACTTTTGAATTTTTACTTTATTTTTCCATATATCTCAGAAACAATAAAAGCTAGAACGCTGAAAATTGGTACAAACATAGACAAATACAAAATCTCAAATTTGTTCTTATAAAAAAAATCCAGGGTTTCACAAACATTTTTCATTAAGAAAAATATTTTTTTATGATAAATTTATGAGTTTAACTGCCTATATTTCCATTTTTTTTTTTGAAATATCGAAAAAAGCCGAAACACCCCAACTAGATCATATAATTTTCTATAAAAAATATTAACATTGTATTAGCATATTTCAAAATTTTTTTAACAATTTTTATAAAAATTGAATTTAGTGACGACATTGCTTCATACAATTTGTATGGCAGTAGCCTACACACAATATGTATAGTTTGATACTAATAATCTCCAAACATACATACATACCATCATGCTGTTTTCATATTCTGGGTAGGATCAAAGGACTGACCTCCATACTATCCTATCTTGACATACATACCTAGGTACATGTGTTGTATAGAAAACCAAATATCTTAAAATATTAAATAATTTGAATTTATGGATTTATAGTTTGGTACTTATTCTTCAACTATACATACTATCGCTATCGACAGTTGGATCTCATTTATTACATGCAACTAGTTTTATTTTTATGAAAATTGTAAGCTGGACATCTGTCCATGTACCATTTTGATAAAAATAAAAAAATAATAGCAACTCAGGCTGGTTCAGGGTAGATAAATGAAGTGGAGGACGACAAAAAAAAAAGTAATTTATAAAAATTTAGTTACGGGGTCGTGTCTTTTGAGATGGACATCCAATGTATTGCGAAAGTTGAACCCCATTATGCACGGTTCACACTTGTACGGGCTGCTGATGTACGCAGGATCCGATCTCCTCATGTCCCTGTCTTCCTCGATCTGCTCCCGGGTCTTTAGGATCTCACTCACAATCATTCTCGGGTTCAAGTCGCCTGCGAACAAAAAACATTATTTGTCATTTTATCTAAATATCCCATAGATTTTTATTATAATATACCTAGATGTTGTACTCTGTGCAAAATGTTAGTCATGGAATATCGCGCTTATGACGTTTTAGTTGGCAATATATTTCAGTTTTCCTTACATTTCAACATATCCTAGATAACTGTTCTCTAAACCTTAACAATCAAAATGTTTTTTAGATATTTTTAAACAGATTTTTAATTATCTTAATAGAGACGAAGTTGGAATATTTAGGTACTGTAGGAGAACCGGAAAAATCATTATTTCCTCAAGAGAAAAGAATTTCAGTATTACAATATATAGAACTTTCAAAAATTGAATCAATAGGGACGTACATACCATCACGCCATGTCCCTTACAGGGTAGGTAGAGAGAACCGAACGCCACTTACTTCTATCTTGACATACATTCATCGCCTCGACAACATTCATACATCGTCTTATACATGTTCGTCTGTTGTTCACGCTTCTAACATTTCCGTCTTTCAAAATACCGTTCACATGGACGTGCCATCCCTTTCTTGGGCGGCCCCGACCTCTCATTCCATTCCTGTCCGCAATGTATATTTTCTTCGTCAGGCGTTCCTCATTCATTCTCTCCATGTGGCCAAACCATCTCAATGTGTTCACTTTCATTCTATAAATAATATCTTTCTTTATCTTACATTCTTTCCTTAATGTCCTCATTTCTGACCCTGTCATACATCGTTCTATTACATATTCTTCTTAGCAATCTCATTTCGTTCTATTACAGATTCTTCTTAGCGAATCAATAGGGATCTCATTAAAAAAGGCATTAATTGGTGAACGTTGCGCAAGCGCATAAAGTGATCACGTAAACCAGCCGATCACAGGTCGTAAGCCCTGTAGGTGCCTTGATTTCCCGGTTCTCCTACAATAAATATTCCAACTTCGTCTCTATTGAGATAATTAAAAATCTGGAAAAAAAATCCAATGTTTGCGCATATGCAATAATAAAAATATTCGATGTTTTTTAGACAAATAAATCCAAAAACAATTCACATTAGTCGTTATTCTCTATAGAAAAACGATGTGGCCTCGAATCAAAACGTCAAAAATCCCGTGGAAAAATGCTTCACTTTGATTCATACAAAATTTGCTAACTACGACATCTAGTATATTATAATAAAAATCTATGGTTCATATACACTACACAGACATAATATACTGAAAGTAATGTAGACAAAATTGAGAAATGGAATGCATTGCACGGTTCATTCCCATACCAAATTGACCAAAGACAAATTGATAAAACACTCACCGACTATTGGATTAAATTATGCTGAAATTGAAGTATTTATGATACAGGATAGAATTATTATAAAAATTACTCCAAGGATTATTATTAAAGATACCTCAATAATTATTGATGACTCCTATAGAGACAATAGAACATATAACTGAGGGATGTCCTACTCTTGTACTAACTGAATATAAACGTAGATATTATAATGTGTTCAAGGAGATACACATCGCTTTAGCAAAAATATATAAATTGAATTGGCAGTTATTGAAACCAACAAACATAAATTTGATTGAAATAGAATAATTATTTCATTCATTCATTCATACCATCACGGCATATCCCACAATGTGGGGTAACCAGCGAAAGGTGTGCGGGTGTGCATTGCCTTATAAAAGGGAGCACAACACATCAGCGTATACCCACACACCAGTCTCGTCTCACCTAAAAAGGCACTATATTCAGAATGGGTGGTGAACCTCATTGCTGAACTATGTGAGATGTTATTGTTGCCTGTTGTATTTTCGAATACCAATAATAATAATTATTTGAAAACAATTTAATATATTCTATTGCAAAAATCAAATTATTCCTATCATATCATATTCAAAATAGAGAATCATATAGAGAATCTTCGAAGTAATTTCATTATTAACTCACCAATGCATACATAGATTGCACCGCCTTGGAAACCAATATAGTGCTGTTGATATATTTAATGTACACACTATAGATGGTTTCAAAAGGATGCATAGCGCAAATTATATTTTTTGATTTTTGGTTTGTTTATTTTCTGGATGAAAAATAGAATCTGTAACAGGTAATGTTTGTTTATTTATATTTTTTTTTTTCTTTTTGTGTCTAGTTTTTGTTTTTGCTTGCTTTTTTAACTGGTGACCCCGACGTGATTTGAACACGCAACCTTTTGATCTGGAGTCAGACCAATGAATACAATACAATATTATTAACCTCCCGAATTTCACTGCTGTCATTTATTTTGTTACTGTCCTAATGGACACAATCAGTGGTGACCCCACCGAGAAGGGTTGCTTTCCATCCAACTACATTCATTTTATTAAAACAGACTCCGAATGTTGGACGATGTACAACACATTCCATAGACAAATGGAAACCACAGAGATGCGTACGCTAAGATGGTCAACGGAAGTGGATAGCCTAGTCTTCACACCAGATTTTTTAAACCTAACCTACAAAAGTTTGGTAAAAATACCAATTTAGTTATTTTTTTAAAATATTTTAGTTACTTTTTTTAATATATAATGTGATTGGCTCACGCCAGTCTCAATTATACCTACAAACAAATCTAACCAACCAATTTTTAACATACTTTTGTAGGTTAGGTTTAAAAAATGTGGTGTGAAGACTAGGCTATTCAGCGGGAGTGTCTCTAAAAGACAACATAAAAAGTTAATACATTCGCGCAAGCTTAGGAGTTACAGGCATTAACAATAAATTAGAAGAAAGACAAGGAGATGGTATGGTCACATATTGAGAAGACCCGAGGATCACATTGAACCAGGCTATGGCCGTAGACATCCCACGACCAACAAATAGGGTAAGACAAAAAAATACATGGATGGCGCAAAGGAGTTCCCAATTGATGAAACAAGAATTAACATCGTAAGCGGCCCAGAACCGAAGAGGACGAGGAGAGCTGACGCCAACAGTCTTCATAGACAACAAGTTGGGAAGAGGCCAGGAAGAAAAAGAATGGTATAGATTCATTTGCATTATATAACTTATTTTTCAAGTAAATTTTGTATATAAGCACTAGCATGAGTCTTGCAGAGTATTATTCTGAGAATGTACCTTGCATGAAACGCATCAATAATCAATTAAAATTTAATATAAAAAAACAAGTATTTTTTTATTTTATACATCTACATACAATAGAGTTCTATAAAGAATTGTCGATCAACAAACTAATCATAGACAGTAGTTTTGTTTGTTGATCGTTGTTTTAATTTGTAGATAGTAGTTTTGTTTTCATTTGTGGATATACGTATTATTTGTTTATCGTATTGTTATAATTTGTGAATTGAAGTTTTGTTTGTTTATCGTATTGTTATAATTTGTGAATTGAAGTTTTGTTTGTTTATCATATTGTTATAATTTGTGAATTGAAGTTTTGTTTGTTGATTGTATTGTTTGATTTGTGGAGAGTAGTTTTGTTTATTGATCATATTGTTTTGATTTGTGGATTGTAGTTTTGTTTGTTGATCTTGTTGTTTTAATTTGTGGATTTGATTGTGTTGTTTTAATTTGTGGATAGTAGTTTTGTTTGTTGATCATATTGTTTTGATTTGTGGATAGAAGTTTTGTTTGTTTATTGTATAGTTATAATTTGTGGATTGTAGTTTTGTTTGTTGATCTTGTTGTTTTAATTTGTGGATAGTAGTTTTGTTTGTTTATCGTATTGTTATAATTTGTGGATTGTAGTTTGTTTGTTGATCTTGTTGTTTTAATTTGTGAATAGTAGTTTTGTTTGTTTATCGTATTGTTATAATTTGTGGATTGTAGTTTTGTTTATTGATCGTGTTGTTTTAATTTGTGGATAATAGTTTAGGAACATGTTTAATTTTATTGTTTTGTATATTATTTATTTACCAAATAAATAAATACTCTTTTCAAAAAAGGATTAATTTACCGTAAACATCAAAGAAGTCTGTGCATTGTTTGACGCCGTTCACTGCAACATTACTGAACCCGCCAGTCATACAAAGCATCATCGGATTGAATTCATTGTCGCAACTAGGAGAGGGTCCTCTTGAGCAATCTTCACTGTTATCCACAATCTGGTCTGCGTCACTGTTTCCACAACCTTTGGGCAGTCCAAAGTCACTCGGATCCTTTTTACAGGGCTTCTTAAACTTTTGGTTTCGGAGCTTCTTGGAAATGTGCGCTAGACTCTTTTTCACCGTCTGTTTCTTTTTTCTCAGTTTAGGACCCTTCCTTTCAATGTCAGCCTCTGCGAGAGTCTCTGTCTTCTCGATAGCCTCCATGTTGGTTATTTCGAAGGAGACAGGGTGAGGTTCTCGTTCGGGTCTGTACACGACCGACACATTCCCGTCGCACACGTTCCTCTGACGGTCGAACCCATCGACGTACGAAACGACCTCCACGCTGCTGTGACTGTCGCAGTCCTCAGTCTTGACGTCGACGCAGAGCATATTAGACACGGAAAGCTCCGTGTCTAAGCTCTGAAGCCACCCCTGTCTGCGTTGGTAGTTTAGAAAATCAACTGCACCCTGAAAAGACAATATAGTGATTTTTATAATTCATAGAAAAGATTTTGAAAATGCAATAATACAAAAATAATATCACATTAATACACTTTATTATAGCTGTGTAGCACCAGCTTTGAATAGTGCTTCCACTATTTTCAATTATTATCGTTTTCGGGTGCCCCAACATCTCAGATAATTCAGCAATGAGTTTCTTTACCCATTCTGAATACAGTGCCTCCATTAAGTGAGACGAGACTGTCGAGTGGGGATACACGATGAGTCGTGCTTGCCTTTATAAGGTAATGCACGCCCGCACACCATAATCAAGCCACAAATGTGTGATATGCCGTGATGGTATGAATGTATGAAAATCAAACGAAATAAGTTTGATAGCCTAACCCAGGGGTCGGCAACCTTTTCAGTCGGAAGAGTCAAAAATTACAATTTACAAAAATACAAAGTATTAAGAGAGCCACATTTTTTTTTCTTGCCAACAATAAATAGTAGGTACTCGCATAAATAAATTTTTTTGATAAAAAAATACAACAACAAAACAATACCCCTTTTCAAAAAAAATAAAGCTAATAATAACATCGCTTTTCTACAAAAATAACACTCATTTTCAAAAAAATTACGCGAATTATAACACCACTTTTATACAAAAATAATATCCCTTTTCCAAAAAATAACAGGAATAATAACACCGTTTTCCTACAAAAAAAACAACCCTTTTAAAAAAAATAACGCGAATACTAACACCGTTTTTCTACAAAAATAACACCCCTTTAAAAAAAATAACGCGAATAATAACACCACTTTTCTATAAAAATAATACCCATTTTCTAAAAAAAAAAAAAACTTGCTTTTCTACAAAAACAGCACCATCTTCCTAAAACAATAATTCATATAATAAAACCCCTTTTCCAAAAAAATAACGCAAATAATAAAACCGTTTTTCTACAAAAATAACACCCCATTTAAAAAAAATAACGCGAATACTAACACCACTTTTCTACAAAAATAACACCCCTATTCCAAAAAATAAAGCGAATAATAACACCACTTTTAACAAAAATAATACCTTTTTTCTACAAAAATAACACCCATTTTCATAAAAAATACAAGAATTATAGAACTACTTTATAAAAAAATAATATCCCTTTTCCAAAAAAAATCACGAAATATAACACTGCTTTTCTATAAAAAATAACACCCATTTTCATAAAAATAACGCGAATCAAAACACCAATTTTCTACAAAAATAACACCCCTTTACAAAAAAAATATCACGAATGATAAACCGTTTTTCTACAAAAATAATACCCCTTTGCCAAAAAATAACGCAAATAATAACACCACTTATGCTAAATTTAATACTACTATTTCTGAAAATACGCGAATAATGACACCGCTTTTCTACAAAAAATACACCCCATTTCTAAAAAAATAACGCTAATAATATATTCGCATTTGTATAAAAAAACACTATTTTTCCTAAAATATAACGCGTAAATTAACATTGCTTTTCTACAAAAATAACACCCATTTTCCTAAAAAAAACATGAACAATAACACCACTTTATACAAAAATAATATTCCTTTTCCAAAAAATATCACGAATGATAACACCGTTTTTCTACAAAAATAACACCCCTTTTCCAAAAAATAACGCGAATAATAGCACCGCTGTTCTATAAAAATTACACCCCTTTTTAAAAAAATAACGCCAAAACTAACTACGTTTTTCTACAAAAATAATACCCCTTTACAAAAAAAAACGCAAATAATAACACCACTTTTTCTACAAAAATAATACTATTTCTGTAAATACGCGAATAATAACACCGCTTTTCTACAAAAATTGCACCCCTTTTCTAAAAAAAATAACGCTAACAATAAGATTACATTTTAAGAAAAAAAAATACTATTTTTCCAAAAATATAACGCGAAAATTAACATTGCTTTTCTAAAAAAATAACACCCATTTTCTTAAAAAAATACACTAATAATAATATCTCTTTTCTAGAAAAAAACACTATTTTTCCTAAAATATAACGCGAAAATTAACATTGCTTTTCTACAAAAATAATACCCATTTTCCTAAAAAACACGAATAATAACACCACTTTTATACAAATATAATATTCCTTTTCCAAAAAATATCGCGAATGATAACACCGTTTTTCAACAAAAATAACACCACTTTTCCAAAAAATAACGCGAATAATAACACCGTTTTTCTACAAAAATAACACTCCTTTTAAAAAATATAACGCCAAAACTAACGTTTTTCTATAAAATAATACCCCTTTTCCAAAAAATAACGAAAAAACAACACCATATTTATTACAAAAATAATACTAATTTTTCTGAAACTACGCGAATAATAACACCGCTAACAACTAAAATTATACCGCTTTTCAACAAAAATTATAAACCTTTCCTAAAAAAAATAAAGCTAAAAATAAGATCGCATTTCTAGTAAAAAAACAGTATTTATCCTAAATTATAACGCGAAAATTAACATTGCTCTTCTACAAAAATAATACCCCAATTCCAAAAAAATAATGCGAATAATAACACCACTTTTAACAAAAATAATACCTTTTTTCTACAAAAATAACACCCATTTTACAAAAAAATAACACAAATAATAATATCGCTCTTCTACAAAAACAACACCCATTTTCAAAAAAAATACGCGAATTATAACACCACTCTTATACAAAAATATATCAATTTTCGAAAAAATATCACGAATGATAACACTGCTTTTCTACAAAAATAATACCCCTTTTCCAAAAAATAACGCGAAAACTAACACCGTTTTTCTACAAAAATAATGCCCCTTTACAAAAAAAAATAACGCGAAAAATGACACCACTTTTCTACAATAATAATACCCACTTTCTAAAAAAATAACGCGAGTAATAACATTACTTTTCTTAAAAATAATACTCCTTTTTTTTAAAAAAAAACGCGAATAACAACACCGCCTTTCTACAAAAATTACACTATTATTCTAAAAAAATAACGCTAATAATAAGATCGCATTTATAGAAAATTAACACTCATTTTCCTAAAATATATGGCAAAAATTAACATAGTTTTCTACAAAAATAATACCCATTTTCCAAAAAAATGATTCAAATAATAACTGCTTTTCTACAAAAACAGTACCAATCTTCATAAAAAAATAATTCATATAATAAAACCCCTTTTCCAAAAAATAACGCAAATAATAAAACCGTTTTCTACAAAAATAACACCCCTATTCCAAAAAATAAAGCGAATAATAACACCACTTTTAACAAAAATAATACCTTTTTTCTACAAAAATAACACCCATTTTACAAAAAAATAACACAAATAATAATATCGCTCTTCTACAAAAACAACACCCATTTTCAAAAAAAATACGCGAATTATAACACCACTCTTATACAAAAATATATCAATTTTCGAAAAAATATCACGAATGATAACACTGCTTTTCTACAAAAATAATACCCCTTTTCCAAAAAATAACGCGAAAACTAACACCGTTTTTCTACAAAAATAATGCCCCTTTACAAAAAAAAATAACGCGAAAAATGACACCACTTTTCTACAATAATAATACCCACTTTCTAAAAAAATAACGCGAGTAATAAAATTGCTTTTCTACAAAAAATACACCCCTTTTCTTAAAAAAAATTCACTAATAATAATATCTCTTTTCTAGAAAAAAAACACTATTTTTCCTAAAATATAACGCAAAAATTAACATTGCTTTTCTACAAAAAATACACCCCTTTTCTTAAAAAAAATTCACTAATAATAATATCTCTTTTCTAGAAAAAAAACACGATTTTTCCTAAAATATAATGCGAAAATTAACATTGCTTTTCTACAAAAAATACACCCCTTTTCTTAAAAAAAATTCACTAATAATAATATCTCTTTTCTAGAAAAAAAACACTATTTTTCCTAAAATATAACGCAAAAATTAACATTGCTTTTCTACAAAAAATACACCCCTTTTCTTAAAAAAAATTCACTAATAATAATATCTCTTTTCTAGAAAAAAAACACTATTTTTCCTAAAATATAACGCAAAAATTAACATTGCTTTTCTACAAAAAATACACCCCTTTTCTTAAAAAAAATTCACTAATAATAATATCTCTTTTCTAGAAAAAAAACACTATTTTTCCTAAAATATAACGCAAAAATTAACATTGCTTTTCTACAAAAAATACACCCCTTTTCTTAAAAAAAATTCACTAATAATAATATCTCTTTTCTAGAAAAAAAACACTATTTTTCCTAAAATATAACGCAAAAATTAACATTGCTTTTCTACAAAAAATACACCCCTTTTCTTAAAAAAAATTCACTAATAATAATATCTCTTTTCTAGAAAAAAAACACGATTTTTCCTAAAATATAATGCGAAAATTAACATTGCTTTTCTACAAAAAATACACCCCTTTTCTTAAAAAAAATTCACTAATAATAATATCTCTTTTCTAGAAAAAAAACACTATTTTTCCTAAAATATAACGCAAAAATTAACATTGCTTTTCTACAAAAAATACACCCCTTTTCTTAAAAAAAATTCACTAATAATAATATCTCTTTTCTAGAAAAAAAACACTATTTTTCCTAAAATATAACGCAAAAATTAACATTGCTTTTCTACAAAAAATACACCCCTTTTCTTAAAAAAAATTCACTAATAATAATATCTCTTTTCTAGAAAAAAAACACGATTTTTCCTAAAATATAATGCGAAAATTAACATTGCTTTTCTACAAAAAATACACCCCTTTTCTTAAAAAAAATTCACTAATAATAATATCTCTTTTCTAGAAAAAAAACACTATTTTTCCTAAAATATAACGCAAAAATTAACATTGCTTTTCTACAAAAAATACACCCCTTTTCTTAAAAAAAATTCACTAATAATAATATCTCTTTTCTAGAAAAAAAACACTATTTTTCCTAAAATATAATGCGAAAATTAACATTGCTTTTCTACAAAAAATACACCCCTTTTCTTAAAAAAAATTCACTAATAATAATATCTCTTTTCTAGAAAAAAAACACTATTTTTCCTAAAATATAACGCAAAAATTAACATTGCTTTTCTACAAAAAATACACCCCTTTTCTTAAAAAAAATTCACTAATAATAATATCTCTTTTCTAGAAAAAAAACACTATTTTTCCTAAAATATAACGCAAAAATTAACATTGCTTTTCTACAAAAAATACACCCCTTTTCTTAAAAAAAATTCACTAATAATAATATCTCTTTTCTAGAAAAAAAACACTATTTTTCCTAAAATATAACGCAAAAATTAACATTGCTTTTCTACAAAAAATACACCCCTTTTCTTAAAAAAAATTCACTAATAATAATATCTCTTTTCTAGAAAAAAAACACGATTTTTCCTAAAATATAATGCGAAAATTAACATTGCTTTTCTACAAAAAATACACCCCTTTTCTTAAAAAAAATTCACTAATAATAATATCTCTTTTCTAGAAAAAAAACACTATTTTTCCTAAAATATAACGCAAAAATTAACATTGCTTTTCTACAAAAAATACACCCCTTTTCTTAAAAAAAATTCACTAATAATAATATCTCTTTTCTAGAAAAAAAACACTATTTTTCCTAAAATATAACGCAAAAATTAACATTGCTTTTCTACAAAAAATACACCCCTTTTCTTAAAAAAAATTCACTAATAATAATATCTCTTTTCTAGAAAAAAAACACTATTTTTCCTAAAATATAATGCGAAAATTAACATTGCTTTTCTACAAAAATAACACCCATTTTCCTAAAAAAAACACGAACAATAACACCACTTTTATTCAAAAATAATATTCCTTTTCCAAAAAATATCACGAATGATAACACCGTTTTCCTACAAAAATAACCCCTTTTCCAAAAAATACCGCGAATAATAGCACCGCTTTTCTATAAAAATTACACCCCTTTTTAAAAAAATAACGCCGTAACTAACAACGTTTTTCTTGATAACTCTTCAATGCCATTTTATTTGAAAAGAAAAATTCCAAATTTAAAATTTCCTGAGCTTGGGGTCACTTTGAAATATTTGAGAGTTAAAAAATTTGAGAAGCACTATTCAGATATCCTTCAAAATATAATGGGATCTAATCGAGTATTAGATATACATATTTGCTAAATTTGATAAGAATCGAATGATTGCTTTAGTCTATAATCGATAAAGTAAAATGAACACGCTGTACATAGCACACACACACACACAGATACATTTATTTATTTATTTATTTTAATTCTTTACACTTGTTTTTTATTTTTTTATGTGCGACCGACACCCGCTTCACTGGGAACATACCCGTGAAACTTTCAGAATACAATCTCATCATGATACTAGTTGATAATCTGCAATAAAAAATATACCCTTAAAAATTGCGAAATCATAACTCCCCACTATATCCCCTTGCTAGATTATAGTTTTATGTACCCATAGAAAAAGTCAAGAAGCTAGATTATAGTTTTATGTACCCAATAGAAAAAGTCAAGAAGCTAGATTATAGTTTTATGTACCCAATAGAAAAAGTCAAGAAGCTAGATTATAGTTTTATGTACCCAATAGAAAAAGTCAAGAAGCTAGATTATAGTTTTATGTACCCAATAGAAAAAGTCAAGAAGCTAGATTATAGTTTTATGTACCCATAGAAAAAGTCAAGAAGCTAGATTATAGTTTTATGTACCCAATAGAAAAAGTCAAGAAGCTAGATTATAGTTTTATGTACCCAATAGAAAAAGTCAAGAAGCTAGATTATAGTTTGATGTACCTACCCATAGAAAAAGTATTATTACTATTCATTGTTTCATGAATCATTTGTTGTTCATGTTTCTTACATTTACGTCTTACAGAAATATCTTCAAGTTATTTCTTTACAAAGAAATCTCTGCTTTTCATCATTTTTCTTTATTGGTACACTAGAACTGATTATGTCTGTAATACGATATAATTTATAATTTTTATTTATATATGTATTTAACATAAAGATATACCTAATTCACTAGTATAGTAATTTTTACATATAGTTTTCTTTGCAATGCCTCATCAAAAAGGTTGCAATCTTGTGCTTGATGAGGGAATCACTTATAAAAATAAAAAAATCAATACATACATACATACCATCACGCCATGTCCCTTGCGGGGTAGGCAGAGAGAACCGAACGCCACATCTTTCTATCATGGCACGCATCCCTCGCCTCATCCACGTTCATGCATCGTTTCATACATGTTCGTCTATTGCTTACACTTCTAACATTTCCGTCTTTCAAAATTTCATTCACATGGTCGTGCCATCCCTTTCATGGGCGTCCCCGACCTCTCATTCCATTCCTTTCCACTCTGTATATTTTCTTCGTCAGGCACTCCTCATTCATTTTCCCCATGTGACCAAACCATCTCAATGTGTTCACTTTCATTCTAGTAATGACATCTTTCTTCATCTTACATTCTTTCCTTATATCCTCGTTTCTGACCCTCTCATATATCGTTCCATTACAAATCTTTCTTAACGATCTCATTTCAACTGCATTTATTGTTTTTTATGCATCTTCTGCCATGTTCAGGTTTCACTTGCATACGTCAAGGTTGGCACTATGACGGTGTTATGAATGGCAACTTTGGCATCCTTTGATATGTTGCGATCATTCATAACTGGTCTAAGTGCTCCATTCACTCTGTTTCCTGCCATAACTATTCTTTTGATCTCTTTATCGAGTCGTCCGTTCCGTTGAAATATGCTTCCCATGTATACATATTCGTCGACTTGCTCGAGCCATTCGTTCTCTACTCTTATTTTACACGCTGTTCTGCTTTCACTCTTTTCAAAGACCATTGTCTTTGATTTGCTGGCATTCATCCTAAGTCCATTCTCTATATCCTTCATATACCATGCTTACATAAAAAAAAAAGTAATTAAATCAAATCAATAAATGAACGACAAATCATTAAAAAAGTTTTAAAATAAATGAAAATGAGGAATAAAAACAAATGAAGCATATTCAAATAAAAAAAGGAAATACATGAAAATAATTGAAAAATGAGGAATACAGACGATTCAAACAAATCAAACAACAAATCGATAACAACCAATTTAGATTGTTAAGTGCAATTTTAATTTTTGTTAAATTTTTTATATTCCTTTATCTGCTTTAATTTATTTGGGAGGCAATTGAAACATTTTATTCCCAAATAAATTTTACCTTGAAGTTTCCCGCATAGTTGAAATAACACTCCCTCAGAACTTCATCAGCCTTGACGCAGACCTTACGCAATGTTGACACTCTCTTCATTCTGTGAGCACACCTGTAGCACAACCATCCAGTGCTTGGATCTTCCGACACCTGAAATGTAATATTTATTTATTTATTAAGCTTCATGTATACAATACTGTGTACAATGGCGGGTAACCAACCAAAGCAACAATACATCTCAACAACACAATAGAATACATCTAGTATGGGGTACCTGGTTATAAAGGTATTAGCCAATAAGGGATCAGGGCAACCTTTCATAGGACCTGAACCTGCACTTGGCCTATCTGCAAATACGATTAAAAGATCAATTAAAGACTGGATAACAACCCGGCATAGTGAATTCTGGAAGGATATTTGTGGACAGCGACAGGTGAAGGAATTCATCGAAGGGCCCTCTAAGAAAAGGGCAAAGAAGCTGCTAAATCTTAGCAGAGAACAATTAAAAGCAATGACTGGTCTATTCACCGGTCACTGTCATCTGAAAAGACACCATTACATAATGGGGATCACTGATGAACCAAACTGTAGAAAGTGTCAACAAGAGGAAGAAACAGCCTCACATGTGATCTGTGAGTGTCCAGCTATAATGGAATCCAGACAAAGACACCTGGGAGACTTTATACTAAGACCCAAGGACATGGGAGACATCTCAATTTGCAAAATATGGGACTTTGTTCAAGAAACTGAACTGCTATTGAAATGACAGCCCTAAAGGGAGGTGCACAATATATCAGATATAGTTGCAGTGCGGGGGCATAGGGTCCCACTCCAAACTAATAATAATTAATAATAAACTATGCAACGTGAGACCATAGAAGTATATAATATTCCTGATTGTCAATTATTACTGTAGTATTGAGATGTGAATGAATGCACGAATTATTGGCAGTGTGCAAAAGGGACATGACAAAGTGTTGAAGAGATGTCTGTACTGTATACTTTGTGTGTGAAATGGTAGGGTGGCCATTCTGAATAAGGCTTTGTAGGTAGCAGTTCCTCTCGTTTTCATCCCCCAAATATATATAAGAAGACAATATTGAGAGGAATACTTTGCACAACCCCCAAAACACTATATATCAAATATGATATAACCTAAACTGTTACAATATTATTACAGTGGGTATATTATTCTATGCTAGTGATCGTTCAGAGGTCAAAATTCGACCGACATCCATTCAATTTTGAAGTTTGAAAGTCATTGGAGTTGATCTGTGATAAAAAAACATCAACATAACGGGATACAAAGTTATCTTTTCAAAGTGTAATTGTTTAAGTTACCATTTATATTGTTGCACACTAGGTTATTTATATTTCTTTAACATGTTATGAAAATCTCATAAGAAACTATAGACACAAAACTATTTATATTTACTACGACAGTCAAGCAGCTCTCAAAGCTCTAAACTCATGTAAAATAAATTCATCTACAGTCCAAGACTGTAATTTAGCATTAAACAAACTAACAATAGAACACAACAACAAGGTGGTTCTAAGATGGGTGCCGGGACACTCAAACTACAAAGGCAATGAAGAGGCAGACAAACTTGCAAATATGGGGGCTGACTCAGTTACCTATGGACCAGAACCTTACTGCTTCTTAACCAATAGTGTCATCAAAACAATATTATACAACAACATGCTAGAAAAAGCTAAACAAAACTGGCTTAACCTATCAGGACAAAAGCATGCAAAATCAATTATCTCAGGCTTCTCAGCTAAAAGATCTAAACAAATTCTTACTCTAAACAGAGAAAATATAAGAATTCTAATCAGAACACTGACTGGACATTGTAGATTAAATAAACACCTATGCACAATGAACTTAGCAGACATGCATCTATGCAGATTTTGCCTAGACGAACATGAAACTCCGCTACACCTGTTCAAGGACTGTGAACCACTGATGCAAACAAGAGCCAGAATATTTGGCACTCACATCGCTGATGAAACACAAATCAGAGAAGCCAGACCACTGAAGTTCTTAAGATTCATTCGAGAGATTGGACTATGGGAAGACCTCTAGAAGCCAATCATTCACAATGAGCTACATATCGAGCTGACGTGAAGAAGCCTCTAGGATTTAAAAAAAAAACATGTTCTGCATTTGAATTTAAAATAACTGCATTTGAGATAATGTGTTTGACTTTGACAGTATGAAAGTAAACTATCTATGGTTTGATGTGATTTTTTTTTAATTTTATTTAATGTATTCGTAACACATCATCATCATCCTAAGCGTTACAACCCTTGATGGGTCCTAGCTGCCTCCAAGAAACTTCTACATACTGCTCTATCGCTGACTGCCACCTTCCAGTTCTGCTGCCCCATAGCCCGACAGTCCGCGACAATGCCGTCAAACTTTCGTTGTTTAGGTACAAAATATGCCTAAGGCCTGACTTGACAATTTACTCTCTTTCATTGAAAAGAGTTATTTATGTGGAGCTGACTGTTCCATGTGACACAAATATTCCAAAAGATCACCAATACAAACTAAACAAGTACAAGGAACTGGTAGATAAAACAGTTCAAAATGGCTTTAGCACAAATATATATGCTGTAGAGGTGGGGGTGAGAGGCCTGCCCATAAAATCTTTATATCCTACTTTAAAGACCTGGGTCTCCCAAGAGGTAAAATAAAAGAACTTTTGGATAGGGTGGTAAAAGCAGCATTATCCGCATCCTATTGGATTTGGTTGCGCAGGGGAGTGGAGTATTAGTCGGAGATTGGTGTGTGAGTGGTGAGTGTGACATAAAGGGGCCCCTTAATCCCGCATACATGGTCGCAAGCCCATGTGGCTCGCCTGTTCTGGCTGGTACTCTGGTCGCCTGTGCTCGTGGGCCTGGATTCATGAATCCAGTGAAACCACGATTGCCTTTCTCTTTTGTATCTTAAATATAACATGTAGAGGAATTTTTATTCAATTGAATAATATTAGTGGTGTTTTATTTCTTCTTCTTCTTCGTTTAGTAGACCTAGTTGGTCTGTTCTTCAGAAACTATGCCTCCTGGGATGACGAAGTCCAGCTATCCTTCCATCTCTTGGGTGGTCTACCGGGTAGGCGGCGGCCAGAAGGAATTTCATTTGCTGCTATATTTGCGAGCCTATCACTGTCCATCCTGGCAACGTGGTCCCTCCAATGCCTTCTTCTGGATCTACTCCATCGAACGATGTCCTGTATTCCACATATTTTCCTTATTTGAACATCGCGAACACGATCTCGAAGAGTTTTACCAGTGATTGACCTTAGGACCTTCATCTCCGTTGTCCTTAGGAGCCCCTTGGTTCGTACGGTATCTGCTCGCGTTTCCACAGAATACGTCATGATCGGTCGCACACATGTTTTATATATTCTGACCTTACTGTCAATACGCATGTGTTTATTTTTCCAGATCATATTTTTCAAACATCCAGATACGACAGATGCTTTATTTACTTGTTCGCGGACTTCAGTATATAGGTCGTTATGGCTGCAGATCTCTACTCCTAAATATTTGAAACTTATGACTTGTTCCACGGGCTTATCATCAACAGTTAGCTTACACCTTGAAGGTTGTTTGGATATAGTAATTGTTGCGGCTTGGTAATCCTTCCATTCATACCTTCCCGACAGTTCCTATATTTTTTCACTAGCAACATCCATGAATCCGAAACCTACCTTATTACCCCGTTGCAACAATAAGGCTACGCACAAATCAACACATAAATTCAACCCAGCCAGTATGCAGCGACTAGCCGACGATAACGTTAATGACAGCCGCCAGTAGTGAAAACCGAATAAGCGCCGTACGGCCGTAACGAGTGTTTTTTGGACATTAAGTTTACAAAGTGTAGTACATGTGGGATCAACAAAGAGTGCAGTAAACGGGGTAAGTCCTTTGTATTTTTCCTTGGTTTGTCAATTGCCATAGTTGTGATTTTGCTTCCCCATGAAATCAAAGTGTCAGAGCTGCATTTAATTGCTTTGAAACCGGAGATCGTTAAATCCTCCATTTCGCCGCCGAAGATCACGCCAGGCATTAAAAGCATCAATTCTTTTCTGTGTGGGCTTTAAGCCTACACAGTAATACTTTTTGTTTTACTGACTGATATGGCTCTGTGATACCACATGGAATTTGTTCAACATTATTTGCAAGTCATTCTCAGTTATCACCGCATCATCTGCATAACAGATAACATTAACAATTTTGCCACCCATTTTATACCCTAGTCCCAAGCCAGCCACCTCTTCTATGATTTCGTCCATTATGATATTGAACAGAAACGGGCTTAGACTGTCTCCCTGCCTTATACCATTGCTTGCTTGGATTTCACTAGACAATTCATTATTTACCTTAATTTGTGTTTTTCAATTAGTATATAGATCTTGAACAGTCTTAACTAATGTGTTAGATATTTCCCTTTCCTGTAGTATTCTTACAATATAATATATAATAGGTGTTTTATTTAATTTAATTAATTGTAAAATTATACCACAAAGTAGAAAACAATTGTTTATCGATGATATAATATTATATTGGAACCGGTATGACAATGGGCTTTATTTATTTATTATATTTCGAATGGTAAGAATTTCCATACTTAACTAAATTGGAAAAATTCAAATTATCCGTAGTAGAATCAGTATAATTTAATGGTTTCAATAAAGGAAACGGGTTAAAATCTACTTGCATGTTGATTACATCAATTAGTATGTTGTTTTTTAATCAGTTATTTGAAAAATCTCTAGTCTATCTAATTTTTTGCCCTTTTTTTGAATATGTATTAGTTGAAAAGAGTTAATAATTTTTTTTTTTATTTATTTTGAGAAATTCAATATAATTGATAATGGAATATTGATAATGATAAATATAAAGTCAAATATAATATTAAAAAGTACAGTTGTCAACAAAAGGATTTAAATTTTTTTTGAAAATCAAATACCGCCGTGGCACAGTTGGTAAGCCGTTCGGTTTCTGTGCGGGAGTTCTGGGTTCGATTTCCAGCAGAGGAGAAATTTATTTAAATTAATTTCTCACGCAAATATTGCTTCCTTGGGCTGGAAACACTGGTTAGGTGGAAGAATTTGCCATACGGCAATAAACTCGCCACTTGCGCAGGGTGCAAGGAAGTGTTCATTATTATTACTATTTACCGCTATATAGATGTGTCATTAACCTTTTTAAGACGAGCGTCATGTATAGATGCCCACCGGGTGCGTGCCTAAACGCCGAGAGTCATCTCATACACAATTGTGAACCTTCATATATCAGTAAATTCATACTTGATTGAGACGAAAATTGGATGAATATTACTCCCATATATTTGACTTCAAGACATCTATCGGTGAATCAACAAAACAATTGTTAAATTATTTAAAAAAATTAAGAACTCTAAACACTGAAATTCATCGATCGTCGCTGGCGAAATTTACACTCTCCCGCGCTTTGTAAGTAACTAATACGCATGCACGTAGGAAAGAGGGATACTGCACCAGTTCATATTGTTGTTTCACGCTCAACATTCTACTTTGAATTTGATCCTTACCAATACACAATCGGCGCATATTCCTTATCTACATCAAATGCCGGAAGGATCACGTGACATATCGATGAGGCCATGTACTTTTTTGTATGGAGATAAATACGATAACATTATTCATCATTTATCTTATGTTTATATCATGAAGTGTTCAATTTCATTGAGTTTATGTGATCTTTTGTTTATCTTTGATCTTTTTATGATATATCTCCATTGTTAGATTTTTTTTTACCATTATTATATTCAATTAAAACGAGATTGAAAAAAACTGTGTGCAACGTGAAATACTGTCCGTCCGTAGGTAATGCAAGTACTTGTACCTACCCGTCTTGATTGGGTTAATATCAAATTTATATTTAAATATTGAATGTGTTGGGGATGCCCCCATTCCACCTCACTATGTGTACTAATACCCTGGCCTAAAGTCGCAGCTTATGTCAGCTCTGTAAATTCTTTTGGTAATTATTTACAAGTGATACAAACCTAACGGACCTATTCTAAACAATTATTTTGGTAAGAATAGTAATTATGTATTCTTTGTAGTTAATTTGGTAATTACGTATTCGTAAGTGATCATAATTCACAAATAAATTATATTTTGTAACTAATTAAGGTAACTACCTACTAGTACCCACTATGGTACCTTCTAGTTTTATTACCAATTATTTTTTATTGTATCTGTTCATTTTTATATAAATTCCATTTAAGGGGGGGACTGCTGCCAACGTACCTATTTTTCAATTTGATATACCATCATTATTTCTTATCAAATCGTTTTGAAAAAAATAATTTAGATAGTTTGGGTATTAATAAAGAAAAATATACTTTTTGATAATGTTCTGTATAAATTCTTGTAGAAAAATAATGTCATACCCCGATTTTCAACGTTTATCTTATAGTTTTAATAAAATATAAGGCGTAGTTCAACATATTTTTTTTTTAAATTAAAGAAGACAAAAATATCTAGAAAAATATGATGTGACGTTGCATTAATGCTTCATGTTTAGAAAATAAACCTAAAAAACATTTATTTTCCATTTAGCGCCATTGCGAAATAAAAGTTTTTTTGGTTTATTAACTTAACCTGGCGCATTAATGCAACGTTACATCGTATTTTTCCAGATATTTTGATCTTCTTTAATTTATAAAAAATATACTGCTCTATACCTTATAGTTTTTTAGAAATTTAAGATAAATGTCAAAAATCGGGATATGCTTATTATTTTCCTACAAGAATATATACAGAACATAATTAAAAAGTTAAGGTATATTTTTCTTTATTAATATCCAAAGTAACTAGGTTATTTTTTTCAAAATGATTTGTTTTGTAGTAATGATGCAAATTAAAATTTAAAAAAGAGGTACGTTGGCAGCAGTCACCCTCTTAATATATGTATTTTTATTTTCTTATAGATTTGTATGCCAATTTTTAATGCAGGATGTGGCCACTTGTAATTGGCTGACCAGTTTTGTGTTAGCTTTTTCTTATTTTATAAACCTATTGATGTATAATAACTTGTTAGCTCTAAGTGGTCCTTAATAATAAATAAATAAATAAATATATTATCTTTTAACAATAATAACGGTGGAAATATTTTGCTAAATACTACTTGGAGATATTTTTATTTTGACAAACTTTTTAACATCTGGATATAGACAAAGTTGGGATATTATAGAAGAACCAGGAACCCGTGGCACCTACAGGGCTTACGACCTGTCATAGGCTGGTTTAAGTTATCACTTTATTCGCTTCAAATGAACTCTTCGGCACAGGACTTCCTAGTGAGGTGTTCGTTGTACCCTAGCAATTACACATTTACACAAACTTATATGTACACATGTAAAGATTAATTCTTAAATTATATATATGATACAGATACCTAGTCAGCACAATGAAAGTATGACAACTAAAACTAAGAACAAAGCTCTGAGTTTCACTCGCCCGGCTGTCAGTACAGTCATAGAACACATAGTAGTACACGTAAAATCTATTTTCTATGCAGTATACGTACACCTACCGATCTACCGCCTCACACACACACACATGTAAATAAAACTTGTCATACATTTGAATTCGAAATTTATATTGCACGCGGCTTCTGTACCTTATAATTCATACATACCATCACGTCATGTCCCTCACGGGGTAGACAGAGAGAACCGATCGCCACTTACTTCTATCTTGACACACATTCAACGCCTCGTCAACATTCATACATCGTCTAATACATGTTCGTCTGTTGTTCACTCTTCTAACATTTCCGTCTTTCAAAATACCGTTCACATGGACGTGCCATCCCTTCCTTGGATGGCCCCGACCTCTCATTCCATTCCTGTCCGCAATGTATATTTTCTTCGTCAGGCGTTCCTCATTCATTCTCCCCATGTGGCCAAACCATCTCAATGTGTTCACTTTCATTCTATTAATAACATCTTTCTTTATCCTACATTCTTTCCTTATGTCCTCATTTCTGACCCTGTCATACATCGTTCTATTACAGATTCTTCTTGGCGATCTCATTTCAACTGCATTTATTCTACTTTCATGCGACTTCTGCCATGTCCAGGTTTCACTTGCATACGTTAAGGTTGGCACTAAGATAGCATTATGAATGACAACTTTAGCATCCTTAGATATGTTGCGGTCATTCATAACTGGTTTCAGTGTTCCATTCACTCTGTTTCCTGCCATAACTCTTCTTTCAATCTCCTTATCAATCCGTCCATTGCTTTGAAATATGCTTCCCAGATAGACATATTCGTTGAGTTGCTCGAGCCATTCGTTCTCTACTTTTATTTGGCACGCTGTTCTGCTTTCACTCTTCTCAAACACCATAACCTTTGATTTGCTGGCATTCATCCTCAGTCCGTTCTCTATGCATCCTTCATATACCATACTTATAATTCTATGGATTAATTATTGTATTTTGTTTATTTAATGTTAGGTACCTACATACATAATTCATAGTTCGTTTTTTCAACATTTCAACTTTCCATATTTGAATATTTATTGTTTCTATATTATTTTCACATACTGTTATTGAAAATAATATATTTAAGTATGTTGTGAAAATAAATACATAAAATTTCATTGTACATATATAGGTACTTAACTTCTAGCTCTAGTATGTACTTAATTGAATTGTAACTTCTTATTTGTATTAATAAAAATAAATAAATAAATATTTTCTTAATAATTTTTTGGTAATTTTTTTTTTCAAGTATATCCGGGAAAAATGACTATTTGTCCCGTAATCTGTATAATATTATCTGTCCATAGACAAAAAATCAATAAAATTGGGCGACTTAGGCCACTTGTAAATAATTACCATAATTTATTTAATCTGCGGTATACTATCAATCTTAGCAGAACCAGATGTGTCCATACTAAATGAACTGCAGATAAAGAATAACCTTTCAACAATCTGCAGATAAAGAATAACCTTTCAACAATCTGAAGATAAGGAATAACCTTTCAACAATCTGCAGATAAAGAATAACCCTTCAACAATCTGCAGATAAAGAATAACCCTTCAACAATCTGCAGATAAAGAATAACCTTTCAACAATCTGCAGATAAAGAATAACCTTTCAACAATCTGCAGATAACCTACAGTCCATCCTTCCGTATTTTGAACACTGTGCCAGAAGGCCCCCAGATAACCTCGAGAAGCTCGTCGTAATGGGAGGTGTGGATGGTAGAAGATCCAGAGGTCAATCCCCGACCAGATGGAACGACCTTGTCAAGTCCGATTATAATTAATATAAAATTTACAATTATTCAATTTTTATTCTACATAATTAAATTGCGCACAAACAACTATAATTGTTATAAATATCTAGTGTCAATTATTTGTGGCAAACCAATTGATATAAATAATAACTTACTGGGATGTGAATGTGTAGTGGGTGAGAATGTGTAATAAGGTGCTATCTTGCTAAGCTGATTTTAATTTGGACAGTAAGTGTTTATACTGGTAAGGCGAGTTATGGAAAATATCTAGTTGTGGGGTACTTTGATGCTTATTGTAAGTGGTGAGGATTCTGATATAAACATTATTTCGCCCATAATGAACTATTCTACATGGAAATATAATCGTTATCGCGAATTATGTACTATAACAAAACATCAAGTTGTCATACTTTGCACCCAACGAGCAACGAAAATAGCTCCTCAAATCCACTCTCCACGAGTGACACGAAAGTTCGATCCTGGCATAAGCAAACTCTACACACTTTCACAAATGCTAAATCCTTTTTGACGTAATTAGCCATTTTTGTAGGGAATGCTGCACAAATTCACATAAATAAACACTATATATTTTAGTTTAAATATCTACACTGGTTCAATTTTACATTAACGATAAAAATACGTCAAGAAATCATCTGTCAAAATGACAGTTTCACTCATAGAAAAGAGATGTAGAAGTGAAACTTTCTTATTATACCGCGCTTTTAGCGCCATCTCTTTAACGTCCTATAAAGCTTTACTGGAAATCAGTGGTAATAATAATCCAACTGGCGATTCGTTCATGAGAATTCAATTCTCTGAATGAATCGACATTATTAAGCCAAGATGCGTGTACGAAGGAAAATTTTGTATGGCGTAGTGGACTTTTTGCATGCTAATAACACCAACTAGAGGCCTCGCAGCATATATGTTCCCATACATGGATTTACTCAGAATTCGGAATAGAACATTTATGTGAGTTTTGTGTGTCTGTGTGTCCGTCCGTCTGATATTTCCATAGATATTGTGATCGATATATTTCCATGCATTATGATATCAAAGAAACCCAATAACCATTATTTTACTCTGGCCTAATGTAATTCTTCTATTAATTCTAAGAACGGATTATAGCGGCCCCCAGGCCTTGTTCATATATTTAAGTATTGTCTTTTCTATTGAAAATAAATGTAAAATGCATCAAGCAGATTCCTGGAATTTTGGCTTTCACCCAGTGGTACGGGTTGGTTCTTCAGTATAACCCCCCCCCTCCCCTACTCCATGTTCCACGGGCGCTGGGTCGCCCGGCTGTGTCAGTTCAGTTGTCATTCGGTAGTTGTGAGTGTGAGTTGTCTTTCGGTAGGAGTCAGTGGTTGGTCGGTAGTTGTAGAGACCCGCGTGCGAGAGTGCGAGTTTGCTAGGCTATCGAACGGCCTTAGCATTTTTTTTCTAATTGTATAAAGTAATGATTAAGTTCTTTTCAGGTTCTCTACCTATCAACGAGGGGTGAATTTAAGATAGTTTAAGTTACTATTAAAAATAACTTTTAAGAATAAAAATAACTTAAATAATCGCATAATAGTGAATAAGTGTGTTTCAGGTCCATATAACCAACGAGGGGTGAATTTAAGATAGTTTTAAGTTATTTTTTTAATTAATAAAAAGTGATATGTAGTGTAAGTGTTTCCTCTATAGCCTCGTTACGAGAACAGCAGTTTGGTAAGATCTTTCCAGTTATGTATATATTATTTTACCATGCCTGTATTTGTATGTATTTGTCTTTTCAGGCACATATGTTTTATTAGATTTTTATTTTCAGGGGCAGAGTTTAATGTTTATTTTTATTTTTTTTTTCAGCCTCTTTAGTTATCAATTTCGTGTCCCAACATGGGACTAATATATTTCTTCCCAGCCTCCTAATATCAATCTCGCGTCCCAGCGTGGAACGAGTATTTTTCTTCGCCTTCCCTAGATATCAATTTCGCGTCCCAACGTGGGACGAGTATATTCTCCTCTTTCTCTAGATATCAATTGGCCCCCAAAACGTGGGACATTTTAAAAACAGTAGTTTTTAACGAACCGCCCTGAGATTTAAATTGTAGATAGCTGTGTTTTTTTAAGCGTGTAATTTTTAAGAATGATTTTTAGGTGTATTTATTTTACTGATATTGAAATATTTATTTGTCGGGATACTACGAGCGTGTTTTAATAACTGTTGTTTTCACAGAACACGGGGAGATTTTCAGTTGTAGAAATTTATTACTGTTTTGATAGTTATGTTTTTTTTTAGGTGGATTTTCTTTATATATTTTCGGTCGTTATATATGTATGTAATTATCGAATAGTAGAACGTGATGACGAAATTAGTGGTATACTTATAAAAATATGAGACAAGATTTGTAGCGGATAATATAAATGATAATATAAACCGCTTGACATCTAAAGAGAAGGAGGAGAATATACTCGTCCCACGTTGGGACGCGAAATTGATATCTAGAGAAGGCGGAGAAAAATACTAGTCCCACGTTGGGACGCGAGATTGATATAAGGAGGCTGGGAAGAAATATATTAGTCCCATGTTGGGACACGAAATTGATAACTAAAGAGGCTGAAAAAAAAATAAAAATAAACATTTAATTCTACCCCTGAAAATAAAAATCTAATAAAACATAATCGGCTGCGATGTGCCTGAAAAGACAAATACATACAAATACAGGCATGGTAAAATAATATATACATAACTGGAAAGATCTTACCAAACTGCTGCTATCGTAACGGGACTGTAGAGCAAACACTTACACTACATATCACTTTTTAGTAATTAAAAATAACTTAAAACTAGCTTAAATTCACCCCTCGTTGGTTATATGGACCTGAAACACACTTATTCACTATTATGCGATTATTTTTATTCTAAAAGTTATTTTAATAGTAACTTAAACTATCTTAAATTCACCCCCGATGATAGGTAGAGAACCTGAAAAGAACTTAATCACTACTTTATACAATTAAAAAAAAAATGCTAAGGCCGTCCGATAGCCTAGCAAACTCGCACTCTCGCACGCGGGTCTCTCCGACCAACCACTGACGCCTACCGAATGACAACTCACACTCACAACTACCGAATGACAACTGATCGACTACAGCAGGGCGACCCAGCGCCCGTGAAACATGGAGTAGGGGAGGGGGGGGGGTGGTTAAACTGAAGAATCAATCCGTACCGCCGGGTGCCAACCAAGATTCCAGGAATCTGCTTGATGCATTTTACATTTTAAATTTATTTTCAATAGAAAAGACAATACTTAAATATATGAACAAGGCCTGGGGGGGCCGCTATAATCCGTTCCTAGAATTAATAGAAGAAATACATAAGGCCGAAGTAAAATAATGGTTTTTGGGTTTCTTTGATATCATAATGCATGGAAATATATCGATCACAATACCTATGGAAATATCAATCGCCTCTCCTTTTATGATCGAGATAATCCATGCAAAGACAAAAGAAACCAAATATCGTATAATCAGACAAAAGTAAACGCATTACCAGTGCAAGAACGTATACGACTAAACACGATTCTTCTTTCCACCGCAATGTTCTACATAATAACATTTTCTTTTCCGATAAACGTATATGTAACGCTTAGTATCGCTTCCAGAAAAACGCATCACGAAGAAGCTTCACCTTAATTATAATGGGGCCAATACCATACCGCAATCGCTTCCAACCATCGAACAAACAAAACCGTATAACAACTATCCATAATACAATTCGATTTCCGATAACTCAACGTCATAACGCATTTACATAGTTTTACGCTCGTATCTATCTTCAATCGCAATACAACATCTTCCGCAAGTGCCTTTATCTAATACCTCTACTTCGTCGGCTGATTCATTCGTGTCCATCCGTTATCTCATTTTCCTCTGTGATTTACTTAACGTTGTCCTCTCAATTAAATAATAAAAATACCGCACTTTTTCCCAAAGGCATATAACACACTAAAAATCCATCACGCCGTATTCTGCTATTTACCTATCAATTATCACGTCTTTGTCTCATCTTTTTAAATCATTATCTCATCCGATTACGTCATTATCTCGTCTTATTATATAGTTAGCTTATCTTACTTCGTCAAGATCTCACCTCATTGCGTCATTATTTCATCTTATTACATTTCGTTAACCGGCTACTACTAAAACTTATTCCTTTCATCTAAACGTTCGATTTCGAGTAGTCTAATTCTGCTTTCGTTACAAATCGTTATCTCTTTGGGTCAAATGTCCATCCAAATCTGCGCGAATTAAACTGCGAGTAGCTGTAGAGTCTATCAATGCTACATAGAGAGAATCATCAATCGTCTAGTTTATCTGCGGGGAGGCTAATCCTACCAATAACACATAGATCGTCTATATTGTATTCTTATTCGTAATTCCGTCATTCTACTCCTCTTCGTACCTATTCATCTCATTACTACTCAGCGCAACTACTGGCGTACCTAACTCATGATCCGGCGCGACTACCGGTCTTCTCTCTTCGAATTTCTCAGGATCTTCTCATCATCCGACGTATCATCATCATCATTTTGCTACCTCTCGACGTTTCTACTTGCTTCCTTTCATCCGACGTATCTTCATCATCATCTTGCTACCTATCGACGTATCTGCTTGCTTCCTTTCATCCTACGTATCTAATCAACTATCAGCTTCCTACTGCTCGACGTATCTGGCGCGACTACCAGTTCTACTTCCGACGCGAATTCTGAACTACTTCTTATGATGCGTATCTTCTCGCTATTAGCCTCCACGGTCTTTACATCGTCATCATCCTCTCTATGCACATACAGCCTCCACAACCACTACAGCAAAATCTACAGAATTGGGATCATCATTATCCTCCAAACAACTTCATTCTTCATTCACAGAATTTTTATTACTCATCAAAACCATCTACAGATTTACAAATCACCTTCATCGTCAGAGTTATAAACCACTATAACTTCATCATCTACAGATTTATTATCCACCTTCATCGTCAGAGTTATAAACCACCATGCTTCATTAACTACAGATTTATTATCATCATCCATCGTCAGAGCTATAAACCACCATAACATCATGATCTACAGATTTATAATTCACCTTCATCGTCAGAGTTATAAACCACAACAACTTCATCAGCTACAGATTTATTCTCCACCTCCATCATCAGAGTTATTTTAAATTCTTCACCTACAGAATTATGCTTTGCCTACAGAATTATAATCCACGATACTTCGTCAGAGTTATAATAAATTCGTCACCTACAGAGTTATTATTCATCAATATTCATATACAGAGTTATTTTTCTAAAACTTCACCTACAAATTCAATAATAATTACAGCCTCCTGTGAGGTCACGATATCTTCAAACAATCGTTATATTATTATTATTAGGGCGCCAGTTCCACGTGTATAGACCTGGTGGAACACAGGTTCAATTTATTCAGATACTCGTTAGACCATTTGCAATAAAAAATCTCATTCGATAAAAAAACGCTATCATATACTCTGCTATCCGACGTCGTAAAAATAGTACTAAATATTCTATTAATTTAACATATTTAAAAATAAAATAAATATCTAACTCCTGGGCTAACAAATAACAGCAATTCTATATTACCGCGGCTCATATTATCATTTATATTATTCGCTACAAACCTAGTCTCACATTTTTATAAGTATACCACAAATTTCGTCATCACGTTCTCCTATCCAATAATTGCATACATATATAACGACCGAAAATATATAAAGAAAATCCACCTCAAAAAAACATAACTATCAAAACAGTAATAAATTTCTACAACTGAAAATCTCCACGTGGTCTGTGAAAACAACAGTTATTAAAACACGCTCAAGTATCCCGACAAATAAATATTTCAATATCAGTAAAATAAATATACCTAAAAATCATTCTTAAAAATTACACGCTTTAAAAAAAACACAGCTAGGTATCTACAAACAAAACTTAAATCTCAGGGCGGTTCGTTAAAAACTACTGTTTTTAAAATGCCCCACGTTGGGCGCCAATTGACATCTAAAGAGAAGGAGGAGAATATACTCGTCCCACGTTGGGACGCGAAATTGATATCTAGAGAAGGCGGAGAAAAATACTAGTCCCACGTTGGGACGCGAGATTGATATAAGGAGGCTGGGAAGAAATATATAAGTCCCATGTTGGGACACGAAATTGATAACTAAAGAGGCTGAAAAAAAAATAAAAATAAACATTTAATTCTACCCCTGAAAATAAAAATCTAATAAAACATAATCGGCTGCGATGTGCCTGAAAAGACAAATACATACAAATACAGGCATGGTAAAATAATATATACATAACTGGAAAGATCTTACCAAACTGCTGCTATCGTAACGGGACTGTAGAGCAAACACTTACACTACATATCACTTTTTAGTAATTAAAAATAACTTAAAACTAGCTTAAATTCACCCCTCGTTGGTTATATGGACCTGAAACACACTTATTCACTATTATGCGATTATTTTTATTCTAAAAGTTATTTTAACCTTTTCCGTGCTAAGCGTATGCGAAACAATGTAACACCTCAGTGCGGCGCAATTTTCGGACAAAATTAAAATCGTCATATCTCAATAACTACTCACCTGAGATACTTGAAATCTTCGACGAGAATATTCGTTTTTAGCTGTTCTAAATGTTGAGTACATTTTTTTGTTTATTTTGTTCGCTGCATACTATTTAACTGATTTTTTCAACATTCCAGCTCACAAAACCATGACTTATTAGCAAAAAAATATCACATAGGTAAAAAAAGATATAGGAATGTATATAGTGAATAAAAATCAGCTTAAAATTTATGAATTTTTAAGTATTTCTTCGAAAACAAACACAGTTTTCAACAATTGCTTAGTACCTTATACGTTTGTATGAAGTTTATCTGTAAGCGCTATGACCTCTGCGCCGCTGCACCGCGACTTTATCAACTTATATAGTAGAAAATAGTCATAAAATCGTTGGTTGTTATATATAATACTGAAATAACTCAACAGGCTCTGAGTACTTACTTTTTCGGAACATTTATAAAAGCAAAATTCATTCATAATAGCAAAAAATGTTAAATGTATTTTGTCTATCACCTAGTAAAATTTTCAAAGTCGGTAACACAAAAAATCGAAGTTACTCTAAAAAACTCATGAACTTTAAAAAAAGTTATTTTGAAATATGAATCAACGTTTAAGACACAAATAAAAACATATGAATTTACAACAAAATACTTTGCTTTTATAAACTAAATAAAAACCGAACATAATTATTTTTCTAAACCGCCGCACAATCTCTACGAACTCGGATATGGGTTATAAGCAACATTAATATCCATACAAAGCGGTATCTCAGTGCGGGTCTCGATTACGTATCGAGATGAAATAGATAAAAAGTAAACACTCTACTGCCATCTACCGAATTTTTTTTTAATTTTTTTAAAAACGTATTTACTTAGATAAATGATTCGGTTACACGATGTAATTATTATTTTTTGGATGTGTCGATAAATAAGATTTCTACAGCGAGTTAAAGTGGAGCATTGTCCATCACGATTACCTATCGAGATCCGCACTGGTGTAGCGTATGATTCATCACGATAACGTCTCGAGATTAGCACTGAAACGGTTAATAGTAACTTAAACTATCTTAAATTCACCCCCGATGATAGGTAGAGAACCTGAAAAGAACTTAATCACTACTTTATACAATTAAAAAAAAAAAATGCTAAGGCCGTCCGATAGCCTAGCAAACTCGCACTCTCGCACGCGGGTCTCTCCGACCAACCACTGACGCCTACCGAATGACAACTCACACTCACAACTACCGAATGACAACTGATCGACTACAGCAGGGCGACCCAGCGCCCGTGAAACATGGAGTAGGGGAGGGGGGGGGGGTGGTTAAACTGAAGAATCAATCCGTACCGCCGGGTGCCAACCAAGATTCCAGGAATCTGCTTGATGCATTTTACATTTTAAATTTATTTTCAATAGAAAAGACAATACTTAAATATATGAACAAGGCCTGGGGGGGCCGCTATAATCCGTTCCTAGAATTAATAGAAGAAATACATTAGGCCGAAGTAAAATAATGGTTTTTGGGTTTCTTTGATATCATAATGCATGGAAATATATCGATCACAATACCTATGGAAATATCACGCTATATTATAGATTTGTTGTTATATTATGTTAGCCCGGGAGTATAATGTTTATTTTATTTTTAAATATTTTAAACTTATGTTAAATCAATAGAATATTTAGTACTATTTTTACAAAGTCGGATAGTAGAGGATATGTAAGCGTTTTTTTTCGAAGAAATTTTTTGTTGCTGTTGTTGTGAGTTGTTCTAAATAAATATAACCTGCGTTCCACCAGGTAAAAACACGTGGAACTGGCGCCCTGATTATGATGATGATAATAATAATGTAATGACGTTTGAAGATATCGTGACCTCACGGGAGGCTGTAAGAATCTGTAGGTGAATTTGTAGAAAATAATTCTGTATGAAATGAAGATTGATGAATAATAAGTCTGTAGCTGACGAATTTATTATAACTCTGACGAAGTATTGATGAATAGTAACTCTGTAGGTGACGAATTTATTATAACTCTGACGAAATTTCGTGGATTATAATTCTGTAGGCAAAGCATAATTCTGTAGGTGAAGAATTTAAAATAACTCTGACGATGAAGGTGGATAATAAATCTGTAGATGATGAAGTTATAGTGGTTTATAACTCTGACGATGAAGGTGATTTATAAATCTGTAGATGGTTTTGATGAGTAATAAAAATTCTGTGAATGAAGAATGAAGTTGTTTGGAGGATAATGATGATCCCAATTCTGTAGATTTTGCTGTAGTGGTTGTGGAGGCTGTATGTGCATAGAGAGGATGATGACGATGTAAAGACCGTGGAGGCTAATAGCGAGAAGATACGCATCATAAGAAGTAGTTCAGAATTCGCGTCGGAAGTAGAACTGGTAGTCGCGCCAAATACGTCGAGCAGTAGGAAGCTGATAGTTGATTAGATACGTAGGATGAAAGGAAGCAAGCAGATACGTCGATAGGTAGCAAGATGATGATGAAGATACGTCGGATGAAAGGAAGTAAGTAGAAACGTCGAGAGGTAGCAAAATGATGATGATGATACGTCGGATGATGAGAAGATCCTGAGAAATTCGAAGAGAGAAGACCGGTAGTCGCGCCGGATCATGAGTTAGGTACGCCAGTAGTTGCGCTGAGTAGCTATGAGATGAATAGGTACGAAGAGGAGTAGAATGACGGAATTATGAATAAGAATACAATATAGACGATCTATGTGTTATTGGTAGGATTAGCCTCCCCGCAGATAAACTAGACGATTGATGATTCTCTCTATGTAGCATTGATAGACTCTACAGCCACTCGCAGTTTAATTCGCGCAGATTTGGATGGACATTTGACCCAAAGAGATAACGATTTGTAACGAAAGCAGAATTAGACTACTCGAAATCGAACGTTTAGATGAAAGGAATAAGTTTTAGTAGTAGCCGGTTAACAAAATGTAATAAGATGAAATAATGACGCAATGAGATGAGATCTTGACGAAGTAAGATAAGCTAACTATATAATAAGACGAGATAATGACGCAATATGATGAGATAATGACGTAAAAGGATGAGATAATGATTTAAAAAGATGAGACAAAGACGTGATAATTGATAGGTAAATAGCAGAATACGGCGTGATGGATTTTTAGTGTGTTATATGCCTTTGGGAAAAAGTTCGGTATTTTTATTATTTAATTGAGAGGACAACGTTAAGTAAATCACAGAGGAAAATGAGATAACGGATGGACACGAATGAATCAGCCGACGAAGTAGAGGTATTAGATAAAGGCACTTGCGGAAGATGTTGTATTGCGATTGAAGATAGATACGAGCGTAAAACTATGTAAATGCGTTATGACGTTGAGTTATCGGAAATCGAATTGTATTATGGATAGTTGTTATACGGTTTTGTTTGTTCGATGGTTGGAAGCGATTGCGGTATGGTATTGGCCCCATTATAATTAAGGTGAAGCTTCTTCGCGATGCGGTTTTCTGGAAGCGATATTAAGCGTTACATATACGTTTATCGAAAAAGAAAATGTTATTATGTAGAACATTGCGGTGGAAAGAAGAATCGTGTTTAGTCGTATACGTCCTTGCTCTGGTAATGCGTTTACTTTTGTCTGATTATACGATATTTGGTTTCTTTTGTCTTTGCATGGATTATCTCGATCATAAAAGGAGAGGCGATTGATATTTCCATAGGTATTGTGATCGATATATTTCCATGCATTATGATATCAAAGAAACCCAATAACCATTATTTTACTCTGGCCTAATGTAATTCTTCTATTAATTCTAAGAACAGATTATAGCGGCCCCCAGGCCTTGTTCATATATTTAAGTATTGTCTTTTCTATTGAAAATAAATGTAAAATGCATCAAGCAGATTCCTGGAATTTTGGCTTTCACCCAGTGGTACGGGTTGGTTCTTCAGTATAACCCCCCCCCCCCCCCCTCCCCTACTCCATGTTCCACGGGCGCTGGGTCGCCCGGCTGTGTCAGTTCAGTTGTCATTCGGTAGTTGTGAGTGTGAGTTGTCTTTCGGTAGGAGTCAGTGGTTGGTCGGTAGTTGTAGAGACCCGCGTGCGAGAGTGCGAGTTTGCTAGACTATCGGACGGCCTTAGCATTTTTTTTCTAATTGTATAAAGTAGTGATTAAGTTCTTTTCAGGTTCTCTACCTATCAACGAGGGGTGAATTTAAGATAGTTTAAGTTACTATTAAAAATAACTTTTAAGAATAAAAATAACTTAAATAATCGCATAATAGTGAATAAGTGTGTTTCAGGTCCATATAACCAACGAGGGGTGAATTTAAGATAGTTTTAAGTTATTTTTTTAATTAATAAAAAGTGATATGTAGTGTAAGTGTTTCCTCTATAGCCTCGTTACGAGAACAGCAGTTTGGTAAGATCTTTCCAGTTATGTATATATTATTTTACCATGCCTGTATTTGTATGTATTTGTCTTTTCAGGCACATATGTTTTATTAGATTTTTATTTTCAGGGGCAGAGTTTAATGTTTATTTTTATTTTTTTTTTCAGCCTCTTTAGTTATCAATTTCGTGTCCCAACATGGGACTAATATATTTCTTCCCAGCCTCCTAATATCAATCTCGCGTCCAAGCGTGGAACGAGTATTTTTCTTCGCCTTCCCTAGATATCAATTTCGCGTCCCAACGTGGGACGAGTATATTCTCCTCTTTCTCTAGATATCACGTCCCTTATAACTTTTGATCCGCTCAATTTACAGAGCCCAAATTTTCAGAATATATAAACAGTTATAGGCCTACAAAACTTTTATACTCAGAATTGTAAATTTTTGTTTCAGTCAGGGGTTATCAACTTTTGAAATTTTGGTTTATTTTTCCATGTATCTCAGAAACCATAAAAGCTAGAACGCGGAAATTCGCTATAAACATAGACAAATAAAAATTTTCAAATGTTTTTTTTTAATTCCAGGGTTTCACAAACATTTTTTATTAAGAAAAATATTTTTTTTATGATAAATTTATGAGTTTAACTGCCTATATTTCCATTTTTTTTTTAAAATATCAAAAAAGCCGAAACACCCCAACTAGATAATTTAATTTTCTATAAAAAATATTAACTTTGTATTAGTAGTTTATTTGTATTTGATATTATATAATAATATTTTTTCTCTTATACATAATTCTATTAGCATTATAGTTTAAGAACATAGTTACTGTTATTATTAAATATTTTCTTATTCTATATTTATATTATTTAATTACAAACATAAATCACGGAGCAACTGTTGAAATAAGCAAAGCATATTTTTATATTATCTATGACTAAGTAACATAATATATGGTGTATTCTATGACCTATGGTTAATATTTAATAAGGAAGATGTCGTGTATTTGATAATGTGAAATAATAAAAAGGTGTTAAATAAAATGGTGTTTACTTAAAAATAATAACAGCAACGAGGGCTTCCTAATAAAAAAGGGAGAAAAAATAAGAAAAAATTATTCTGATTCTTCAGAGTCTAAAATACCGAACTTTTTTTTAACCATTCATCACCCTCTATGAATGATATGTCTCCAGATATATCAAAAAATGATGACCCATAACCAGCCATCACTATAGAAAAAAGTTTATGTTTGTTTAAGTTTCCTTTTTTCAAAATGTCTTCCCACAGACATAGCACTCATGTGGTTTTTAACCGGAATGAATTGGCTTGTGATGGTTTAAATGGCCTTTTTGAGAAAATGTCTTCCCACAGACATAATATTCGTGTGGTTTTTCACACGAATGTGTTAGATTGTGTGCGTTTAAGTTTTCTCTTCTAGAAAATGTCTTCCCACAGACATTGCATTCATATGGTTTTTCGTCCGAATGAGTTAGTTTATATTTAAATCACTTTTTTGAGAAAATGTCTTCCTACAGACATTGCATTCATGTGTTTTTTCACCCGAATGACTTAGTTTATGTTTGTTTTATGTTCCTCTTTGAGAAAATGTCTTCCTACAGACATTGCACTCATATGTTTTTCACCGGAATGACTTAGTTTATGTTTGTTTAAGTTTCCTCTTTGAGAAAATGCCTTCCCACAGACATTGCATTCATATGGTTTTTCACCGGTATGAATTAGTTTATGTCTATTTAAGTGTCCAATTCGAGAAAATGTCTTCCCACAGACATTGCATTCATGTGGTTTTTCACCAGAATGAGTTAGCTTATGTTCGTTTAAATGCTGTTTTCGAGAAAATGTGTTCCCGCAAACATAACATTTATGTGGTTTTTCACCGGAATGAATAAGTTTATGTGTGTTAAGGTTTCCATATCGAGAAAATGTCTTCCCACAGACATTGCATTCATGTGGTTTTTCACCGGAATGAATTAGCTTATGATCGTTTAAATAGCGGTTTTGAGAATATGTCTTTCCGCAGACATAACATTCATGTGGTTTTTTACCGGAATGAATAAGTTTATGTTTGTTTAAGTTTCCTCTTTGAAAAAATGTCTTCCCACAGACATAACATTCATGTGGTTTTTCACCCGAATGATGAACATTATGCGCTTTTAGACTTAATCTTGTATAAAATGTCTTCCCACAGACATTGCATTCATGTGGCTTTTCACCGGAATGAATTTGCTTATGATAGTTTAAATGCTGTTTTTGAGAAAATGTCTTCCCACAGACGTAACATCCATGTGGTTTTTCACCCGAATGAGTTAGTTTATGTACGTTTAAAGCTCCTCTTTGAGAATATTTCTTCCCACAGACATGACATTCATGTGGTTTTTCGCCCAAATGAGTTAGATTGTGTGCGTTTAAACTTCCTTTTATAGAAAATGTCTTCCCACAGACATTGCATTCATGTGGTTTATCACCCGAATGACTTATTTTATGTATGTTTAATGTTCCTCTTTGAGCAAATGTCTTACTACAGATATTGCATTCATGTGGTTTTTCACCGGTATGAATTAGTTTATGTTTGTTTAAGCTTCCATTTTGAGAAAATGTCTTCCCACAGACATTGCATTCATGTGGTTTTTCACCGGAATGAATTAGCTTATGATAATTTAAATGGTGTTTTTGAGAAAATGTCTTCCCACAGACATTGCATTCATGTGTTTTTTTACTTGAATCAGTTAGTTTAGGACTGTTTAAATTTCCTTTTTCAGATAATGTCTTCCCACTGACGGGATTAGGGATATTTATTTTGCCTTCCTTTTCAATGACTGATTGCTCTTCAATTTCTTGTTTTAAATCTTTTTCACATTCTTCAATTGGGAAATCAGGAAATGCTTCACTTATGTTTTTGTCAATTGAAAGAGTATATTCGTCTTTTATTATTTTTGTCCATTGGTTTCCTGTAGTGTCCATTGTCTGAAAAATATTTATACCAAAGAAACATTAAAAACTCGATTGATTCTACGGTGTCAATAATATTACAAGATATTATTAGTTAGCTGGTAAAATCTATCTTGGAACTATGAAAACATCGCAAATCTGAGTGGATCAAGACAGCACTTTGCACTTGACAGGTATCGCCACAGATGAAATAAAAGTAAACTAAACCATAGAACACACTAACTGATCTAGCTGTCATTTGAGAGGTGATTTTTTTATTTCTATTCTCATGACAAATGTTAAGCTGAAATATTTCTTGATGAAATTATTTTGCAAATTTAACGGATTCAGAGTGTATTGGTTTTCTTTTAATGTCTTTATATTTAAACCACAGACTTCTATAAACATAGACTCAGCATATATTAACAAACCTAAGACACTCTGCATTCATTCCTTTTTATGTAGTACGGAAAAGAAAAAGATAGATATAGCTTTCACGTTACAGCTATCGAAGAAACAACCAAGGGTATGTGGTCCCACTAGTGAGCACGGTAACATGTATGAAGTTAGCTACGATTCGTGCAAATACCACCGTGAGTGCCTACATTCATCGTTGTGACTAGGGATACAACATCGATGTTTTTATGACAAAGCATCGAAGTTAAAATTAAGAAAGATACATCGATGTATCGTCGATGTTTTTCCTATATTTTAGATATATTTAGAAAAATAAGCCATAATGACCTTAGCAATATAAAAAGCATAAAAATACATAGTATGTCCTATTCTGATTCGTTTCTGAGTACGAATACGTCTAAACCAACGGGCGACCGTGGATAAAAGGATTTTATCCGCGCGGTGTGTCGTAATGAGTCCCATATAAATTCAGTAAACTTTTTGACATTTTTCATATACTAAAATTCAGACGGATAAATACAGACGAATCAGAATAGGACACAGTAAATAATAAAGTAAAGTTAAATTATAAATGATAAAATGGAGTGAGCTGAAAATACGCTATCGCGTAAAAACTGTTTTGGGTTACCCTGATGCAATCCGCGGCTATATTCATATCGATCACCGGGTCCGCTTATCGGACCATATATTTTCCTACGTGATGAGTCTATGTTTATAGACGTCTGTGATTTAAACTCATTATAATTTTTTTTTAAAAGCGTTTTATTGATAATAGTTTCGGCGACGTCTGCGTATTCGAGGTTAAAAATATTTATGTATTGGTTTTGTAAAATCAATGGGTGTTTGGAAACATTTCTTGTCGTTCGCTTTTATATTTTTTTATTTATTTATTTGTTCATTCTCACAATACATGCATATATATAAATTGATCAACAACGCCCCACTAGGTATTACCTGTTCTGGGGCTGCTGTTAGGTATATTACATTATCATCAATTTGAATATATGTATACAGCAATATAATTTACATATCATAAATATAAACACAAAAATAAGAAAACAACATAATTTAAAAGTACAAAATAACTTTAAAAGCAACACAATTATTTAAAAACATCAATAGATTCACATTATGAACTCATACAAAAGAAAAACAATCAAATATAATAAATTTAGTAAGACGTATTAGGGGTCAGAGGCTATGGATGAATACTATCCTCTGCATAGTGTCTGCCTTTTACTTATAGCCATTCCTTTATTTTAGTTTTAAAAGAATGACCATTTTTTGTCTCTTTGATTCCTTTATCGAGTTTGTTGAAAGTTCTAGGAGCAATGACTCTAAAACGTCTCTGTCCAAACGAGGTTTTCGTTATAGGCACAAAGAAGTTAAGATCTTTTGCTTGCCTAGTGAAACGCGTTTGTTGGCTTCTACTATGCAGAGTTATATATTTTTGGAAATGAACCAATGCAGCTTTCAAAAACAGCTGTCTCGGATCAAGGATAGGAAAGATTCTAAATAAATTGTCTGAAGGGAAAGTTCTATTTCTTCTGTTAATAATACGCATAATACATTTTTGAGCTTTGTTGAGTGGACTCATGACTGTCTTGACACATCCACCCCATTCCATAATTCCATACGACAAAACAGACTGGGTGAGAGCATAATACACGCATTTTTAGGTTGAAATATCAAGAATATTTCTCAGTGTTTTGTATACGTGTCCCAGTCTTCTTATCCTAATGGATAGATCGTCTATGTTGTTTTGGAAAGAAATTTTGGTATCTATTAAGATCCCCAAGTATTTTATTACTTTTGTTTTTTCAAGAGAAACACAGTTACATTGACCTAGTAGTGCATTACACTTATGCAATTGGAGAATATATTGTGGGCTAGCTTTAGGTTGTCCAGCTTCAGTTGCACTAAAAGTTAGGTATTTGGTTTTCTCAACATTAAGGGACAGAAGTGTTGGTTATTATTAAAAGTCTTTTGAATAGCAATAAAGTAGTTTATTACAGACGATGTATTACATTCACAGTTTGACAGCACAAGGAAGTGAAGGAAGCATAGACAAGAAGAAGAAATAGAAAATGCATAGACAATAATATAACATTCCCTCCCTCGAAATGATCCCAAAATAAGTTATCATTTCGCAGACACACTCAATGCTTAACAAAATGGTTACAGTGGGTTTCAAATGCCTTTCTGCCAAGGGCTTTAGTCAGAATGTCTGCCATGTTTTTCTCTGACGGAGTATACTCTAATTGTATAGTGCCCTCTTCAATCTTCTCACGTACAAAGTGGTATTTTATAGCAATGTGCTTTGTCCTTGCGTTGTCAATGTTACTTGAAGCATGAGATATTGCTGCCTGACTGTCGCTTTTAATTACTATGGGAGTATCGGATCTCAGCTCAGCTACCAGAAGCATAGCCTTTATCCAAGAAATGTCTCTTGCACAAGTTGCTAATGCTATGTATTCTGCTTCCATTGTACTGAGAGCGGTAACAGTTTGCTTGGTACTTCTCCAGAGTACCGGTCTCCAGCAAAGGTCACAACAGTGGTGCTCTTTCTATCTTGAGAACTGCCCCAGTCAGCGTCGGCATATGCTATCAGTGGATCATCTCCTGTACGATACATTATGTTATAATCCTTCGTTCCTTTCAAATATCGTAGAACTCTTTTTGCTGCATTCCAATGTGTTCAATCAAAATTTGAACAATGTTATGCCAACTTTCCAACAGCATATGAAATGTCTGGACGAGTTCTTTGTGATAGATAGAGAAGTCCTCCAATTAGCTCCCTATATGGCAGGTCTTCATATAGATTTCTTTCATTATCCAGATTTATTTTCTTAAGTTCCATCTTAGCTTCCATAGGTGTTGGAGCTGATTTAGCGTTTAGCATTCCAAAATGATTTAATAACTCATCAACATAGTGAGCTTGTGACAGTGACAAACTTCCATCATCTTGTCGTTTAAACCGAACACCTAACAGTTGTTGTAAATCTCCTGAATAACTGCACTCAAAAGTTTGTGTAATAAGCTCTTCCACATGCATTCTCATTTCCTCATTTTCTGATATAACTAGGAAATCGTCCACATAGACAGTCAGCATTGCTTTGCTATTTTTAGTGCCTAGAATATACACACAAGGATCAATCTGACTACGTTTAAAGCCTATGGTCTTCAATTGTTCGTTTAAATAATCATTCCAACATCGACTGCTCTGTTTGAGACCATAAATAGATTTTTGTAATTTGCACCATAATTTTCTCTCTCCTTTCACTTCAAACCCTTCAGGTTGTTCCATGTAAATATCATGTTTCAGTGCACTGTGTAAATAAGCACTTTTGGTGTCATACTGGTCCAATAGCCAGGACTTCTGAACTGCATTTGCAATTAAGATCCTCATCACTTCGAAGCTTGATACAGGAGCATAAATATCTTCAAAGTCTATTCCTTTCACTTGAGTGAAACCTTTAGCTACCAGTCGAGCTTTGAATTTTTTGCCTTTGTTGGGTTCATGCTTCACCTTGAAAACCCATCTACACTTTATTGGTTTAGCATTTGGTGGTAATTCACTCAAAGTCCAGACATTATGTATTTTAAGTGATTCAATTTCTTCACTCATTGCCTCTAACCAGAAGTTAGCTTCAGGTCTACCAATGGCCTCCTTATATGTAGTTGGTTCTTCCAGCGTGATCACATTTGAACATATAGATGAATTATTATTACAGCATTTCGGCCTTGCAACTTTGTGTTGTCTTAATGTCATTTGGTGTGATCTTGATGACTCTTCTGTACAAACATCCATTATTTTGCTGGGTCTCTCAGCCAATGAATTGTTATTAATATTTTCTTCGTTGTCTTGGATGTTGACTTCATCAACTTGAACTTCACCATCAAGTACTTCAGTAAGTTGTCTTTGAACAACTGGTTCACACTCTGGCCTTGCTATCATATTATCCAACCTCATCTCAACACAATCTTTATAACTATTTGGTGTGATGTTATGTGTAATAACACAATCTTCTTTAAAGACGCAATCTCTTGATTCAATCACACGTCTTTGATGCGGCATCCAAACTCTATATCCTCGTCCATTAAGGGAATATCCCACAAGGTACCCTAGTTCCCCTCGTGGTTCCAGCTTGGAGTGTCTTCTCTGTCGTGGAATATGAACAAATGTCTGACACCCGATAGCTCTCAAATGTTTTAAACTTGGTTTCCGGTTATTCCCAATTTCATATGGAGTCATGAATTCATTATGCTTATTGGTTAATCTGTTTCTAATATATACAGCACTGTATGTCAACTCAGCCTATGATGATTTAGGCAACAGGGTTTCATGAAGAACACTTCTGACAAGATCCATTATAGTTCTGTTCATACGTTCTGCAACTCCATTTTGTTCTGGAGTATAAGGCATTGTCTTTTCGTGCACTATACCCTCGTTTCGGCATAAATTTTCCCATTCACTTGAACAAAATTCTAATCCGTTGTCCGTTCTTATTCGCTTCAAGCATTTTTCTGTTTGATCCTCCGCTTGATTTTTAAACTGCTTAAAGTTATTTAGAGCTTCATTTTTCCTTTTTAAAAAATACACATATGTATATCTGCTTGCATCATCAACAATGGAAAGTATATATTTTGCACCACCCCAGCTCGGTACATCTATAGGTCCCATCAAATCAGCATGAACAAGACCTAAAACTTCCATTATCCGAGGACCACCAGAATGTTGTACAAAACGTTGTCTGGTTGATTTGCCTACGAGACAATGATCACAATTTACAGTCTCAGTACGATCACATGCTAGTCCTCTCACAGAATTGGACTGCACCATCTTCATTATTTGATGTTCACTGGCATGCATCATCCCTCTGTGCCATAGAATCACTGGTTTCTTTTCAATTTGTATTTGAGCAACCATCTTTGTCTCTGGTATAGTGTTTATAACATAAACACGATCCTGTTTCTCTGATTCAATGAGTAGCTGATCATTTTGCATAATCTGACAGCTATTTTTATCAAATACAATTTTCTTGTTATTGTCTGTGAGCTGTTTCACGGACAATATTCCATGTTTCAGGCCTGGAACAAACAATGTATTTGTGGCTTCAAAACTATTAAGAATGCCGTTATTATTAATCAAACGTACAGTCACGGTGCCTCGTTTCACAGCCGGTGTTATACTTCCATCGGCAATCATGATATTTTCATTTATATCTTCCAGAGATGAGAAAAATTCAACATTTGGCGTCATGTGATGTGTAGCTCCTGAGTCTATAATCCACGTATTCATATTCATGATAGCAGTACCACACGAAACTAGCATAGATTTGAATGTCTTTTGTGAACCCTTTTTCTTACAAAATTTAGCTATGTGTCCTGATTCTTTACATTTAAAACATATAACTTCTGCTTTCGAACTTTTACTGTAGGTGTTCAATTGTTTATTATAGTTACTTTTTCCACTATTGTTTACATCACTCTTTGACACTGACATTGTCCCAGTTTTCACAAACATGGCGGTCGACTGTTCACTCGATTCTCGACGCCTTGTTGCCTCTGCGATAATACGCCGTTTTATTGTCGCGCACGTAAATTCATTTTCTGGCAAATTACACAGTGCGGAAATCACAAAATCCCAGTCATCAGTCAATCCACATAATATTGTCATTGCCAAATCGCCATCTTCTATCCAATATTTTTATATTTTTGCCAATTCTGTAACAATGGTGTTGACATGACCTAAATATGATTCAACAGAATCAGAACATGATGATTTTTGTGAATACAGTGACCTCCTTAGTTGCACAACTCTGAATTTGCTGTCGCGTGGCGCATACAGCCTTTCTAATTCTTCCCAAATATCCTTGGGTGTATTGAGCTGTTTGATATGTATCTGCTGCTCATCCGAGACACTGAGAGCAATCTTGGCCAGTGCTCTTCCTTGTCGAGAGATATATCGTCTCAGTGAATCTTCTTCTGTTGGCTCTGTCTCGCCTGGATTCACCGTTGTCCACAAATCGGCTTCCATTAGGACAAGCTTGATTTGGTATGACCACGTGGCATAATTGCCGCCGTTTAACTTCTCGATGCTTACTTTATCCATTTTACAAATTCACTTTTTCACTTTAATATTTTTGAAGGTCTGGGCCCATAACCTTTGTTGGTTATTATTAAAAGTCTTTTGAATAGCAATAAAGTAGTTTATTACAGACGATATATTACATTCACAGTTTGACAGCACAAGGAAGTGAAGGAAGCATAGACAAGAAGAAGAAATAGAAAATGCATAGACAATATTATAACAAGATTAGTATCTAGCCAATCTTTAACCTTTCTAATCCCATCTTCGGCTTATTTGTAAGTGTTATGCCAAGTTTTAGATTTAAATATCAAAGCAGTATCGTCAGCAAAAGCAATAACATGTCCCTTTATTGGTATGTTGCACAGATCATTTATGTAAAGTAGAAAAAGTAAAGGCCCCAGAACACTCCCTTGAGGAACCCCAAATGTAATAGGTTGTGGTGAACTAATGTGTCCCTCAAGTGAGTTATAATAAAATAACATATTGTTTTGAAACAACTATTTATTTATTTAATACAATATAGATAATAAAAAAAAACAAAACCATATAACACAAAACGTACAAAGGTTATGTTCACAATTGACAGTTCTATGCTAACAAAAAACACAATTAACTCGCTTGATTGCCGAAAAACGGCCAATCAATTTTTGACAGTTCGTAATTGACGATCAACGTTGATTTTGTAATGAAATAACGCCAAACTCCGATTAACCATAGACATGCCGAAAACCATAGAGAAAATCGACAATCAAGCATTTAATTGTACATTGAAATATTGGCCCTCAGTTTTTAAAAATTAGAACTGTCATTTCGGCCTCTGTAATTTTATATTATTATTCAGTTGTTTTGAAAAAATGGTTGTATGAAAATTAATAAAATAAGGTGTCCGACACGCCATTCTGTGTTTCTTTTGCAAATCCAACAAAATCCAGCTATAAAATTATTCATTTGGTCCATCGTGCCGCGATATAGTTGTGATTTGCGAGGCGTGTCGGAGTGTGTTACATCTTTTTGTGATTTTTTTACATTGGTGCACGCGTGCCCACATTTTTGTGTAGCTTTCTCATACACAAGTTTTTTGTTCATTTTAACTGATATTATAAAGTTAATATCGGTTTTGGTCAGATAAAATATCATGGCCGATGAGAAAAAACTACTAAATGTCAGACGCTACATCAAAGGACGTCTGACATAAATGGAGAAGCAACTGGACGAATCTCAGGATAGTGTTGACCTGCTACTCACACTCGAACGTCTGCAAGACTTATTCAAAAAATTACAAGAAGTAAATATTGATCTCGAAGAGGACGAGACTCAGATCCCGAGGGTTTACAATTAGAGCGAAGATGTGAGCTCCTGATGAGAAGCTTAAGACGCAGAATGGTTGATACAAAATTTTTAAAGGTAATATGGACGGACACTGCATGCTTCCAAAGATAAAACTACCCACCTTCGGCGGGACTTACAGTGAATGGCAGCAGTTCAAAGACTTATTCTTATCAATGGTTCATTCAAATACCAAATTAAACGACGTCGAGAAATTTTACTACCTGAAATCGTGTCTGCGCGGGGAAGCTGCGTCGGTTATGTCGTCCCTTGAAGTGACTGAAAATAACCACAATGCTGCGTGGGCTGCTTTAGTCAAGAGATTTGACAACAAAACCTTAATCGCACATCATTTTTTGCAAAAGATTATTGGTTTAGAAAAAGTTTCAAAAACATACAGTTTAAGACGTCTTTTATCAGACTTTAACCTCAACTACAACGCACTGGTGTCGCTTAATGTTGGCAATATGGCAGATCTTTTATTAATTCATCTATTGTCTACCAGGTTAGATTTTCTCTCTTTTAGGGGTTTCGAATTTCAAAGAATGACAACAGACTTCCCCACTCTGGAGGAATTCATAAACTTTATAACACAGAGATGTCAGGCACTAGAAGTGATTTCTCTGGATGATCACAAATCTCTAAATTTAAATAAAAGCACCGCAAATCTGTCCGTGAACTCTGGTAAGACTAATAGTGTGTCGTTTAAAGGTAAGCAATGTTTATTCTGCAACAAAGAAAATCTTGAGAGTGTTCTTGAGAGTGACTTCGATTTTTTGTGTTACCGACTTTTAAAATCTTACTAGGTTATAGACAAAATATATTGAACATTTTTTGATATTATGAATGAATTTTTCTTTTATAAATGTTCCGAAAAGTACTCAGAGCCTGTTGAGTTATTACAGTATTATTTATAACTAGTTGCATGCAACACATGACCTATAATTATTTATATATTCTGAAATTTTGGACTCTGTAAACTGAGCGGAACAAAAGTTATAAGGGACGGACGGACACACAAAATGTTCTACTCCGAATTCTGAGTAAATCCGTATACAGAACATATATGCTGCGAATCTTCTAAGTTGGTGTTTTTTTACTTCAAAGTTGGAAAAGCCGTGAAAAATGTAAACAGTGCATAAAAATCTCGCGTATCCTGGCTTGAAACTTTGTCGATATGTTAAAAGAAAAAAGTTCCCTTGAACAAATAGATGATTGGACAACCAATGATTTTGACTATTTTATACTATATATGTAAGTTGATAAAGTCACGGTGCAGCGGCGAATAGGTCTTAGCGCTTACAGATAAACTTTATACAAACGTATAAGGTACGAAGCAATTGTTGAAAACTGTATTTGTTTTCGAAATAATACTTAAAAATTCATAAATTTTAAGCTGATTCAGTATATACTTTTCCATATCTTTTTTACCTATGTGATATTTTTTTGTTAATTAGTCATGTTTTTGGGTGTTCGAATGTTGAAAAAATCGATTCAATAGTATGCAGACAAAAAATGCATTCAACATTTAAAACAGCTAAAAACGAATATTTTTGTCGAAGATTTCAAGTATCTCAGGTGAGTAGTTATTGAGATATGACGATTTTTATTTCGTCCGAAACTTGCGCCGCACTGAGGTGTTACATTGTTTAGCATACGCTCAGCACGGAAAAGGTTAACAAAATTACTAGACATTTTCACCTGATCGACTATTACACATAATCTCTTGTTTGTACATAAATTATTGTTTATCTTTTGTTTTAAAACCTTTCAATAGTATGTATTTTTTATTATTACATTAAATCAATAAATATTTTTTTATGAAAAAGTGTGTGCTAGTTGTTAGTTTTATATTTTTTGATAAAAGCATATTTTATTTTGGTACTAGCTATTTTCATAATAACTCCCTATAATTCCTTTGAAATAAATTTATTCAACTAGTTAAAAAGAGAGAGTAATACCCCAAGCAGCAGCTGTCTCAATCTAACATCATGACACTTTTGGTTTTGACATTTAGCACTCCAAATGTATAGATATCTATATCAACAATCATACCAGCAAGCGCTGTCTGTGTTGACATAAAATGTGTAAATAAATATTCGTGGTTTTTCGCCCGAATGAAATACTTTATGTTTGTTTAAATCATCTTTTCAAACTGAGAAAATGTCTCCTCATAGACATTGCATTCATATGGTTTTTCACCCAATGTAGTTATTTTGTGTTTGTTTAAATTTCCTCTTTCAGAAAATTTCTTCCCACAGGCATTGCATTCATTGGATTTTCACCCAGAAAGAGTTTATGTCCAATTTAAATTTCGTTTTCTAATAAATGTCTTCCCTACTTTTTCTTCTTCTTTACATTACATTCATGTGGTTTTTCGCCTAAATGAGTATGTATATGTACTTTTAAATTTCCTCTTCGAGAAAATGTCTTCCCTCAAACATTGAATTCATGTGGTTTCTCACCCAAATGAATCAGCTTATGAATATTCAAATGGCCTTTTTGAGAAAATGCCTTCTCACAGTTATTACATTCATGTGGATTTTCATCATCATTCATGTCGAATGAGTTAGATTATGTGCGTTTAAACTTCCTCTCCTAGGAAATGTCTTCCCACAGACATTGCATTCATGTGGTTTTTAGCCAGAATGAGTTATTTTGTGTTGATTTAATATTCTTCTTTGAGAAAATTTCTTCCCACAAACATTACATTCATGTGTTTTTTCATCCGAATGAGTTAGATTATGTGCGTTTAAATTTCCTCTTCTAGAAAATGTCTTCCCACAGACATTGCATTCATGTGGTTTTTCGCCCGAATGAGTTATTTTGTGTTCATTTAACTTTCCTCTTTGAGAAAATTTCTTCCCACAAACATTACATTCATGTGGTTTGTCATCCGAATGAGTTAGATTATGTGCGTATAAACTTCCTCTTCTAGAAAATGTCTTCCCACAGACATTGCAGTCATGTGGTTTTTCGCCCGAATGAGTTATTTTGTGTTCATTTAACTTTCCTCTTTGAGAATATTTCTTCCCACAAATATTACATTCATGTGGTTTTTCGTCCGAATGACTTAGTTTATGTCTGTTTAAGTTTCCTTTTAGAGAAAATTTCTTCCCACAGACATTGCATTCATGCGGTTTTTCACCCGAATGAATTAGTTTATGTGTTTTTAAGGTTCGTCTTAGAGAAAATGTCTTGCCACAGATATTGCATTCATGTGGTTTTTCGCCCGAATGAATTAGTATATGTTCATTTAATTTTCCTCTGCGCAAAAATGTCTTACCGCACTCATTGCATTTATGTGGTTTTTCGCCCGAATGAATTAGATTATGTTCATTTAAATTTCCTCTTTGAGAAAATGTCTTACCGCACACATTGCATTCATGTGGTTTTTCGCCCACATCAGTTATTTTATGTGCGTTTAAACTTTTTCTTCGAAAAAATGTCTTCCCACGGTCGTTACATTCAAGTGGCTTATCATCCGAATGAGTTAGTTTATGTACTTTTAAACTTCGTCTTCTAGAAAATTTTTTCGCACAGACATTGCATTCATGTGGTTTTTCACCCGAATGAGTTATTTTATGTCCATTTAATATTCCTCTTTGAGAAAATTTCTTCCCACAAATATTGCATTCATATGGTTTTTCATCCGAATGACTTAGTTTATGTCTGTTTAAATCTCCTATTAGATTAAATGTCTTCCCACAGACATTGCATTGATGTGGTTTTTCGCCCGAATGAGTTAGTTTATGGGCGTTTAAACCTCTTCTTCGAGAAAATTTCTTCCCACAGACATTGCATTCATATGGTTTTTCGCCCGAATGATTTAGTTTATGATCATTTAATTTTCCTATTAGAAAAAATGTCTTACCGCACACATTGCATTTATGCGGTTTTTCACCCGAATGGGTTTTTTTATGTTCGTTTAAATTCCCCTTTTTATAAAATGGCCTCCCACAGACATTGCATTCATGTTGTTTTTCGCCCCAATGAGTTAGTTTATGTGCGTTTAAACATCCTCTTTGAGTAAATGTCTTCCCACAGACATTGCATTCATGTGGATTTTTACCTGAATCAATTAGTTTACAGCTGATTAAATTTTCTTTTTCAGATAATGTTTTCTCACTGACGTGATTTCTATGTATAGGTATATTTATTTCCTCTTCCAATTCAATGGCTGATTGCTCTTTAATACCCTTTTTTAAATCTTTTTCACATTTTTCAATTGGGAAATCAGGAAATTCTTCACATATGATTTGGTCAATTGAAGGAGAATATTCGTCTTTAATTATTTTTGTCTTTTGGTTCACTGTAGTGTCCATTGTCTGAAAAATATTTATACGAAAGAAACATTAAAAACTCAATTGATTCTACGGTGTCAAAGTAATATTACAATATTAGGGTGGTAAAAGCAGCATTGTCCGCATCCTATTGGATTTGGTTGCGTAGGAGAGTGGAGTATCAGTCGGAGATTGGTGAGTGAGTGGTGAGCGTGACTTGAGCCATAAAGGGGCCCCTTAATCCCGCATACATGGTCGCAAGCCCATGTGGCTCGCCTTTTCTTTTGTATTAGTTTGCTGGTATACATCGCAAATCTGCTTATTAAAAACAAAGAAGCACAAGATAAAAAAAACTATACAGATATCCATCCAACCAACTATTTTGCGAATTTGGTGTAGTTGATGAATATACACAAAAACGATTGTTCTACACTAGTTGCATGTAACACATGAGATCCAACAGTCGATAGCGATAGTATGTATAGTTGAGGAATAAGTACCAAAACTATAAACCCATAAATCCAAATTATTGAATATTTTAAGATATTTTGTTATCTATACAACACATGTAGGTATGTATGTCAAGATAGGATAGTATGGAGGCCAGTCCTTTTTTCCTACCTACCCGAAATATGAAAACAGCATGATGGTATGTATGTATTTTTAGATATTAAGTATCAAACTATTAAGTCTTCTTAGATATTGTGTATAGGCGACTGCCATTCAAATGGTATTAAACGATGTCGACACTAAATTCAATTTTTATAAAATTTGTTAAAAAAAAATTGAGATGTACTACTATAATGTTAATATTTTTTATAGAAAATTAAAATATCTGGTTGGGGTGTTTCGGCTGTTTTCGATATTTTTAAAAACTTTAGAAATATAGGCATTTAAGCACATAAATTTATCATAAAAAAAATATTTTTCTTAATAATTTTTTTTTGAGAAACCCTGGAATTTTTTTGTCAAAATGAATTTGAGATTTTGTGACTGTCTATGTTCATACCAAGTTTCAGCGTTCTAGCTTTTATGGTTTCTGAGATAAATGGAAAAATAAAGTAAAAATTCAAAAGTTGATAACCCCTGACTGAAACTAAAATTCAAAATTCTGAGTATAAAAGTTTTGTAGGCCTATAACTATTTATATATCCTGAAATTTTGGGCTCTGTAAATTGAGCGGCTCAAAAGTTATAAGGGGACACACACACACACAGACATACGAAATGTTCTACTCCGAATTCTAAGTAAATCCGTTTATGGAACATATATGCTGCGAAGCCTCAAAGTTTATTTTATTTTATTTTATTTTATTTTATACAAAGTATACAAACAATATCTGGACAAAATATACAGGTGATACAAATATATAAAAAAAATTAGCATGCCCAGCATCACTTACATGTATACATTATTACCAATTATATATTTATGTAGTGTAGGAGAAAAAAAGAAAACAGTAAATAATCAGATATGTGACATGTGAGTGGGGAGTGTGTGTGTGTGAGTATGTGTATGTGTGGGTGTGTGTGGGAGTGTATGAGGATGTGTGTGAACCTTTATGTGATGAACCCAACTTATCAGCATGAGTATCTAGGATTATATAAGAGTACCTAATAATCTATTCTTTACCATAATCAATGGGGAGTTAAAAAGGTCTGCATCACTAATGTTGGAGTTATAAAAATGGGAAGTGCGGTATATGAAAGAATTCTGTCTGGCATTAGTGTTACAAATGGGGAGGTAAAGTAGGTTGAATAAATAAATAAAGAAAAATTAATTAAAATTACCACATAAATAAATAAATCAACATCGAATAAGTAAACAAATGAATAAAGAAATAAATAAGTGAATAAATAAATAAATCAAATAATAATAAGAAAAAATCCTATATATCCATATATAAAAATGGTATATTATATAAAACTGGTATAATGTTGAAGGTTCAAGTACATTTGTTTGAATAATTAAATAAAATTATAAATGAATGAATAGGGACGGAAGAGATTAAAGGGACTGTAGTGATGGAAGGGAAAAAAGACGGAATGAGAGCAGCAATGGATGTCAGTGATGATAATTATGTTCCATAATCAATAATTAATTGCCTCGAAATGAACACGTATTAGCAGGAACAGTTGCGTCGCTATACCGTGTATCTTTGTAGGACACGTGCCTCGAATTTAACAGAGTTTTTAAGTGCATTAGCGCTACAAACCAATGCCTAATTCGAGGCAGTACTTGCCACCTAATCAACACGGAAACGTAAATACGCAGGCGAGAGACAAGAGAGGTTGAAGGCGAAGACTCATGGATGCCAAGGCTCGATATGAGCCGTAAGCCATCGAAGAAGATATAAAAACTGGTATAATGGTAAAGGTTCAACTACCTACATTTGTTTGAATAATTAAATACAATTATAAATGAATAAATAGGGACGGAAGGAACTGTAGGGACGGAAGAGAAAAAATACGGAAATCTAATTAGCGAATCTAGAAAAGAATGTTAAATAATAAAAAGGAAATATACCGATCAACCATTTTTATATATTTGTAGGTAATTAATTAAACAGACAGGACAACGTCTGCCGGGTTAGTTACTAGTTATAAATAAAAATGAATATGTCCTTGTTAAACAAGTACATATACATCTTCCCACATTCCCTAAATTAAGCACTAATGCTTGTGAAATCGGTCGAGGCAGGATTTGAACTCGCGACCACTGGATTATTAACCTAGCGCGCTAACCGCTCTGCCATCGATCCATCTGAATATATTATAGCTTCAAATAGAATGATAATTCCTTTTGCCCAACAGCACGTGTTTCAATGTTAGATTCACAGAATAGACAATCTATAGAAGTATTTTAACAAATTCGTCTGCGTACCCACTGATCGTCTAAATACCATTGACCATTTGACCGTCATCTGGCGCTGTGAAAGCATCAGGTGTTTCAGCCCTGAACATTTTAAGGGTGTCCCTACCCCCACATTGTACCCCATTCCTCAGCCCAAGTGGCTTCAATGTTTGGATGATTTTAACATGTGTTTAACAGATATGTTTCTTCTATAGATTGTCTGTTCTGTGGTTAGATTACAAAAAATCTGTCTACGCAGCTTTACATAATCTGTCTATAACATAATATTATGTAATCTTTGCAATAAAATAATAAAAATAATACAAACATGACGATAGTGAGAATACTCTGGAACTATGGATGCAATTTACATTGGGTTGAAATATTGTCGAAAAACAATCTGACGCGTCAAAAACGTCAAATGTCATTTTATATACATCTCCATAGAGATACCAACACTGTGAATGTCACCATAGATTTTTATTATAATATACCTAGATGTAGTACTGTGCAAAAAGTGAGTCATGGAATATCGCGAGTTTGACGTTTTGATTGGCAACATATTTCAGTTTTCCTTACATTTCAACACATCCTAGATAAATGTTCTCTAAATTAATAATAATTAAAATGTTTTTTAGACAAGTAAATTCGAAAACAATTCACATTAGTCGTTATTTTCTATAGAAAAACGATGTGGTCTGGAACCAAAACGTCAAAACCCCCCCCCCCCCCCCTGAAATATGACTCACATTCGATTCATACAAAATTTGCTAACTACAACATCTAGTGTATTATATGAAAACCTATGATACCCACTGACAGTGCGTTCATGAAAATCCCAAGATTTACACAATTTTTTTTAAACCTAACCTACAAAAGTTTGGTAAAGATAGGATGGTTAGGTTTGTATGTAAGTAGTTATAATTGCGACAGGCCTGGACTGGCCCTGGCGTGAGCCAGTTGCATTGTATTATCCGTAGGTATTATATACTCTTTGCATTGTATATTTAAAAAATAACTAAAATATTAATATTATATCATAGATTTTTATTAGTATATTCCAAAGATATTAATGTATATACCTAGATGGAGTACTTGTCGGAAAAAGTGTGTCGAAATTCGCGGGAATTTTTGCGCGCTGGTAGGCAGAAGACTGATTTTTGTACGTTTTTCGGTACATTTTGCTCCTCGTGTTTTGTGAAAAAATCATCGTTATACCTCATTTTATTAATTTTAATGGATGTATTTATTATACCAAGGACTTATTTAGTGTTTTGCGTTAATTAGAATCCCGATTTGTTTTTTTATTTTAAGTTTGGTGTGATTTTTATTTTTTTTACATTTGATGGTTATATTGAGTTATTTCTAAGTGAAAAACAATTTTTTATGATATTTTTAGTCTTAACAATAGTGGTTAAGTTTATTTACACAGTAATTGTGATAGTTAAAAGGACTTTTAATTATATTTTACCTTAAACGTTTTATGTGATCAGAGACAAAAAAACTTTCAAATTTGTGAGACCTAAGTTCCTAGTTTTATGTACCTATACTTAGCCTACAGATATACACAGTAGGCTATGACCTATACCAAAATTTAAATAAATAAAGTTATTGTTTTTTTTTCAATAAATTTTTGTTTAATATTCTACAAACCCCTTGATTTAATATTGTTTTCTAGATCATTGAAAACAAAAGATAAAATGTCCAAGAGTAGTAAATTTTAGAAATGTTGCTGATGAAAGAAAAGGAATCCATTCTTATTTAGCTGTGATAAAAAATATGTACTCATTTTTCACATTGAGATGATATCGACTGCCATGGCACAGTAGTAAGCCTCTTATTCTTTGCTGGCGTCCAGGGTTCGATTCCCGGTAGAGGAGAAATTTATTTCAAATCACTGGTTAGTTGGAAGAAATTGCCATTTGGCGATAAACTCGTCACTTAAATAGGGTGTAAGAAAATGTTTAAATAAATAAAGAAAAAATACGAATTTTTATTCCTAGGGTTTTATTTCAGTACTTCGAGTTGGTAGATGAACCAAGCTACCAATAATGTATGAACCACCACACAAACAGGTAAAAAAGATAAAAATAAAACCAATGTTGGTATTTTTTACATTACAATACACACTAATTACTTCTTTAATTGCTTTCTATTATTTTTTAAATAGTAACTCTGTTTTCGTTTAATAAATACGAAAATATCATGTCATACTCAACAATCTTCACACAAACCGCGTTTTTCTTGCCTATCGACTGTGCGAAAGAGACAACATTTTTTTGCCTCACTTCACCGCTATGAACAGTAGTTGACAAGTACTCCATCTAGGTATATACATTAATATTTTTGGTATATTCTATTCATAGATTTTTATTGTAATGTCGTAGTTAGCAAATTTTGTATGAATCGATTTGAGGCATTTTTCCGGGGGATTTTAAACGTTTTGATTCCAGACCACATAGTTTTTTCATAGGAAATAACGACTTATGTGAATTGTTTTCGGATATATTAGTCTAAAAAACATTTTAATTATTAAGGTTGATATTTCCATAAGTATTGTGATCGATATATTGCCATGCATTATGATATCAAAGAAACCCAAATTTCATTATTTTACTTTGGACTAATGTATTTCTTTTATTAATTCTAGAAACGGCTTATAACGAGTCCCCAGGCCATTTTCAAATATTTAAACATTATCTTTTGTATTTAAAATAAATTTAAAATGTAAAATGCACTAAGCAGATTCCTGGAATCTTGGTTTTCACCCGGCGGTACAGGTTAGTTCTTTAGTTTAACCCCCCCCCTTCCCCTACTCCATGTTTCACGGGCGCTGGGTCAATTGAGTAGTTTGAGTGAGTCGCATCCGAGACAGTCCGAGAGTTCAGCCAGACATTCGTAGTCTAACGCTAGTCGAACCGAATTCATTATATTGTCCGCGATCGTGATTGTTCCATAAAAATTTGATTGGCTGGGCTATCGGACGGCCTCAGCATTTTAATTGTATAAAGTAGTGATTAAGTGTGTTTCAGATCCATATAATCTTCGGGGGTAAAATTAAGAATAAATAATAGAATTTCTTTCAGATACCATTACCAACGAGAGGTGATTATAAGATAGTTTTAAAGTTATAAAAAAAGTAATTAAGTGTTAAAGTGTAAGTGTTTCATCGCAGTCCTGGCTGGAGAGCAGTTTGGTAAGATCTTTCCAGTGTTGTATATATATTTTGTTTACCATGCCTGTATTTTTATGTATTTGTCTTTTCAGACACATCGCGTCCGATTATTTTTTATTGTATTTTTTTTCTCAGCGCCCGTAAGATATCAATTTCGCGTCCCAACGTGGGACCAGTGTATTTCTTCCCAGCCTTCTTATATTAATTTTAGTTTTGACTAATGTATTCCTTTTATTAATTCTAGGAACGGCTTATAACGGGTCCCCAGGCCTTGTTCATATATATTAACATTATCTTTTATATTGAAAATAAATTTAAAATGTAATTAACATATTCTTGGAACCTTGATTTTCACCCGGCGATGCAGTTAGACCCCCTTTCCTACTTCATGTTCCGCGGGCGCTGGGTCGCCCTGCTGTGTTCAGTGAGTGTTCAGACAGTGGCTGGTTGGTAGTGGTAGTCGGTCAGTAGTAGTCTGTAGTGAGCCTCGTGCGACAGTTCAGCCATGGATACGTAGTTTAACGCTAGTAGAGTCAAATTCAGTATATTTTCCGGGAACGGGGTGGTTTCATAAAAACTTGAGTGGCTGGGCTGTCGGACGGCCTCAGCATTTTTAATTGTATAAAGTAGTGATTAAGTTCTTTTCAGATTCTCTACCTATCATCGAGGGGTGATTATAAGTATTAACAAAAAAATTCTTTCAAATACCAATACCAACAAGGGGTGATTATAAGTATTAATAAAAAAATTCTTTCAGATACCATTACCAACGAGGGGTGATTATAAAATAGTTTTTAAGTTTAAAAAAGTAATTAAGTGTTAAAGTGTAAGTGTTTCATCGCAGTCCTGAGAGCAGTTTGGTAAGAACATATAGCTTCATGGGTAAGATCTTTCCAATTTCTATATTATTTTTGCCATGCCTGTATTTTTATGTATTTGTCCTAGACTTCTTCAAAGACAGCGTTTAATGTTTATTTTTGTATTTTATTTTTCAGCAGGAGCTAATATGTTTCATTTGTCCTCAGCGTTTTTTTTATATATCAATTTCGCGTTCCAACGTGAAACCATTTTTTTCAGCCTCATTAGTTATCAATGTGACGTTCCAACGTGGGTCCAGTATTCTTCTCCGCCTTTTCTAGATATCAATTTGGCGCGACTCAACGTGGGACCATATATTTGTAATGTTTACTTATTGTATTTTGATATTTTTATATTAAGTACCTAATCACATAATTCATAGTTCATTTTTCAACATTTCATCATTTCATATTTAAATACCTATCTTTTGTTTTATATAATATTTTGACATTAAGATTGTAAAGATTAGATTGTGGAAAATAAAAACGTAAAATGTCGTTTTATAATGACAAAAAATAAGTATTTATTATATTTTTGCTAAAAAGAATTTTAGCAAAAATATAATAAATACTTATGATTATAAAGGAAAGAATGATAAAATAAAACCACCATGTAAAACTTGTGAAAATTTAAACAAAGGTATTCGGTTCCATCCAGTAGAAAAGTGTTGGTTTAAACAGATAGAAGAAAATAATCATCAATCATACAAGAAGAACGAAAATAAAACAATAAACAATTCAGTCATTGATGTTGAACTCAATAATAATGATACAAAAAAACGAATAATAACACCATTAATCCAAGTCAAACTATTATTAAATTCACAACAAGAAACATTTGGAATATATGATTCTGGCTCAAATGTTTCTGTGATTAATTCCAAATTAATAAGACTAAATGGAGAAAGAGAGAATGATTCAAAATGTGATAATTTAATAACAATTAATGGTGTTAAAAAGACAGTTGGTTTGACAGCTATTAAAATCAAAATTTTTGATATTGAACAAACCGCCAATGTTTATATAATTGATGGAGAAGAATTTAAATATGATTTTCTTATAGGACTGGATATCATAAAACAATTTAGACTGGTTCAAGATGAGAATTTGAGAATCACTCAAAACAGAGAAGAAATAAAAATAAAAGAAGAAAAATATCCTATAAATAAGGAAGATGATAAAAAAAAATCATGTTCAATAAATTTTAATGAACATGTAAAAAAAGAAGATTCTAAAATAAATATGAATAATTCAAATATTCAACAAAAATCAGAAATATACAAATTGATAGACACTTACAAATCAACTTTTGCAAAAGACAAGTACGACATTGGCACAGTTAGCCAATACTTACTTACTTATCGAGTCCGGAACTCAGATTTTGCCACTCCAATGTGTGGCGGCAGAAATCGCCCTGTCGGTAAGTTTAATCAGGTCGTCCATGTGGCAACCCTCGTTCAATTCTGGGCAGGACAGCAGATGGTCGTCATCCTGCACTGCCCCACAATCACAGAAGGTATCATCCTCCGTCGAGAAGCCCCACCTGTGCAGGTTGCTCTTGCAGCCACTCACACCCACCCTCAGCCTGTTCAGTGTCTTCCATATCGGGAATGGCAGGCAGTGCGCCATATTCGCCTTCTCGCTTGTGTCCATCCATGCAGAGATTGGGTCGTCCATCCACAACTCCTCTCGGCGTTGCTTCTGGGAGGTCTGCAGGTCGGCTGTGGACTTAAGGAAGCTATTCCTTGACTTGAGGCGAGGGTTTGGTGCTTTATGTTCATAGAGTGGGTGTCTTGGGTCGTGTATCTGCTTATGCCTCTCCGCATCTGCTGCCACTCTTCTTCTGATGTTAGGGGGTGCTATGCCTATTATGGGATACAATTTGTTTTTGGCTGTGGGTCTAAGACATCCTGATATAATTCGTGCCATTTCATTAACTGCAACATCCACTTGGTTGGCATGAGCTGATCCAAACCATACAGGGCAAGCATATTCAGCGGCAGAGAGGCACAGTCCCAGAGCAGAAGTGCGCAAGAGCTCAGGGCATGCTCCCCAAGTCGATCCGACAAGCTTTCTCAAGATATTATTTCTGGCGGAGACCTTCTGTTTCGTGTTTAGGCAGTGCTGCTTGTAAGTCAGAGATCGATCCAGTGTCACTCCCAGATACTTTGGTGCGTGGCAGTTTTCGAGTTCCTCATTTCTCCAGTTGACTCGCAACCCTCGACCCGCCTCTCTATTTTTCAAGTGGAAGGCGCATAGTTGTGTTTTTTTGGGGTTGGGTTTTAGGTGGTTTGCATCGTAGTATTCACCCAATTCAGTGAGTGTTGACGTAAGTCTATCCTCTACCTCATGAAATGATTTCCCCTGTGCTGCCACGGCGGTGTCATCGGCATATATGAATTGGCGTGTTCTGTTTGGTCTTGGTTGATCATTTGTATATATGTTAAACAGTAGAGGCGCCAAGACACTACCCTGAGGAAGTCCATTCTTCTGCATCCTCCAGCGGCTGTCCTTCCCCTGCAGCGTGACATAGAACCGTCTATTGCTCAACAAAGTTCCAATTACTGAGGTGAGTTTGAAGTCTCTCGAGATCCCGTATACTTTGTGTAACAATTTCCTGTGATTGACTGTATCATAGGCAGCAGTTAGGTCAATGAACGCTACTCCTGTAATTTTGCCTTCCTCGAAACCGTCCTCGATGTGCTGTGTCAAGTTAAGGATTTGTCCCGTACATGATTTCCCAGGCCTAAACCCTGCTTGTTCGTTTATCAGGTGTGGGTCCAGAGTGTGACCAACTCTGTTTAGGATCAGTCTTTCAAAAACTTTACTGAGGTGGCACAGCAGAGATACAGGTCTAAAGTTTTTTGGTTCGTTGGGCTCCTTGCCCGGTTTGAGAAGTGCTGTGATTCGGGCTTTCCTCCACATTTTTGGTATTTTTAGACTGGTCACACAATTATTCATTAAGTTCAGGATCCATACAAGAGTTTTATTGCCAAAATGCTTGACTTGCTCTACCCTTATATCATCGAGCCCAGCTGCTTTGTTGGTTTTTAGGCAGACGACTGCATCTTTAAGTTCGGAGTCGGAGAATGGTGATTCAAGTGAATTGTTTTCTGACTCTATATTACGTATGATTTTTTCGATACTCGTTTTTTGTTTTGTTTTCCCGTTCAGCAACAGTTGATGGGCTATCTGATTTGGGGTAACTATGTATGGGTTAGGAGTTTGCACTGCTGGATCATTGCTAATGTTCTTTATTACCTTCCATGCTCTCCTACTGTTTTGTTTCATATCCAGGTTTTCAATGAGGTTATTCCATTTCTCTCTTCTTGATTGGGAGATAGATTGTAACAGTTCTTCACCAGTTTGTAGAGTCATTTCTGAGAATGGGTTATCATTGAACAGTGCTTTGTACTTTTCAAGCAAGGATTTTGTGTCATCAGAAAGCCCAGGTAGATATTCTGTTCTACATCCTCTTGGTATATGTTTCCTTGACACCCTTTGCACCAGTTCGACAAAGCTTTCATACATTTCAGGTTTAGGCTCTAAATTTTGAACTAGATTATCCAATTCTGCACTAAAGTTGTTCCAATTGGCCTTTTTGAAGTTAAATTGCCTTCTGAGCGGCGTTATGGTTGGTCTTATCATTGGGACAATTGTGCAAGTTATTGGTCGGTGTTGTGTCCGAGGGATTGGGTCTTCCACTTGTTTTGAGCATTGTGATATTATCTTTTCGCTCACGAAGATATTATCCGGGTTGTAACCCTTCCTCCAACGAGCACTATTGAAGGATGCAGGAAGTTTTGGATGGTGGACCAATTGTAGCCGTTCGCTCTCAGCCCACTTTTCAAGTTCTATGCCATTCTCATCAGTTTGTTTGTATCCCCAAGCGGTACTGTGGCAGTTAAAGTCCCCTATGATTATTCTTGCATGATGATTTTTGAAATTTGTGGGTTCTGTGAATATGAATTTGGAGTTCGGTGGTTTGTATATGGAAGTTAGTGTACAGTTTGCGAAAGTTACAGTTAAAATTTCGATATTTTCCACATCTGTGTATGCAACTGATTGAATTGTGAGTCCCGGTTTAATAAAGATTGCGCTGCCATATTTTTCGTGTGGTCTTTCGAGAATTAAGTTCATGCCCTTTATTTTTGGTCTAGCGGCGGTGTTGCTTCTGTGAGTTTCTTGAATCATTAATATGTCGCATCGATTTCTTTTGCAGAGGTCCGATAGTATGGTCTCTTTGTCGTCGCTAAGTCCCTCGATGTTTATCGATATGGTCATGATTGGCCCTGAAAAGGGCCTTTTGGGTGGACTGGTAGAGTGGCTGTCCGGTAGTGAAAGGGTTCGCCGACAATTGTCGTTTCCAGGGAGTGCCCGATTGCTTTTTCCTTTTTTTTTTCATTGTCGTTATCTTTGGTTTTTCCTTATCGGTCTTTTTAGCAATCTTCGTGGAGGCCCCTTTCTTACTCCCCCCAGCCAATATGAAGCACGGATTGATCTACTGATGGACAAATACTGCAGTAAAAGACCTTACAGATGTTCAATCGAAGACAAAAGGGAAATAGAAGAGCAAAGTTACTTGATAAAAAAACAATACCTACATAAAAACAAAAAAAATAAAAAAAAAAGTATCTACCTACGTATAATTAGAAAATTTTGGTGAAAATCTTCTTTGGGAGGGGAGATGTAATGTTTACTTATTGTATTTTGATATTTTTATATTAAGTACCTAATTACATAATTCATAGTTCATTTTTCAACATTTCATCATTCCATATTTAAATACCTATCTTTTGTTTTATATAATATTTTGACATTAAGATTGTAAAGATTAGATTGTGGAAAATAAAAACGTAAAATGTCGTTTCTCGACATATAGAGCAACGAAAACGTATTTTTATTTTCAATTGACATTAATTGTCATTATATATTTATTCCCAGCCTCCTTATATCAAGGTTTAGAGAACAATTATCTAGGATGTAACGAAATGTAAGGAAAACTGAAATATGTTGCCAACCAAAACGTCAAACGCGCGATATTCCATGACTCACTTTTTGCACGGAGTACTACATCTAGTATATTATAATAAAAATCTATGATAAATTTAAAAATCCATGATTACAATTAAAATCTATGACTATAGCCAAATCCATAGAAAAAAACATTTCCTAATATTACTTTTTTTCTGAGTTTAATCTTAATTTAATAATAATAAAAAAGGAGATGAGTAAACTCACCCAATAGTTTGTTGCTTGTTTCGCCAATGTATATTTTTGAATTATGAATTCAACATCAAAATTAAATATTCTTGAAAAATCACTTTTATCTGAAATGCATTCATTTGATGAAAGGCTTCAGTCATTATCCTTTGTGGAAGATCGTCTCAAAATAAAACATGATTTTGATACATTCCGGGAGCTTATGTTAAAGTCAATCGGAGATCTTCGTTTGGAAATACAAAAAATAACCAAGAGGCTTGACGAATTAGAAAAAGGAGGCGTGATTGATACATCTCTATTACACGAATTGAAAATTGAGAAAGAAGAAGTAAGTCGAATGAAAACATTCCGTTTCAATATTTTCTCTAATTTATTTCTATTAGAACATTGTATATAGTACTTACCTACATACTTCTTTATGATTTTTATATGGAACTTTTTAAAATTTATTTACATGCACACCGTCACGCTATGAACCGAATGTCATATTTTCTATCCTGACACGTAATCATCACCTCTTTAACATTCATACATATTCGTCTGTTCAAGCTTTTAACATTACCCTCTTTCGTATCATCCTTTTCTTAGACGGCCCCAACTTCTCATTCCTTTCATTCTTCTCAGCAATCTCATTTCAACTGCATTTATTCTGCTTTCATGAATCTGCTATGTCCACATCTCATTTGCATACATCAAGTTTGGGATTACAAATGCATTGTGAATGCCAACATTGGCTTCTTCGACATGTCACAGTAATTCATTATTGGTATTAATACTTCATTCACTCTGTTTCCTGTCATTACTCTACTTTCAATAACATTTTCGGGCCGTCCATTCCTTCGAAACATACTTCCTAAATAAAAATATTTGTCAACTTGCTCATATTGTTCAATATTCACACATATATTCTCTTGCTTTCACCTCTGTCAAATACCATAACCTTTGACTTAGAAGTGTTCATTCTCAATCCATTTTGCAAATATCCTTCATATACCATATTTACCAAACTATTCAGATCTTCCATACAATCCATCAGTAGTGCCTTGTCCGCGTGCATCAGCTCGCTTACTTTTAGTTCACCCAATGTTTGACCTGTCAGCATGACTACGGAGCACCTTAAGTGATGATATTACGATGTCTCAATTGATTTAACTCTTTAAAAGAAGACTAAAGCTGTTATACCTCTCTAATAACTTTGTCACCCCTTATCCATCCTCTCTCTCCTCCCACATCATCTATCCCCTTTCTTTCTTTATTGCTGTACATGTTTGTCTTTCTATTTGTTTTTTTATATAAATTTAATATACCTACCACTTTTCTATGTATAGCCTGAAAGAAATTGCTTTATAGCAATAAACCTGTCATTGTACACATTATTTTACATAAAGTGAAAAAATAGATTTTATATAATATCTGTCAATGTTATTTTGTCGTAGGTAGTGGAACAAGATTTCTTACTTTCTATAAAAAATAAATTTAATTTTGTCGTAGTGGAACAAAAATGTTTTACTTTCTATAAAAAAAAACACTTTTTCTTTCAATTTACAGCCGTTTCATGTTTGCTATCCTCCTGAAAGCGAAAAATTGAATCTTGGACCCAATTCGGAAATCGACAACTATAGTCCAACAGCTATATCAGAAACAAATAAAGAGGGTTGTGAAATAATTATTGACAATGTATTTTCCGATTATTCGGATCAAATAATTAATAATTCTGATATAAAATTGGAATCAGAGTCTCGAGAAAATTCAGATTTAGATGATAAATCAACCAGCGATCAAAATGGGTATGTTCAACAAGATGTGTCAAAAATAATAACAAATTTAAAAAAATCACCTAAAGTTGGCCGCTTAAGTCACAAATTTAGATCACAATTAAAATGTGAGGACTGTGGTAAGTCTTTCTCTAAGTCTGGAAACCTCAAAAAACATATTCTGAGTCATGTTGGTGATAAATCTTATGATTGCAACCATTGCGAAAAGAAGTGCTCTTCATCCTCTAGTCTCAAAACTCACTGCTTGAAACATACAGACGATAACTCGCTTAGTTGCAAACTATGTGGAAAAGCCTTCACTTCATCGACATACTTGAAAACACACTATTTGTTGCACAGCGGAGAAAAATCTTTTACTTGCATCGAATGTGGAAAAGGTTTTGCTACTCCTAGATATTTAAAAGATCACATACTGACTCATAGTAACAACAAAAATTACAAATGCACTGAATGTGGAAAAAGTTTTGCAACAGTTGCTCGGTTAGAAACTCACACACTACTTCACACGGGAAAAAAAATATTTCAGTGTGATCTATGTGGCAGAGCATTTACCAGAGCCAATACATTAAAAGTGCATAGGATAGGACATAAAGGTGAAAAACTATTTAAATGTTTGAAGTGCGAAAAGTTTTTTGCGACATCTAGTGAACTCAAAAAACATCACTTGGTTGTCCACACTAAGGAACGTCCTTTTAAATGTGAAGAATGTGGAAAGGCCTTCCCAACATCTTCAAATTTAAATACTCATCGCATAATTCACACGGGTAAAAAATTGTTTAAATGCAATTTATGTAGCAAAGCCTTTTCTACTTCTGGTAATTTGAAATCCCATCGTTTGGTTCATACTGGTGAAAAAGCGTTTCAATGCGATGAATGTGGTATGTCATTCTTTACTTCATATTGTTTGAAAAGACATGGATTAGTTCACACCGGTGAAAGATCTTTTGTGTGCAACCAATGTGGGAAAGCTTTTTCATCGTCGTCTATCTTGAAGACTCATAACCTGATCCATACAGGTGAAAAGGCGTTTAAATGTGAAGAATGCGGAAAATGTTTTACAACATCTACTAACTTAAAATCACACCGCTTGATCCACACGGGTGAAAAAAGATTTAAGTGTGAGGAGTGCGGAAAGACTTGTGCTTTATCTGGTAACTTTAAAAAACATCTTTTGGTTCATGCGGGAAAAAAATCGAAAAACAAAAATAGTTTCGCTTGAAAGATATATTGTTCCGAGAAGGTGTTCTATCACCAGCTCTGTTTATGGGGGAATGAATACATCTAGTAGAATATAATAAGAGAAGTTTTTTTATTATTTTATTGAATATATAATACATATATCAAAAAAGCGGTAATGTTGTTGCCTCACATGCGTGAGGTCGACGGTTCGAATCTGGGCAGGGCACGCACCTCTGGATTTTTAAAAAAATTTATGTGCGGATTTATATCATTTGCTTTGAGTAACCATGATCCAATTTGTCTGTTTCCCTTTTTTCGCTTCAATGTAATAACCAGACTCGCCAAATTCAGGATCATGGTCAAAGCGTACCCCGATGGAAACTAGAATTTAAATACAAAAGACACTAAATATTTTATGTACATAATTATTATCTATACAAAATAAAGTTAATATAATGTACATATCAGTCAGTTTTTATTTAATTTTTTATACTTCTCTGAATTCATTATATTCAGTTGCCTGTCTCAAATCTGTTTCAAGTTGGTTGAACCACACCACCCCATTGTATATGTAGTAGTGCTGTACAAAACTTGTATGTGTTAATGGGGTACACAATTAACCCACTAAATTTTTTCTATCACTCTCCACACGTACAAAGGCATGGTGCGACTTTCTTATGTCTTTATGTATTTGAAATAGCACATTATTTTATATTTTTAAAAGACGGCACTTGAAAATCACGAAATAGTTACAAAGTTGGGTTGTCAGTTTTTTTATTTATAATTTTTATTATCAATCTTTGTGTAATTTCTAGAGGCAAAATGGATGTTTAATACTCTCCCCTCCCATACAACAATGCCATATTGCATTATTGAATGGGCGAAAGCTTTATATAAATTTTTAAGTAATTTTAAGTTAAGAATGTTTCTACGGTTAATAAATATGTAAATAAGCTTTCTTAATCTGTTTATAGTGTTATTTATTTGAGTTTTCCATTTAAGGTTACTGTCAATTATTACTCCTAAATATTTCATTTCATTTTTATTAGTTATACATAAACAATCGTTATTTTTACATGTCCAAACACGTGTTTTTTTACATGTTTTTGAAGAATATTTTAATATTTAATGCTATGGGAGGTATTTTCTTGTTTATGGTAAAAGGTCTGAAGAAATCTTTAATGGTGAAAACACTGCATCCAAAATTACTAAAGTTAGCTAATTGCATGAACATGGAGTAAAACTAAAATACTGCTTAAATGGTTCTTTTTTACTTTAATTACAGACTATGATACACTAAGTACAATAAATAATGGTTGTTGCATAGAATTATAAGGTACAGAAGCCGCGTGTAGTACAAATTTCGAATTCAAATTTATGCGAAGTTTTTTTTACATGTGTGTGTGAGGTGGTAGATCGGTTGGTCTACGTATTATGTAGGTGTGCGTATCGTTAGGTGTACGTATACGGCCGGGCGATTGAAATTTGTCTGTTTCAGCATAGTTTTAGTTGGCATACATTAGTTAGTGTTTTAAAAAATATAACTAGTGAAAATCAAACAAAGTTTACTAATTTATTTTAAATTATAATTAAAATGAATTTTCACAAAGTGAACGCCTCTACCTTAGAACATTGGCATACATTCATTGCGCTGACTAGGTATCTGTATCATATATGTTCTAAGGGTTGTTGTGTACATTTGTTATAGTGGTAGTCCACATCATATACTCTTTTAATATCAATCTATTGAATATAGAAGTAGTAATAAATATAACTTATAAAGCTTGACAATATTTTACCAAATGAAGGTTTTGATTCATATGCTTATGCTGACGATCGCCTCATTGTAAAATTCTGCACTTCCGAAAACTGGGATAGTCTTAGAAATGATACCGTTGCTTGCAATGACAAAATTGCTGCTTGGATGTTGCTTTACTAACTAAAACTAAACCCAAGGAAAACAGCTGCGAGATTGATATATGGTGCCTCTTCTTAATGAACTATTGTTGTTGAATTTTTCAGAACGAATAGACTATAAAGTATGCTTGATGGTGTTTAAGGCTTTGAATGACTTGGCTTTACATTGAGATTATCTGGATCACAGAGTACAAACTCTTTAAAAGAATTGGACCAAGTCAATAAGGCGGCTGACTGTGATCGCATTTTAAGTATGAACAGGTCTTTTAAAGTTAAATAAATTGCCTTCATGGCATACATAGAGCTCAGAGCATTAACACCTTCGGTGAACTTCTTAAGACTGCCTTGTTTCTGTGAGCCAACAAATAAGCTACAGCGCCCTTGGAGTAATCTTGTATCACTAAACGGCGCTTTATAAATTATTCTTAAGTATTCCGATTATTTAATTAGTACTTACACCTTCTACTCTCAACTTGTGACATATGATGCACGGAGTACTACATAGATGTAGTACTCCGTGCATCATATTTCAGTTTTCCTTACATTCCAACCTTTTTAACTCCCCATTGATTATGGTAAAGAGTAGATTATTAAGTACTCTAATATAATCCTAGATACTCATGCTGATAAGTTGGGTTCATCACATAAAGGTTCACACACAAACTCATACACCCCCACACACACTCACACATACTCACACACACATGTCACATATCAGATTTTTACTGTTTTCTTTTTTCTCCTACACTACATAAATATATGAAATGGTAATAATGTATACATGTAAGTGATGCTGGGCATGATTATTTTTTATTTAATTTTGTATCACCTGTATATTTTGTCCAGTTATTGTTTGTATACTTTGTATAAAATAAAATAAAATAAAACACATCCTAGATAACTGTTCTCTAAACCTTAATAATTAAAATGTTTTTTAGACAAATAAATCGGAAAACAGTTCACATTAGTCGTTATTCTCTATAGAAAAACGATGTGGTCTGGAACCAAAACGTTAAAAATCACCCGGAAAAATGCCTCACTTGGATTCATACAAAATTTGCTAACTACGACAACCAGTATATTATAATAGAAATCTATGGTACAGAATTATTTAAAAAATACAATATAAAGTGAATATTATATACATATCAGTCAATATTTGGTAAATCTATTTTATTTTAAAATTATCAAATTCATTTACTAGTCTCTTTCTATTACAATTTGTTAAAACCACACCACTCCATTGTACATGCAGTACTGTTGTCCAAAACTTGTAATAATATGTATGTAAAGTTTAATTATTGTATTTTGATACTTTTTATATTAGGTAGGTACCTACACATATAATTCATAGTTCATTTTCCAACATTTCATCTTTCCATATTTGAAAAATTTTTGTTTTTTATATTATTTTTGACATTACTGTTGTAAAATATTTCAATATTGTGAAAATAAAAACGTAAAATATGGTTTCTCGACAATAATCAGAGCAACACATGTTTTTTATTTTCCAAAAATAAGAATTGACATTATATATAAGTACATATTAAAATTTTAAATATTCATGTGTTTTTTTTTTGTAAAAATTTTGTATTTCCTCGGCTGTCAAGGCTCAGTTGATTAGGTATCTGGTCCTGGGTTCGATTCCAGGGGGGCAAGTCTGGTTCAATCGGCGAAATCAAAACCCTCACGATTACCCATATCATGGATATAATTATTATATCAATCATTCGTCTTTTTCCTCATGACTGAGGATAGCGGCTGTAGTCCGTCGCCACACGTATGGCCCGCCTCCATGCCAATCTGTTTTGGGCTGAACGCAGAGCACCAGTCACCGAAGACCCCATTGTGGACTTAACTTTGGGGCCTAGGTTGCGGCTCTAAGGGCCTAGGCAGTAAAGGCGGGGGTGGGCGGCCGACGCTGTTGCGCCCTCGTCAATTCTGTACTTAGAGAAGAGCAGGACGAACGCCTTTAGTCTCGCTCGGCAGTGACTCGTCAACTGTGGCGAATGTTGTTGTGTGGTTCGGGCACACCGCCGGCGCAGACGTCGGGTCAGACATCCTGTGTTGACAAATAGACGTCATATCTGACAGGTGATGATTGCGTCGGATGCCCCCGGTGTTAGCCCGCGGAACCTTCGGACGCCAACACGAGGACCGATGCGTCGGGATATAAGCCTAGGTTGCGGCTCTAAGGGCCCAGGCAGTAAAGGCGGGGGTGGGCGGCCGACGCTGTTGTGCCCTCGTCATTCTATACTTAGAGAAGAGCAGGACGGACGCCTCTAGTCTCGCTCGGCAGTTACTCGTCAACTGTGGCGAATGTTGTTGTGTGGTTCGGGCACACCGCCGGCGCAGACGTCGGGTCAGACATCCTGTGTTGACAACTAGACGTCAAATCTGACAGGTGATGATTGCGTCGGATGCCCGCGGAACCTTCGGACGCCAACACGAGGACCGAGGGGTCGGGGTACAAGCCCCTCCGACTTGAAACGGAGTGTACTTAGCGGCCGATTTCGAGACCAATCGGAGGCCCTGACGTGTGTGGTTGGATTCTCGGGGGCAGTGGTTGAACCCGATGGATGGTGGATATTTTGTGTTTGTCCGATGTTGCGGCTGCGTCCGGTGGTGAACAGGGCCAATGAGCTCTATAGCGTCGCCGGCGTGGAAGTGGATCGCGATCTCCCTCGATGTGGACTTAACCAAATTGCTCCATCTGGTCGGTGAGCGACCACGAGATCTCCGTCCCTCTACGCTGCCCATCACAAACAAGCTTCTCGAGGCAGTCAGGTTCCCTTCTGGCAATGTGTCCAAAGAATTGAAGGATACATCTTGTAGTGAACCGTTTTACTTAGATGTGTATTAGTACATGAAAATTATTTATAAATTATTATCACTACCTCTTACCATAAAGATTCCCTTGGCTAGCTGGGAGTAGAGACCGTACTCTTGTAATCTCATTAGGCGTTGGGTATATGAGTTGTGGGTGGATACAAAATCAGTTATGGGGAAAAACACAAACAGAGAGCAATCAAAGAATGTGAATTTTGTTAATTAATATATTGAAAGGACCATATCAAAAATAATTTAATTTATAAACAGTCAATAATTCAAAAGAGAATAGGTATTTTATAGGTTCAACACTTATCAAGAATACTCTTAAAATTTACCTAGAAATTACATGAATTCTGGTACTGAATTTTAGAGATTATATCGTAGCAGTAATTAGATTATGTTATTATTAGTTACTGATCAAACAACATTATTTCTTTAAGCAAGTATGTAAATTAACGGTCGTTTGTGGCCTCAGTGAAGTGGGAGTTACAATTCTCTTGGCTATCATAGCCAATATCAGGTACAAACGATCCAGCAAAAATTAAGTCATCTTAGGGATGAAGAATATTTCCATTTAATAAGTTGTTCGACTCACCGAGTGATGTGGAGTGGCTTTTATATATTTTTGTAATTTGACATCTTTGACCAAAATCCAATTATGAGAAAATTATGACATCCCTTATTACTTGTAGTATCCTTGATTATAATTCTGGTATATATATTTGGACATGTCCTTCAGACACTTTTAAATAACTTCCATTGAGTTTGTCCAATACAAAAATGACCCACGCCATTTTGTAGAAATGAATGAATGAATAATATATTTCCAACAGTATAAATATTACAAAGGAACAAAATACAATTTAATTTATACTTAATTACAGTTTTACAATATTTTTTTTTTCACACATTTGGAAATTTTACTGCCTCGCTAGACATAGTCTGTTCTGAGGCAGTACTAGTTTAAAATTGCTATGGCTACTCTGCGATCATATGATTTGTTTTCTTTTTTTTCTTCACATATTCCATTCACTTAGAACATCGAACAACCAGGATGAAAAACTCTAAAACCTCTATCTCAAAAAATCTAAGAGTACCGAGGCAGATCCTTCTCTTCCAATCTGCTTCAGCCAACGAGTAACGAGGTCTTTGAAATTTTTCCCATCATGCAATAATTTTTGTTCAATATCTATCATTATTTTATTATAGAGTCTTGGTGCCAAAAAACTATATTGACGCTGCGCATGTGTTGTTCTTGGTTGTGGCGGTCTTAGCTGATGTCTGTTTCTAGTGCCATGTATCAATATATAGTCCGGTTGGAACTCAGCAGTGTTTTTATGCAAATGAGACAGTATCAGTCTCATATAGAGCTGTCTAACATCCAAAAATCCACTGTCTATATATATTTGTTCTGTGGGGTATCTTTTAGGTCTTCTGTGCATTACCTTTATTATTGATTTTTGTGTTCTTTCAATCGGAGCAAGTAACGTTTTTGCCATCCCTCCCCAGCCTATTATTCCATACTCTAGACTACTTTGTAATATTGCATAGTAAATAATTTCAAGAGTTTTAATATCAAAAATGTCTCGTAATATTTTGAACAAATATATCATTTTTCTGCAATTCTTGGTGAGATTTTCTATTTGTACCTGCCATCACAAATGTCTGTCTATATATATCCCCAGGTATTTATACTCAGATACTCTCTCCAGTGGAATGCACGAGCAGATTTGTTCAGGTGCTGCACATTCATGTATCGTAAGACTATAGTCTTGTTGTGGCTGCTGTCTGGTGTCAATACTAAATGTAGTGTATTTTGACTTTGTAATGTTCAAGGTATGTAAGTTAAGGTCCATCCACTTTTTAACTTCACTAAGTTCATTTCTGGCCAGCTCAAATGTCGAGTTCCACGAGTCACTACTGTAGACAAGCACTGTATCATCTGCAAATGTGGGTAAAGTTATAACAAATGGTGCAAATATCACTTTGATAAATAACTAAACAGATATTAATTTATCTACAATTGTTTGTAGATAAATTATGGTGTGAATTCCTGTATAAAATTACGACGGATCACCATAATTAATTTAGATTTAAATTCGACCGACACACCGAATAAAAAGACTGCTTTTGGGATGCACCCAACAAGCGCAGCTTACTTGTCAGACAGTTAATCAATGAATGGAGGGGGGGCGGAAATATTCGACGGACGGAGCGTCGCTCTCTGTGTTGGGGAAATGAACTGAAATAATTATTTGTTCGCAACTGTATTATGCAAAAGGCATGTTCGCGATGTCATTTATTTAAGTTATTATAATAACGTCGTGTGTTACTTGCTACACGACAATCTGTAACATATTGTCGATAGACGATCCTCGATCTTCAGCTCATCTACAATTGACACATTCGTTCTTCTGGCTGTCCATGGGATGCGCAACATACGCCTCCAGCACCACATTTCGAAAGCATCGATCCTCTTTCGCTCTGAATCCCTAAGTGTCCATGTTTCCACACCATACAGGAACATCGGGAATATCAGAGTCCTGATGAGCCTAGCCTTCGTGTTTTTCGTGATGGTCCTGTCCTTCCATACTCTTGTGAGCTTTCCCAGTGCTCCCTTTGCCATGGCGATGCATCTTTTCACTTCCGCTTCACAACCACCGGTGTCACATATGTATGTCGGAACCCAGATATGTGAAGTCATGTACTATCTCAAGATGGTTTAGAGAGTTTATTGGGGAAGTTTACATGCTCTATCAATCACCATCAATTTGGTTTTGCATTGGTTTATGCTCAGACCGAGTGATAGACTTTCCCTCTCAACACGATCTAAAAGTTGTTTCATATCGGTCTTGTTTGTGGCTACTAGAGTTGTGTCGTCTGCAAAGCGTAAGTTGGAGATTTTCTTGCCACCAATGCTGAATCCGGCCTCCCAACCATCCAGAGCCTTCCTCATTATATACTCTCCGTAGATGTTAAAGAGAGCAGGGGACAGTATACATCCCTAGCAGACACCCTTCTGGACTGAGAAGGCAGCGGACAAGGCATTATTTAATCTTATTGAGGCAGAACTATTTGCATACAAGTTTTTTAGGATATGTATAAGATGCTTAGGGACTCCCATCTCATCCAACACCATCCACAGCTTACTCCATCTGACGCAGTCAAAAGCTTTGCTATAGTCGATGAAACATAGAATAACTGGTGCATTGAACTCCCTACTCTTCTCAATTATCTGTCACAAGTTCAGGATCTGTTCTCTTGTTCCCCTTCCACTCATGAAGCCAGTCTGTTCAGGTGATATTTGCCAGTCAAGATAGTGATTCAGCCTTTTGTTCAAAATGTGTAATAGAACTTTGCTGGCGTGTGATATAAGAGCAATCATTCTGTAATTGTCACATTTGGCAGGTGATCCTTTTTTGTGCAGTGGAACAAAAACAGACTCCGTCCAATCCTTCGGCCAGATACCAGTTTTCCAGACCTTATTACATAACAAGTGCAATAGATGTATGCCTCTGTCACCCAAACATGAGAGGATTTCTGTGTCAATTCCGTCCTTGCCTGGAGCCTTGTTCCGTTTCAGATGTTGTAAAGCATGTTCAACTTCAGACAAAAGGATATCGGGTTCAAGCAGTGGCGGCTGGTGACTTTAAATCTTAGAAAGGCTCAAAATTATAATTTTGCCTAGAAGAGAAATTAACTTACAACAGGAATCAGAAAGCAGATATGTGGAACAATATTATTTTTTTTTTTTTTAAATGAATATGTGTTTGTTAAACAAGTACATATACATCTTCCTACGTTCCCTAAAATAAGCATAAATGCTTGTGCTATAGGTGAACGAAATCGGTCGAGGCAGGATTCGAACTCGCGACCACTGGGTTACTAGACCAGCGCGCGAACCGCTCTGCCATCGACCCATCTTGCCATCATCATTTTCGTATATTAAAATTATCAGTGTTTTTCATAATTCTTATTGTTTATCGGAAATTAAAACATGAACCTGATCATTTATGCTGTATTTGGTTGGGTTTTTAATAAAAAAAAATAACTTTTATAGTAAAAACGTACAGCTAAGAAATTTTGATCATACGGAATTTAAAAAAAACTTCTGGCAACAGCCGCAAGACTGCTTCCTGATTTTACACATTTTATGCTTAATATCATTTATGTTTTTTTTTGCAATATTATGGTATCAATTGATTAAATAATAATAATACTAATATATCTCGGATGATTTATAGTTTAAACTATGTAATCAATTATTTAAATTAAACACAAACTATACTTTGTATGTTTCCACTTGTTTATTTACTTGTTCACTACATGTTTGGGGAACGTCCGTTCCCTTCCTCAGGTGGATGTAAACTGAATATGCGTGTGAGTGCGGTGTATAGAAAGTGGTGTTGTAGAGGCGGGTGTGGAGGTGGGGTTGGTAGTTGGTACAGTGGGCTATAGGGGGAACATTTGGAGAAGGGGTGTGGAGGAAGGTTGTATCAGATTATTAATGATGTTTTTCTGAGTATTTTGGGCTTTTTTATTTCAAGAGTTTCTAAATTATTTTGTTTTAGTCCGTAAGTCTGTTTATGTAAAATATTAACCTTTGTATTGTTGAAGTTGTGATTATTTTCTATTATGTGGTTGGCGTATTCAGAAAAATTGTTAACATGTTGTGTTTTAAAAAATATAACTAGTGAAAATCAAACAAAGTTTATTCATTTATTTTAAATTATAATTAAATTGTTATTGTTGAGGCATCGTTTATGTTGGTTTAGTCTAGTTTCAATTGTTCTGCCAGTCCTATGTATATACAGTTACAATCTCCGCATTCTAGTTCATAAACCCCACTGCATAATAATTTATTGGGGTTTTTAGTGGTATTATTTTTTAGATATTTACCGATTGTGTTGTCTGTATAGAAGTATAGTTTGTGTTTAATTTAAATAATTGATTAAATATGAATTTCCACAAAGTTGAAGCCTCCACGTTTGATTATTTAAACTATGTAATATTATGATAAAATAGAAGTTAAAAGAGGAATCCGACAGGGTGATACAATATCCCCAAAACTGTTCACATTGGCATTGGAATACGTCTCTATATTATACAAATAAATAAGGTATACAAAAACACATTTCCAATTGATGTGTAACAAAAAAATCAATACAAAGACAAATTCTTGGTAAAGAAATAACCAAAATGAAAGGAAATAATTCAACAAAAAAATCTTCATTTAATCAATATGAATCAAGAATTAATAGTAAAAAGTATTCAAAAAGCAGGTCATATGTACATATATCATAATTCCCTAATATACCTACTTAAAATTTCTTCATATTATTCAATATTGTAGCAAGTAAATAAATTGAATAATGCAATTAAAATTGCTATAATTTCACTAATTGTGCTATTTTATATTTTACATTATTTTAGAGTACATACAGCCAATTCTATAAGTAAACTATAGTGATTTGGATCGGATACATAAATGGACAAAACGTTGGTTAATGAATCTGAATGCTTCCAATTGTACCGTTCCAGTACATATCCAGTACACCTTGGGTGAAAGCCTGATAACTCCAGTCAAGAAACAAAAGGATTTGGGCATTACTATCTCGGAGGATTCGAAATGGTGTGAACATATCACAATGATTGTTAAGAGAGCCAACTCTACTCTTTATCTTATCAAGAAATCATTTCACCACCTAAGTGTACAAGTTTTCCTAGAAATATATAAGACTTATGTGAGGCCGATCCTAGAGTATGGGTTTCAAATATGGAATCCTTACTTTATCAAGGACTTTACACTGCTTGAGAAAGTGCAAAGACGAACAACCAAACTGCCAATTGGAATGGGTGGTCTGGAATACTCAGAAAGGCTGCAAATTTTAAAAATCCCAACTCTGCAGGAACCGTGGGGATATGATTGAGACATACAAAATTTGACATGGCTATTATCACTGTAGTGTTATGGATAACTTTTTTACGTTGAATCACAATCCACAACTGAGGGGCCATCACTTAAAGCTGAATAAAACATCCTTTTCCCTGAATCCAAGGAAACACTTCCTGACCAACAGGGTGGTGGATACCTGGAATAGTTTACCGGATAAGGTTGTGAGTGCTGGAACACTCAATCAATTTAAAAACAGATTGGATGCACATTACAAACATAAGCACATGATACAGGCCCATCAGCAATACCTGCCTGCCTGTTAACTAATAATAATAATAATAAACGCACAGATGAATTAAACTATTTTCCAACATATTTATATGCTCTGGCAGAGTAAAAGTGTGACGTTAAAGCCGACGCTCGGAGCTCGGGGAAATAATTGCCTCCTTATTTTTATCGTTTCGCGACCGCTTAGCCAGCTGATCAACTCCACTTGGTAATGACATCTAAAACAAATAACAATATATTTATTTTTGAACAGTACAAGATATAATAGGTAGGTATTATAAACATAATTATAAATTAATTGCTACAAAACTTATTGCCGCTAAAATTTGACTAGCAGTTTCAGAAATCTTAAGTTTATTTCGAAGCTGATATATCTTACATGATCTATAAATAAATAAAATAATTCTTTGTCTTATCACAAATAGAACACATCATTATATGTATAAGATAATTAGAAAAATAAAATAACAAAAAGTATTATATAGAAATACATAACTTGTAAGAACTTCCAAGTTACGCCTGTTTAAAATCTATTGGCGGTACTAATAACGAAAAAGTAGCGAGGTTGAACCATGGAATAGAGTGACTAAAACCTAACGGCCAAAAATCTTACTAATAACCAAGTTTTAAAACTTCTATTTTATTCCATGGTTTATATCACCATGGTAACGCTAAACCATCCGGGCCCCTAGTTTAGTGGTGGAATAGCGAATTCGTGAGCTGTCAAAAGTCAAATAGACCGCGCGTATTGTATAAATTTTGTCATTTTTAAAGAAATACTTTTTTTAATTATGGACGACAATCTGTTATTGCATTATAGAATCGGCGATTTTGAAAGATCGTTTCAAGAAATAGAGCAGGTGGAAAAAGTTTTTCGAAGCCACAAAATTCATAAGGTGCGTTGTAATCCGTTTGTTGATTACGACAACATTAATTTTAGAAGTACAGATTTTTAAAGACAGGAGTTACACATCTCGTAGATTTATTTGGAAGAAGGCTAATAAATGAAGATATTTATTTTCCATTGACATTGTTTTAAAATAAATAAGTTATGTTGTAATAAGTTAAATTATTTGGAACCCAACCAAAACGTGACGATACGTAAACAGTAAACCATCAAAACCATGCAGTAAGCAAACAATGACAAACATAGAAATACGATGATTCTCGATAGATGTCATAGATGACGGCTAATAAAGTCATAGAGAATGAACAAAAAATAGCATAAAGTAAAGAAAAATTCCGAAATTCCCGTTAAATGGCTGCGTTCACTCAACATTCATTCCGTATTCCATGGTTTACTTATGGCCAGTTTCATAAAAATTAAAGGAGACTTTGACAAATGAAGAGAAAGGGGGAGAATATACTCGTCCCATGTTGGGACGCGAATTGATATCTAGAGAAGAGGAGAAGAGTACTTGTCCCACGTTGGGAGCCAAATTGATATCTAGAGAAAGGCGGAGAAAAATACTCGTCCCACGTTGGGACGCGAGATTGATATTAGGAGGCTGGGAAGAAATATATTAGTCCCATGTTGGGACACGAAATTGATAACTAAAGAGGCTGAAAAAAAAATAAAAATAAACATTAAACTCTGCCCCTGAAAATAAAAATCTAATAAAACATAATCGGCTGCGATGTGCCTGAAAAGACAAATACATACAAATACAGGCATGGTAAAATAATATATACATAACTGGAAAGATCTTACCAAACTGCTGTTCTCGTAACGAGGCTGTAGATGAAACACTTACACTACATAATATCACTTTTTATTAATTGAAAATAACTTAAAACTATCTTAAATTCACCCCTCGTTGGTTATATGGACCTGAAACACACTTATTCACTATTATGCGATTATTTTTATTCTTAAAGTTATTTTTAATAGTAACTTAAACTATCTTAAATTCACCCCCGATGATTATATGGACCTGAAACACACTTATTCACTACTATGCGATTATTTTTATTATTAAAAGTTATTATTAATAGTAACTTAAACTATTTTAAATTCACCCCCCGATGATAGGTAGAGAACCTGGAAAGAACTTAATCACTACTTTATACAATTAGAAAAAAATGCTAAGGCCGTCCGATAGCCTAGCAAACTCGCACTCTCGCACGCGGGTCTCTACAACTACCGACCAACCACTGACTCCTACCGAATGACAACTCACACTGACAACTACCGAATGACAACTCACACTGACAACTATCGAATGATAACTGATCGACTACAGCCGGGCGACCCAGAGCTCGTGAAACATGGAGAAGGGGTGGGGGGGGGGGGTGGTTAACTGAAGAATCAGTCCGTACCGCCGGGTGCCAACCAAGATTCCAGGAATCTGCCAAATGCATTTTACATTTCAAATTTATTTTCAATAGAAAAGACAATGCTTAAATATGTAAACAAGGCCTGGGAGGCCGCTATAATCCGTTCCTAGAATTAATAGAAGAAATACATTAGGCCAAAGTAAAATAATGGTTTTTGGGTTTCTTTGATATCATAATGCATGGAAATATATCGATCACAATACCTATGGAAATATCAACTTAATGTCGACTTTAAAATAAATTGCGTTTCATAATAACAAAATGTCACTTAAAGTTCACTTTAATTTAAAGTCCAGTGTCTTCGTACTTTAGTCACTAAAGTCTTCTTTACGAACAGTTCATTTTTTTGCCACCAGAGTGTGCTGCAATATGACATAATGTTCAAGTCAGTTCTTGTTGATGTTAATATTGTCAATTGAATGTTGACGATCATGTGCATATTACTTACTAATATACAATAGTTTTGTTATTATTTAAACATTTTTTTATAAATAATATAAAAAAATTATGTTTTCAAAATGAGATAATTAGAAGATGCGTACCTACTGTGATACGGCGGTGATAAGTGTATAGGAAAAGAATCGACCACATGGAAAAGTAGAATTAAGGAGAATTTTTTGATAGGTTTTGTTCCATAAACATGTCCTATTATACACCAATGATCAATTCAATTACAGAAATAACATATATGGTAGTAGACAGAAAGATTTACCAGTGCTATGAGCCAAGGCCCTCTGGATTGTTCGTCGTTCGTTTTCCTCTAGACAGGCCGCAAGGTAGGGGAAAAAAAATGGCCGACTTATCAGTCGTATGTAGGGTTGCCAGATGGAAATTTGAAAAAGGAGGACAAATAGCTCAAATAAGGAGGATTTTCCTTAAAAAGGAGGACAATGACAAAAAAAGTCATGCCTACAGACGCATATCGAAGAATTTTCATCTTCTGATAATTAATTTATTTCTTCATTTTTTTTATATCATCAATGCAATCGCTATAAAACTTACATAATATAGTTTAGTCACTATTTAAACTATTAACAATGAAACAAGATTTTTTAATGAATTCACTTCATTTTAAACATCATGTTTCACCAAAACACATTTTTTGTAAGAAGTTCTTGGTGCTCTTTTATGAAATATGTATAAAAATCTTTAGTAGACATGTTTTTTAAATTATATTGGATAAGAATCAACGCAAAAGGAGGACATACGGTAGGTTAGGGAGGACAATTTATCGAAAAGGAGGACATGTCCTCCTTTAGGATACCATCTGGCAACCCTAGTCGTATGGAGTTTGACAGCTATCCATATTGGCGGATTGTTCTTTTTCTCATGTTCATAGAACATGTTTTATATACTTGAATGTGACAGATCAGATTTGAATAAAAACATTTTTTCATTTATAATGTTCATTATGACATAAAAAAATAAATTTTATAAATCTACATGGTACAAAAAATCATTTTACGAATTTTTCAAGGTCAATTTTGCAATCTTTAAATAATTCATATTGCATCATTGCATTATGAAAGTTATATTTATAAAAAAAAATATTGAGAAAACCTTAGATTATATATGAGAAAACATAATATTTATTCAGAGTAATTGTATAAAAAGTTTATATCAAAGAATGACAACAAATTAGTATCTTGTTACACGAGCAAAATACAGAATAAATTGTCAATTTTATATAAATAATTATCAGGGAAATCGAGCTTCCTTCAAATGTTTTCAATATTATCATCCAGAATGAGCTAGGTACGTTCATTTATTTTAAATATAAAGAAATCTCTAGCACCTAAATAACCAATAATACCTACAATATAATATAACCTCCTCTTTTTTTCAATCGGTTAAAATTTATCTACTGTACCAACAGATATTCTGTACAAGAAATAGTATATATTCATCATACGGTTGCAGAACAAAACAACGGTAATAACCATATTCAAATTATAATTGATATACTTATGTCTAGAGATGTGCCAATATAGAGTGAAATATAGAATGCCAATTTGTCTATCTTGGGTACAGGATCACATACGAGATGGACGTTCAAAGAGTGAAATAGATAATCTCATCCACCAAGCAAAACTTGCCTTAAACAATCAAAGATCTTTGAGTCCAGCAACTCCGGAAACAATTAGTAAATCTGTGTGGAGTATTTTGCTGTACCTGTATGGTTTTCACACATTATGCAAAGGTGAGGTCCTCAGCAAAATCAATTAAACTAGTCACAATACAACATGTTGATCACCATATTGAAAAGGCATGCAAATTGGATGGTCATGCGTTGTGACATGAGCATCTCTTACACATCTTGTTGGAGGGAATAATTGAGGGATCGACTGACAGAAGGCGTTCCCGCTGGGAGTATATGGAACAGGTGTGCATCGCTGAAGACCAAACAGAGTGGAGGAAGAGATTTACTGCCAAACAATCTCCAAGATGGAAACTGAACAAGTAGAGCTTATATTAAAAGATATTTTTTATCAGTCTTGATACAAAGAGTTATGAATTATTCTAGGTAAATTGATAACTAACTATTCATATTGCATTGTTAATATGTTCATTAATAATATTTGATACATTTATAATTCAATTATCGTTTACTAACTGTATAAAATTTTGAAAACAAATAAATATCTAGGCACATGACTAATTTCAGCAAAATACTAATAAAGTTAATATATTATAAATTATTATCAGGGATATTGAGCTTCCTTCAATTGTTTTGAATATGATTTATTATCTATAACGACCAACGTTCAGCTGTTTAAATATGAAAAATCTAGAACACCTATGTAAAGAACCAATTGTAATAATAAAATTATAAACTTAATTATGTAACTACAAATGATATTCCCTATTAGAAATTTATCTCCTAGAAATTTTAAATTGCATTTTCTAGTCTTTTAACATAATCTAGTCTTAAAAATTTTGCTTGTTTGATCATATAAAAATACTTGACATGATGCATAATATATAGGTACTCTATTAAAATGCACATTTGTAATTTTCTTCTACTAAATTTTATTGACTAACTATTTTTGCTCTAGACGAGCATTCTCTTGAGTAGTGGACCACTCAGAATATGCTCGTCTAGAGCGAAACTAGTTATTCAATTAAATTTAGTTGAAGAAAATTATAAATCTGTATTTTATTGTAATATATTATAATCAAATTCCATCAAGTATTGTCGATAGAAAAAGTTAAAAAAATATGTATACTCAATTACTTCCAAATACCCACCATCTCCTTAGGTCTTCTGTTTCACAAAAAAACTTTTCTTCGAAACCTCATATATTTACAAGGTTTATATTCAAAATACTGTTAGGGAAAAAAGGTTGTTTTAATATAAAAAAAACACAAAAGTATTTGTTTAAAATTTATCAATAACATAGAAGCATTTTCTGTAAAATTACAAATATACTGCAGTTGTCTTTACTAATGGCACCAGTTATTGACTTTCTTTATTAAAAATAAACAAGATAATATCCGCCAGTTCTAATACATCTACCAGGAAGAACTGGCAAAGAAAACTGATGTCTGATATTGAATTTAAAAAATATGTATCCAGTTGAAACATTCATTCTTGTTTATCATACACTTCAATTTCATGTATCATTATGTACGTATAGAAATATGAGTAAATAATTTCTTCAAATTCTATTGAGGAATTTAAAATACATGATACAGGAATAGGAAAAAGGGATGGTGTATTGAGGCGAACTTGAAATTAGCGATACAATAAAAGAACAATATTCTTATTCCGAGCCACAGTGAACAAGGTGGAAATCATGTTATGAGATATAAAAAAAAATGCGCTTAAATTTTGCGAAATCATGACTCTCCCCTATTCCATAGTGTGGCGAGTAAAAATGTTCAAGAGATATATAGAATTCTTTATACGGGTTAATGACCCCGTTTTCCTGGGGTAGGTAGAGAGAAGCGAGCACCATACATTCATTGCCTCACACACATTCATTCGTCTGTTATTTAAACATATTAAGATTTATCCTTTCCTTTGAGAATTTTGTTTACATAGTCATAATACAGCTCTATGAAATATTCATTATTTTTGTTTAGACAGAAGGCACTACTAATAGTTTACATTTCAAATTTCCAGTTATGATTTAAACAGTCTGTTTATGTTATGCCCATTTTAAGATTGTATACATTCTTATCAACAATAAGTTTGAACAATTGATGTGTTTTTAGTTTTTGAAATAAATACATAGGTAGTTACTATTGTTGCAAATATTAAACATGTTCATAGCATCATGTGTTCTCCAAGCTAATTCAGAAATTAAATTCTACATTTGGTAACCCAAAAATTCATTATTGTAAATATGTTCATCAATCAAAACATTTTACATAACTAAAATACAGATTATTCCACACACATAAATTTTACATACATGGCCTTATTTATTTAGATTCAGATCCTTCATACATATTATTTTGGAAAACACAAAAGTTATTGTTATGTATACAAACATTTCTCTTTCCAAATATATTCATTCACATTATTCTTCAATAGATTAGCATTTAAAAACAGCTTTATATTTCGTACTTTACTCAAGTTTTCAATTGAACAAATATATCAGAAGATCAAGATATCCTGTGCTGAACGAAAAGTCAGATACACCTTTACAAAGATGCTGAATATTCTAGATGGTGTATTGAAGAAATCAATACACCTTGAGGTCCAGGCTCCTAAGTTAAATTGTAAACGTTATCTCCAAGTGCTTGGCGATAACGAACAGCGTTTACAATTTGACTTAGGAGCCTTAATTAGATGTCTAGAATTACTGCATAACTCACTTCTTTGCTGAGGTGTATCAAACTAAATACAACTTTATACATGGATATCTTTCATTATATATAATTACTTTTTCATTGAAAAAATATTCAATTAATCATGCATACATTCACACATAAATACCTTCTTTTATAAATTTTATCGAAACTGTAAGGAACCATTCAGTAGGTAGTCAATTATCAACGTACAAAAATACAGCAATTATTAAAATTTATACTTCTGTCTAGGAAAAAAGAATGACTGATGAAAATACTTGTACATAATATAATCATTTTACTTATTTATAATATACATGACATTTTACATAAAGATGTTTGACAACAATAATAAAAGGTATATAAAAAAATTAAATATTATATATATTTAAGACAGAGACAATGGAAGGGCACACATACACATCCAGACCATTGACACACTACAAATTCTCTCATTAACAAATTACATAAAAGAGAATATCAAAAATTCCACGTTTAGGGTAAGCGTATATTTTTATAATAATACATTTACTCTTTCTTTCACCCTGTAATGACATGTGGTGATATTATTGCCAAATTACTATTTATTTAAAAAATATACTTTTTAATATACTTCTTCTCCCACACAAGTCTACCCGCAAACCTCTGACTCTATGGATACTAGGAAAACCGAGCAGACGTTGTCTTGCCTGTGTATAGATAAAAATGGTTGATCCGTATGTTTTATTTTTTAAGATTATAATCTAGAATCTCTCATTATTATTCTGTCCCTTCCATAACTTCAGACACTTCCGTCCCTCCTCAGTCACTTCATTCCTTCCTCAGTCCCTCTTCCATCACTCCTCATTCACTTCAGTCCCTCAGTCACTTTAGTCCCTATTCCATACTTCATCAGTCTCTCTTCAGTCATTTAAGTCCTTCCTCAGTCATTTAAGTCTATCCTCAGTCACTTCTGTCTCCTCAATCACTTCAGTCCCTCCTCAGTCACTTCCGTCTAATAAATATTTTCCTGTAATAATGCGTTATGTGTAATATTAAAAAAAAATACATTTAAATTAAAAAACATTCTTGGGTATGGACTGAACGAATCCCCAATGTTTCATTGCAATATCAAATAGATCATTTTAAAAAAAAATTTGGACCGACTTATGTTACCCTGGTAGCATAATTTTCAAATCCTCATAGTTTCATTTTTCAAAACTTTTTAGTGACAAGTCGAACAAATACTTAAATAAATTTTAATGCAAAATCCTTCTCCGGTGCGCGCTGAACAAATCCCCAAAGTTTCATCGCAGTCGGATGTGCGGTTTAGGAGTCCATCGATCACATACAAAGAAACAAATATACCAACATCCACTTTTATATATCCCCTTTTTGCAAGAACAACGTAACATATAGAAATGTGTTTCTTTTCTTCAATCCTCAAAAACCGTGACGTGATAAACTTTATTTTCTATGAAAACATATTTATTAAAAAAATTCAAACCTTTTTAAATTTTTTTATACTTAGTTCGGTATCTTTAAAATATATCTTAATTTCAAATGATTCACATAATAATTAAAAATGTTACAAGAGCAAAAGGACAAAATTTAACACCGTATAAAATTATTTTTGATTTTAAATTCCAGTTACTAATATTAAAATTCAAAGGTTGGTTTGAAATGTTGAAAATCTTGGTGATTTTATCGGATTGATCCCAAGCTTCATTTTGTTTGTTGGTTCGGACTACGAAATCTGTTTTTCTTTTTGATGGTTCCTTACAACGAGGTGGCAATTTCTTTGATAAATATTCTGGTAGATTGGAGAAAACTGATGGTACAGCATCTTTTTTCAACCTCAATCTTTTTCGATGTACATTAATGATTTGACCTGAAACATTGAAACATAATTATTAGTCAATTTATTTATGGTGATAAATGATAAATAATAGTTTGATGGAACATAATAAATGTCTAAACTTGAACGCACTTATTGTAGAGTTCTTTATATATAATTTTTTGTATATTTTTTTGTTTGTATGATTCTTATTTGTCGGTAAGATATCTGACTCTGAGATAGGTCTTGGGTTCACAGTTTTAAATTGCGTTTTCTGTCTAAATTTGTGAGACTATAAATATCATAAATCAAAGATATTTTGTTAAGATCAAAGTTTAGTATGAAAATGTCATTCATCAAGTCTGAATCTGATCTTAAAATCAACTTCATGGGTAGCCATGCTGGTTTCTTTTTTGAAGTATGTGATTTGACTTTTCATAGCCGTATGAAAAGATTTGTTAACGTTAATTTTCATTCCAAACTTATTTTGTACGTTTTGGTATATTCTTGTGTATTGCTTTTCGGGCAACTACTATGTTAAATATTATCTAACATGCATCCAATAACAAGTAAGTTGCTACATTCTGGAGACTAATTATATTTATCTTCGTGTCTCAGGAGTCAGATATCTATACATACATACCATCACGCCATGTCCCTCACGGGGTAGGCAGAGAGAACCGAACGCCACGTTTTTCTATCTTGACACACATTCATCGCCTCATCAACATTCATATATTGTCTTATACACGTTCATCTGTTGTTCACGCTTCTTACATTTCCATCTTTCAGAATATTGTTTACATGGTCGTGCCATACTTTTCTTGGGCGCCCCCGACCTCTTATTCCATTCCTGTCAGCTTTATATATTTTCATCAGGCGTTCTTCATTCATTCTCCCCAAGTAGCCAAACCATCTCAATGTGTTAACTTTAATTCTGTTAATTACATCTTTCTTCATCTTACATTCTTTCCTTGTATCTTCATTTCGAACTCTGTCATATATCATTCTGTTACAAATTCTTCTAAGCGATCTCATTTCAACTGCATTTATTCTGCTTTCGTACGACTTCTGCCATGTCCAGGTCTCACTAGCATACGTCAGTCACTTACAGAAAAATCACTTACCATCTGTGCAATTAAATGTATCTTCCTTAACTATGTCTTCTTCGCGAAAATGCTTTATACACACACTTGTATATGGAGAAGCAGTTAGGTTGGCTCTTGGTATGCTTTGAATCCATTGCCTTCTTAATGCATCAGTTTTAGGAAAAGAAAAGAAATTTGTATACTTCTTATTGTAATTGGACTGGCATCCAGGAGCACGACAGCCCTTCATATTTCTGTAAAACATTAAATTGATTTAATTGACAAAATCAACAGAAATATATATTGTAACTATAAGGAGCGGGTAAATAAGAAATTTATCAATTTTAGAATACCTATATTATACCAGTTGTCATGACAGTAACATAAAATATCTGAAGAAAGGATCTCGATACAAAAAAATATAAATCACAATCCAAACCTAGCCACGGTTTTAAATATATTTTCTAAAATAAAGATATTTATTTGAAATCAGAAATGCCCTCAAAATTGTCTACATTATAATCGATGGACTCAAATTTGTTTTCCATAAAACATGTAAGGTGGTTTGGGAGAAATTTTGAAAAATAAACGCATCGAAATACTATTCATGTATATTAGTTCGTTATACAATCAAAAACTAAATTTAAACATAAACATACAAAAACACATTATAATTCTATGACAAAAACAAATAATTCAATAATGAAAATATTAATCAACCCAATAATATGATTGTGAACAAATAATACGATCGCCGTGTCACATTTTAGTCGCATTAGTGTGATCATATTTCGAAATATACCTATATATATTTTTCTTAAATAATATGCACTATATCATAATAAATTTGTGTTTAATCACTTCTAAACATTAGATTACAATTTTAACGACAATATTGTATCAATAAAATATTTCATAACCATGAAAATGTTTCTGACATTAAATTTCAATGTATTTACGTTATATATCAAAAATTATGGTAAATAACCAAACAAAATAATATGAAAACGCTTAACTAATGTTTAATATTAATAAATAAATGATAAAAACAATTATATTTGTACTTACGGAGATTTAAAAAACAGCACGACGAACCAACACTAACCGAAAACGAATCAAAATGTACTGATTTCTATGCAAAAACAGACGCCAAGACGCGTAAACCCCCGACTGATACGTCGGCCATATTGGAAAATATTCTCTCATACATTACGGCATGATATAACTGCAAAAACTGCAAATCCAGAGGGCGCTGTATGAGCTATGTTTCCATAGATTTTGATAGCAATATTGCCAACTTTCAGGTATTTTGGTGACATTTCTGTCCTTTACTAAAGTACACGGCATTATTATTTATGAAACGCAACAACTTAAAGGGGACTTTAAATTTTTAAAGAACCTTTAACTAAAGGTTCCTTTTGCTGCTTTTTATGAAACTGGCTGTTAGTCCTTGTACATTTTTACATTATTAGTCAGAACTCACTAAACCACGAATTAGTGCCTAATACGTGGTTTACGTAGTGCGAGGTTTAGTTGGCTAAAACGAGTTTTAACGAAAATGTTATTATATATGTTTAAATATAAATTAAAATTAGTTATTTTCGCAAATTGAATTTTGGTACAAATATATTTTTAGTTTTTACCACTGTGAATACTTGTTGTCTAACCAGTTTTCGGAGCTGACCGCTCCCTCCTCAGGACAGACTTGTACTTTTTTTCAAAATACGTGGATTAAACTCTCATGTATTTTGAAAAAAAATTACAAGACTCTTTTTTCGCTTTTTGCATGACTACCCCAAAATGTTTCGATATGCCACTGTCACCTGCCCCGTCGGTCACATTCCGGCGCGTCCTGAACACTTGAGTTCCCACAAATCCAACTAAAATATCGATATTTGTCAAATATAAATTTATAGCTGGTATTTCTTCGCAACTGACATGGTCTTTCGAGGGCTAAATCAACATACCGACGACGCAGGATTCTGCGAAATATGCACGCCTCTGGTACCTAAGACCCGACGCGTGATTTTTTCAACTACCTATCCAAGTTATATATATGTTATTTTTTTTTTGCGGGTGGCAGTTCTCAGGAGAACACACTTAGGCCGGTTGGCCCTTTGTGATACCACAAGTAAAAGATTCGGGCTGACCTCCCCCTCACTCATCCACCCTGAACCTGCCTGATTGGCTAATAAATGTCATAATGTCTCCTATATCGGCAGACGCTATGTCCATCAGATCATCATAGAAGAAACTTCCCAAGGACTTTCTTCTATTTCTAGAGAGAGCAGGATAGTGACAGAGGAAGTGGACCACCGTCTCTTCCTCTTCTTTGTCTTGGCATGCTCTGCAGTAATCGTATGCCTCCAGCCCCAGCCTTCTGGCATGCTTACCTATGAGCCAGTGTCCTGTTAGTACCGATACGATTCTGGCTAGTAAATCCCTCCTGAACGTGAGTAGTTCTCTGGTTCTTCTGAGGTCATATTTTGGCCATGTTTGCCTGGCAATGGAGCATGTGCTTTCCTCCGACCATCTCTGATTAGCACAGGCTGTCGTCGTCTCACTTACCCGGAGTTTACATGTTGCCATGGGGACTCCAGGTCTATGTTTGATTGTATCTAGAGATAGCAAGGTACCTGCTCTGGCGAGTTCATCTGCCCTGCAATTCCTTGCTATATTACTATGACCCGGCACCCACATGATATGTAGATTGAAACGCTCCGCTGAATCGTTTAAGACTCTGCGACAGTTCAAGGCCACTCTAGAAGATGTACTTACGCCCTTTAAGGCTCTAATAGCCGCTTGGCTGTCTGTGAGAATACGGACATCGTTGTTTGACACTGCGTTGCCTTGTATCCATTCTGCTGCTTCCTGAATTGCCAAGATTTCTGCTTGGAAAACACTACAGTGATCCGGCAACCTGAAAGAAATATTAATATTAAGTTGCTCTGAAAAATACTCCTCCGCCCACCTTACCTTCCAGTTTTGACCCATCAGTGTAAACCACCTGAGCTTCACCATGACGGATCAGACTCTCCTTCCACATCTCCCTCAAGGGAATTTGGGTGGAGAATCTGTTCTCAAAGAATGGTTTGGGAATGACGTACTCGATACCTTCCGATGGTTTTTAAACTCCTGAAGAATTACGGAGTGCCCTATGTGTGTCTCCCTCCAGGGGTTGACACAATTCATTCTTATTGCAGCATTCGCTGCCATTTGCTTTCCTAGGAGGTCAAGCGGCATCAGATGCAGGATGGTGTCAAGGGCTTTTGATGGTGTAGTTTTCAGACAGCCAGTGGTTGTCACATCAGCAGGCTGATTTTGTATAAACACCAGAGGAGAAGAAAGGATTTAAGTACTATTTTACCTGTGGATTTAGCTCGTTAACACCAATGTATGTATGTTTTTGGTATTTTGTAAGCGAATTTTCTTTAGTTGTCTTAACCCCAATAAAATACTCGGGGTTAAAATTATTTATTTATTTGTAGAATAAGAGTTATCTCCTGTCAAATCACGCAACGAATTTACTTCTATATTTTCTATGCACGCGAGTTTGATATTGTAAAATTGACTAATTACAGTAATTACTTGAATTATTTCATCCATAATCATTTACAAGGTGTGTATTATTTATCTTGTACAATATTCATACATATTTCTAAGCAAATTTATTATTTATTTTTTTATTTGACTTGTTTATACATTCATTGTTTTTTTTCGACTTAGGTCTTTGGAGGCTTAATATATCCATTAATATATCATGAATTTGACGTTTCAAACAAAGAAACATGACGTTTTTCTTTGAGTATAATAATATAAAATGAGGATACTAATCACGTTTTGTTTATTTGCAGCATGTCATACTTATTTTTGCGAGCTTTAAAAGACGATGGTCCGTTGGAAATGTCGAACGATGTATTGACTAAAAGTATGTACCTACAATAACCTATCCTAAATTTGTTCTTGATAACATAATGAAATGTTTAAATTTAAATAAATGAAAAAATATTGGAGTTGGTTTTGAAAGTATATTTAAATCAATAAATAGTATTTAAAAGCACATTGTACTATAATATGAAGATAACTAAACATCATATACACATAAAAGTACTAGTTTTACCTTTTTATACTGATTCATATTAATGTGCATGGTATTTATGTAGTGCGTTTGATAATTCACTCACATTTTAAGAGCAGATAATTCTGAAACTATATATTTTGTTGGAAAAAATAGGATATAAAGAAAACACAAGCATGAAAATTTTGGAACCATGATCATTATAGTGGTCAAAGTAAATTATTTTATTAACCTTGTTTATTATTTTTACAGATATGTAATTGAAATCTTGCAATCATCAGTGTGTCGCACATGTTTGGAAGCCATATTATGTAATAGCTTTGCAGTATAGTATAATATGGTAAACTGCTGCAGGAATTCTTGAGCCAGACAGCGTTGAGCTGATACTGAAGATCACTGCTGACATCATATACTATCATTGACTACTTCTACACATGTATATATATAATATCTGCAACAAAGAAAAAACAATTTTACTACTATGTATGATATTTAATTATAAAAATAATAAAAGGCAGACTCAAAATTTCATGAAAAAAATATTACCTATGCTCTTTTTTTGTCCATTCTAAACAAGAAATTATTTATAAAAAAAACGTTAACCCATGATATTACCCAAACAAACATATTTGCGTGTCAATTTTATTAGAATAATCACTTGCATAACAAACAAATCGTATGGGTATAAAATTGTTCAAAATTGAGTCGTTTGACGTAACACCATTTCAATTAAAATTTTATTTAAAACATGTTATTTATAAAAAGCATCGAGTAAATAAGCTATAAAATACAAAACAATGAATGAAAATAGAGTATATACCTTGCTAAATATTAATAAAATTGTTGGGATTATTATAGATGAATTGATAATATATAAAAACACTTTTACAATCATGTAATATTTTAAAGAAAAAACAAAAAAGGTACAACTAACATAGATAACAATAAATAAACCATAGAATTAAATACAATTGTATAGTTATTAATAGGTACCTAACCATATCTAACAAAAAACACACGATTAGCTGTCAAAATCTGATAAATGCGGGTCAATGCGGGTAAATGTACGAGATTGCCATATATAAATTAAACTGGACATAGAAATTTTATTTACATATGGCAAATTTATACTAATGTTTGGGTCACGCCCCCTTCAGTTTTCTCACGGAGTTAACACCGGAAAACTCCATACAAAATACCAAATTCCGAGATTTCTCGGGAGTTAAGACAACTCTTGGTGTTTCATACAAAATCAGCCTGCTGCTAGTCTTTGAACTTTTGCCAGCTTTTTTAGGTGTACTCCCTTTTTCAGGGAATGCCACCATACCACCACTCCATACATCATGATTGGCCTTATGACCGCCTTGTACATCCAGTGTGTCATCTTGGGGTGTAGTCCCCATCGTTTACCCACGATTTTCCTATAGGTGTACAATGCATTTGTGGCTTTACGTACTCTTTCCTGCATATTAGGCCTACAGCTCAGTTTTCTATCCAGGATCAGTCCCAGATATTTGGCTTGAGCTGAGATCCCTAGCGTCACCCCTTCTAGGGTTGGCAACTCAAAGGTCGGGATTACCCGTTTATTTGTAAAAAGGACCAGCTTTGTTTTCTTTGGGTTTACTCCCAACCCATTATTATTACACCACAGAGCTATCCTATCTAGTGCTCTCTGTAAGATTGATGAGAGGATATTGGGGATCTTTCCGGATACCGCTACGGCGAGATCATCCGCATACGCGATAACCCCAACTCCAATATTGTCTAACTCTGCCAATAGGTCATTTAAGGCTAGGTTCTATAAAAGAGGTGATAGAACGCCCCCTTGGGGTGTTCCCTTCACCGGATATCTTTTGATCCTTGAGCCTCCTAGTTCTGAGTTTATGACTCTGTTTCTCAACATATTGTTGATAAATTCTGTGAGCGATGTCTCGATCCCCAATTTCCTCAGGGATTGAGTCATCGCTTTATTCGATGTTATTAAATGCTCCTTCTATGTCCAGAAAGGAGACCAGTGTGTATTCTTTGTACTTCATCGATTTATCGATTCTGTGTATCAGGGTATGCAATGCTGTTTCTACAGGTTTCCCCTTGCTGTATGCGTGTTGAGACTCCGACCATTTTAATGGATTTATTTTACTTCTAATCCTGGTCTCTATGAGTCCCTCTAGCGTTTTTAGGACAAACGAGGATAGACTGATTGGTCTGAAATCCTTGGCTGTGTTATTGGATGTTCTTCCCCCTTTGGGTATGAACACCACTTTTACTTCCCTCCATATCTTGGGGGTATAGCAGAGCTCTATACAAGCTTCAAAGATTGAATCCAACCAGGGTGTGACAGTCTTCGAGGCCGCCTGCAGTTCAGCTGGAATTATACCATCCGGACCCGGCGACTTGTAAGGCTCAAATTCGTATATTGCCCAAGCAATCATTTCTTTATTGAATAATTTACGGGTCTGCGCCCCCCTTCTCGGGCAACCAGCTTCCCTAGGCAAGTCCTGATTACAACCTGGAAAATGCGTTTTTGTTAATAGCTCTAGTGTCTCGGAGCTACTTGAGGTCCAGTTGCCGTCATTTTTCTTAATGTATTCGGGCATCACTGGATCCGTAGCTAGGATTTTGCGAATCCTATTTCCCTCTGGGATTGTTTCAATTTTTGTACAAAAATTTTCCCAAGAGATTTTCTTTGTAGTTTTTACCTTACTCTTGAAAACTCTTTGACTAGCCTTATAGCTTTCCCAATCATTGGTTTTCTTGGCTAGGTTGAATAATTTGCGACATTCCCTTCTCAAGGTAATAATCTCTTCTGTCCACCATGGTGGTCTTTTTCTTCCCTTAGCCGTACGCACCGGGCACGATTCCGTGGTCGCTCGGTTACAAGCCTTGGTAAGGATCTCTGCCATGTCATCCAATGGATATATGTTGCTCTGATCATGTAAGAAGTGTATAAGTGTATAAGAAAAAAAAGAAAAAGTGTATATGTAACGAAAAAAAAAACAGTGCGTGAAATCAGCGCGAAAAATCAGTGCGCTCGTTCGGGAACACTGGAACCTTCGAGGGACTAGGGGAAGAGGCTTGCGGGACGGGAATCGCCAGGTCAATATAAGCGACTGCAAGGGATGTTCTGGATCATTCCGATTACGCCAGCGCACCAGTACACAGTCTCACTCTCTCTTGTTCGCGGGTCTCGCCAGCCAGACCAAGTACCTAACGATTATAATCAACCGTCGTGGACGAAGAGAAATAATTTTTCTTAAGTACTTTTATTAAAACAGTGAATCGGGCCAGCAAGAAAGGGGCCCATTTAAGACTATAAAATTAATATCAGGGCATACGCAGGCGTTACGGTCTACCACAGACTCGCACTGGCGAGGTCCCGCGGACGGAGAGAGGTCAACCTACCAGGTTTTATTTTGGATTATTTTTGTTTGCCCGCTGAACCCACACCCACTCAACTGGAGGGCAATTTTCTCCGCCCTGCCAAGGAGATAACGACAAGCGCCTCTATTGGAAAGGAGGCTCTGCCCAGGAGACATCCGCACCGCCTCTGTAGCAAGAGGCAACCGAGGACCATTGCCGCCGCCCCTGGAGAGGCCGCCCACGAGGACTATCGGCCACCGCCTCACACGAGGCCAATACCGTTCCTTTATAAACTTCGAACATCATCGTTTTACAAAGACTCTCATCGGTTTTTTCTTTGTGTGCACACAAATAGTTTAATTAGAAATTAAGATCTAATTAGACTATTTGTGTGCACAATTTCTTTGTGTGCCTTACTTACAGTAATTTTTTTTTTGTATAACTAATTTTTTTTTTGACTCTTCTCTCTTTTACATATTCCCAGTCTGAAGGCCGTCTTAATTATAGTTAGTAATTAGGTAAATTTAAGATTTAATTTAAGTTTTAATTCCTGGGGAGGATTCACAGCGACGGCTTGCAACCAATAGCTGGCCGGGCAAACCACCTAATGGGAGGCGAAGGGCGGCCACCGCCCTGAGCCTAGGATGTCGCCGAAATCGGCTATGCCGATACAAACCACATCAGACAGGATCGGAACGAGCCACTTTCGGCACCATTATTTATGATTAATTTTCTGCTTATTCTCGTTTAAATTTTGTTGTATTTTGGTGAACGGGATTGTCTAGTACCACCTCAGTGTGAGCACTGAGTACGAAATAGTTTCCCGACAAACAAATTTTAACTTCATATTTAAAAAAATACTTTCCCAACCTCAAACATCTTCTTTTAAACTCTCCCCGGTGTATTACAATTTGTTATAAACCAATATTTTCTGGAAAATTTATTGAGTGCTGTCCACACTTTTTAATATGTGGCAACACCATTTTGTATTGCTAAAAATCCATTGCTTTTCGTGAAACCTCCCCTCTTGAAATATCCGATATATCTTTTCCCGCGGTGTATGTTTTCTCCGAGATATATTTTATGTATGTACCACCAAAATAATTTTTTGCCGTATTACATTGACACGGAAGAATATTTTTTTTTTAATATATCTTTTGTATATATTTTAGACAATGGACACTCCAGTGAACCAAAAGACAGAAATAGCAATAAAGTATGAATATATTCCTTCAATTGACAAATATATTGATGAAGAATTTCCAGATTTCCCAATTGAAGAATGTGAAGTAGATTTAAAAAAAGAAATCGAAGAGCACTCGGGCATTGGAAATGAAGACAAAATAAATACACATATACATGAATGTAACGTCAGTGGGAAGACATTTTCTAGATTAAGACATTCAAACGCGAATAACCTTATTCATTCTGGTGACATACCACATGAATCTAATATCTATCGGAAGACATTTTCTCAAAAAGGAAATGTATACAAACACACAGCAACTCATTCTGGCGAAAAAACAAAAAAATGTAATGTCTGTGGAAAGACATTTTCTCGAAAAAGTACTTTAAACCTACATAAACTTATTCATTCTGGTGAAAAACCACATGAATGCAATATCTGTGGGAAGACATTTGCTCATAAATATACTTTAAACCTACATAAACTTATTCATTCTGGTGAAAAGTCTCATGAATGCAATGTCTGTGGGAAGACATTTTCTCGAAAAAGTTATTTAAACAAGCATAACCTTATCCATTCTGCTGAAACACTACATGAATGCAATATCTGTGGGAAGACATTTGCTCATAAATATACTTTAAACCTACATAAACTTATTCATTCTGGTGAAAAGTCTCATGAATGCAATGTCTGTGGGAAGACATTTTCTCGAAAAAGTTATTTAAACCAGCATAACCTTATCCATTCTGCTGAAACACCACATGAATGCAATGTCTGTGGGAAGACATTTTCTCGAAAATGTAATTTAAACCACCATAAACTTATTCATTCTGGTGAAAAATCACAGGAATGCAAAGTCTGTGGTAAGAAATTTAGTCAAAAGAGTGATTTAAACAAACATACACTAACTCATTCTGGTGAAAAACCACATGAATGCAATGTCTGTGGGAAGACATTTTCTCAAAAATGTAATTTAAACATACATATATTTATTCATTCTGGCGAAAAACCACATGAATGCAATATCTGTGGAAACAGTTTTTCTCTAAAATCTAAATTAAATCAACATATACTTATACATTCTGGTGAAAAACCAAATGAATGCCATGTCTGTGAGAAGACATTTAGTCAAAAAGGACAGTTAAACCGACATAAACTTATTCATTCTGACGAAAAACCACATAAATGCAATGTCTGTGGGAAAACGTTTTCTCAAAAAAGTCATTTAAACCTACATAAACGTATTCATTCTGGTTAAAAACACATAAAAGCAATGTCTGAGGGAAGAAATTTTTTCTAAAAAGTAAATCAAACCTACATATACTTATTCATTCTGGTGTAAAACCACATGAATGCAATGTCTGCAGGATTTTTTTTTCTCAAAAAAAGTAATTTTAACATATGTTAAATAACTCATTGTGGTGAAAATCCACATGAACGCAATGCCTGTGGTATTTTTTTTTCAAAGAAGTAGATTACAGAAATCAATAAATAAAATAGAAGAAATAATTAATAATGAACACCTCTGTTAAGATACAAAAGATAAAAGCAATCGTGGTTTCACTGGATTTACCAATCCCATACCCACAAGCACAGACGACCAGACTACCAGTCAGAATAAGCGAGGCCACAGTCCTTCAACTATATATGCGGGCTTAAGGGACCCCTTTATGATTCTAGTCACGCTCACCACTCACCCACCAACCTCCGACCGATACTCCACTCCCCTCCAAGTAAGAATATAAAGACTTTGCGGGCAGGCCTCTTGCCGCCACCTCTACAGCAAATATATTTATGCTAAAGCCATATTGAACTGTTAGGCTAAGTATGTAGGTACATAGTTATTCACACGATTTATTTTTATATTATTCAGTCAGTAATATTTTTTTGTTCATGCTATGTAATTACTTTATTTTATTTGTGTTTTTTTTTTATTTATTTATTCTTTGGTTCTTAATGTATGTACTTTCGTGTTTAATTTACCTTTCTTATATGTTTTTATTTTTTTATATATCCTCTACTACTGTTGATATGTCTAGATGTTATGAATGTTTATAAATTGTATTTCTTTGATTAAGTTTATACTGTGTCATCTATTATTTTGTTTTGTATAGGGCTGTGAGCCGTGAATGTCGAAAAAAAAATAATAATGATTCATTGAATTTTACAAAAACTATTGTAGGTATTAATATCAAAATAATAGTAGCGCCATCTGGTGGCAGAAATAAAAAGTACCTTTTTAAATGTATGAAATTTTTTCTATAAAATAAAATATTGTCAGTTGTCTTGTCACTTGTCATATGTTGTTTTATTAAAAACAAATACCTTAGTCAACTCATCTTTGAATATCATTCGCTACTCCCACCGCCACCCGTTCTGTATATGGGGACTGTAAACGGCCCCTTCACAGAACGCTCAGTGAACGACAAGAAAAAAAATGCATAGCACGAAAAGTAGCTCATGGAGCCCCTCTAGATTAGCAATCTCAGAACAATCAACGAATGTGAATGGAGAATTCACACTCGTGAACTTCAGATCTTTTAAATGAGATATATCAGGAGTATGACTAAGATCTCTGTAAAAAATTAACCTACTGGGAATTTAACAATAGTAAGGCACCATAACTATGACAAAATTTTTAAAGGCTTTAAAATTATTCTTCGAGATCACAAAATCGGCGTGACCAATGGAAACTAAAAGAGGCCCACTGACAGCAGCTAGGAGCTCCGATCTATGGGAGGATATGTTCCGAAGTTTGGTCTGGGCACTGATGGTACTGACATCAGGCAGAGGAGGTAATATTAAACTGGTGAAGATAACTCTTAAAATTTCCGTGTCCTGTGAAAAATTGAGAAGTCCAAAAGTCGGGGTCAACCAAAGAAGATTTAAGTCAATTCCTCACGTCAGAAAAAAATAATAACGATTTTCTTCCCACTGAGCAAGACAATTCTGCAAATTTTCGAAAACACTTCATTCACTCGGCCCTCAGGAGGGAAAAGAAGAAAATTTCCAATTACAGAAGAACGGCCCCGCATAAGATTTAAAATAACACCTCTACGCTGCATTTCCAGATCTAAGGGTGTCATGCTCGTCAATATAGGCAATGTTTCAGTAGGACTCGTTCCATATGCTTTGGATAAAGCAATAAGAGTGAATATTTGACCTGAAAGCAAAATTCTTCGTATATGTTGAAGCTCACAAGCGTGAGACCAACAGCCAGCCGCATAGCAAGCAATACCAAGGTAAACTGCCTTATAGAAAAGACAAGAGACTCGAAACTATAAACCCCATTTTGCCTTGGCAATGTGTGAGATTTTTAAAAAAGTAGACTTAGCTTTGTCGACACACAATCGTGCATGATTTTTATAACTCGGTTGTCTTTCCAGAACAACTCTATTATTTGAACTTTGAATATCATTATGAAATCTATACCCTCATGTCGTGTTTTCATGTAAAGGTAGTGTGGCAGCACGGTTTTTGACAGCCATGCAGTCAACCAGAAATGCCTGCTCTTTTTTATTGACAAACTTTTATTTTTATTTATTTACATTAAAAAATAAGTTTTTCAATAAAAATATCATTTGACTCTTAAATGTAATAAAAATATCTTAAATGTAGAAAAAACAAAATATATGACGTTTTCTATTGACACCAGGGGACAGCCTGACACTACTAACCAATATAAAATTATTGTACATTATTGCGGAACTCACATACCTACTTGTACTTGCCCCGAACTAGAAAGCACACAAAAATATAAATATTTGGGAACCACAATTGACAATAATTTAAGATGGACGGAACACATTGAAAATATAACTAAAAAAACCCGACAACTTACATACATTTTCAGAAATATTAGAGATATTTTTGATCTGAAAACCTTAAAGACAATATATTACGCACTGGGCCAAACTGTACTCTCATATGGTATTATTGGTTGGGGTGGCATGGCTGTGACAAATCTTTACCCAGCCGCAATTGCTCAAAAGTCGCTTATCAGAGTAATCTGTAGAAAGCCCTATAGATACCCATCTGATGAACTTTTCAAAGAATTTACAGTACTCGACATCCGACAAATATACATTAAAACAATAATCAAACACATTCATCGAAATACCGCACTATATACACCACGATACTTACTTTCAATGGACACTAGAAATAGGAGACTTCTACAGCCAACTACTACACAGACGACATTTGCCCAAAGATATATTCATTTCCTAGGCCCAAAAATATACAACAAAATAATCCCGAACTTTGCCAACTCAATCTCACCAAGTGGGAAAAACTTGGCAAAATTGGTGACCAAGTGGCTCATTGATAGAGGAAGAAATGAATCAGAAAAAGACTTGACCTACATCATAAAATAACAAAATGACAATGCTTTAGACGATATACATGAGACAAATTACACTTACATACATACTTGATTTTCACATTCCTTGCATATTATTACTATTTTCACTACATACATCATACATACATCATGACAAAAATTAATAAAAAATAGTATCACCTCAGAACAGACCTAGGTCTAGTGAGGTGATATATTCCATGTAACTTTTAAGTGTTTATAATCTTATACCAATTTGTTATATATATAATGTTAAAATTTATATGTGATAATTTGTAAATTTTCTGGAAAATAAATAAAAAAAAAACTCCCGAAAGGGAAAAAATCCAATGTTTGCGAATATGCAATTAAAAAAATATTCGATGCTTGCTCTTGTCGTCCAATAACCACTGAGAAGAATGTTCTAGAAAGACAGTGGATGGTACATCACTTCCGCGTCTCCATGTATTTATGTGTTTAATGTACATATATTATAATGATTTTTCCTTCCTAATCCAAATTGCACATTCTGATGTATTCACTGCTAGTAATAACTGCTACAAAAATAGTTGCGTAGCGATGTAAACTTATGTATTGTTAATAAATTTTAATTTTTGTTTTTATCTTATATCATAGTAGTTACAAATTTAATCTTCTCCCAGCCTTTTTTCCCTTGTCTTCCGATCACAGGCAAACATACAATAATTATTAACTATATTTTCATTGTAATATGCATCGTTTTTATTCCTCTATATTTTCATTGTAATATGCATCCATCGTTATGTTTTTTGTTTTGTTTATTTCATAGTGTATGTTTTTTTATATATTTTATAAAACTGTGTTTGTCCCTTAAATAAATGAATAATTGAGATAAATAAAACTTTGTTGGAAGTAGGTACTATTTTAATTTCCTCAATTCCACATTGTTAAAAACCTGGTACATTCATATATTTATTTATTCATTAACTTAATGTACAATGATGGGTTTATTGCCATAAGGTAATTTCTTACAACCAACCAAAGCAAAGTAAAGCATTAAAGTACAATAAAATTATAACAAAAAATGTAACATTATTAAATGTAAATTCACAGCAACAAAGAAAGGAAGAGGATAGAGTTTGTGGGAGGAGAGAGAGGAAGGAGAAAGGAATTTATGTTTTATTTATTAGAATGTAATAAAAGAAGTAAATTCATGTCCTTTTTGATAAGGAAAACATATGCACGTAAGTGTACCGTTGATATCTTTTTGGTCTAATTGATATAGATTAGATAAAACGGGCATCCCAAGAGTTGAAACCAATTCTAATAAAAACATAAATCCACACACATAGCACATATTGGTGTGAATTTATCAAATTTTGAATTTATATATATATATATATATATATATATATATATATATATATATATATATATATATATATATATATATATATATATATATATATATATATATATATATATATATATATATATATATATATATATATATATATATATATATATATATATATATATATATATATATATATATATATATATATATATATATATATATATATATATATATATATATATATATATATATATATATATATATATATATATATATATATATATATATATATATATATATATATATATATATATATATATATATATATATATATATATATATATATATATATATATATATATATATATATATATATATATATATATATATATATATATATATATATATATATATATATATATATATATATATATATATATATATATATATATATATATATATATATATATATATATATATATATATATGTTATATTTGATGTTTTCACGGGTGAAATATGTTATAATATTTTTATCTCGGTTTTCCCGTGTCAGTAGGTCTTGACTAAGACCATTTGTCTTCCGACGTTTCGCCTGAATATCACCAGGCATTTTCAAGGACTTAACGAAAAGCACGCGCGCGACACACGTCTACTCACACTGACTTGACGGTGAGCTTTCAGTGTGAGTAGACGTGTGTCGCGCGCGTGCTTTTCGTTAAGTCCTTGAAAATGCCTGGTGATATTCAGGCGAAACGTCGGAAGACAAATGGTCTTAGTCAAGACCTACTGACACGGGAAAACCGAGATAAAAATATTATAATATATATATATATATATATATATATATATATATATATATATATATATATATATATATATATATATATATATATATATATATATATATATATATATATATATATATATATATATATATATATATATATATATATATATATATATATATATATATATATATATATATATATATATATATATATATATATATATATATATATATATATATATATATATATATATATATATATATATATATATATATATATATGTTAAATCTAAGGTTTTCGCGAGTACAAAATATGTTATTATTAAGTATTTTGGGGATAACCCGCGTCAAATTCTGATTCCCGAGAGAATCAGTCGTCTGCCGACGTTTCGTCTGAATCACATCAGACATTTTCAATAGGCGCCTTGTTAATAAATTTCCGTCGCGAGGGATATTGCGCGCACGTCCGTTCGCGTCGGAAGCTTACCACCAAGTGAAAGTTTGAAAGGAAGCCATGTCAGTTGTTAGTGGAGGGGTGGGTTTCCCCAATGACGTCATTATTGCGTTTTGTTTGGCTTCTAGTGACTCGAGTACTTAACGGTATATTGTTTACAGGTGGATTATCAGTTTTCGGCTTACTAAGAATTTTACTAATGTTTTTAATGTGACTATTGTTTGAAATATCGGTAGTTGGGTTAATTTGATTATTATGGTTTTTCAAAATATTGTTTTCAAGTACACTTGTCCATGCGGTCGGGATTCGAATGCTATCGTCCCTGCTATTCATTATACTGTTGCTTCTTCTATATATTTCTATTGCTTCCCTGTAAATTCTAAATGTTTCATTGTTGATATTCGCGACTACTTTTGAATTTTCAAAGTCTATGGAGTGATTTTCGGTCAATGAGTGATTTACTAGAGATGAAGTTAATTTCCGGTTTTTAATATCTACGCGATGTTCAGAGACGCGTGCCGAGATTCTGCGATTTGTCCTGCCTATGTAAGTTTTTGTGCAATCACCGCAAGGGATTTCGTAAATACCGTGTGACTCTAATGGTATTTTATCTTTCGGACTTTTTAAAAAGGATGAAATTTTGTTGTCTGTTCTAAAAATGGTGCGAATATTATGTTTGTAAAGTAGGTGACTTATTTTGTCAGTAGTGCCTTTTATGTAAGGTAAAAATGCAATGGCGAGTGGCTTTACTTTAGTTGATGTATCTTTTTTATTAAAATTTTTATTCGTTTGATTTTTTATTGCATTATTTATTGTGAAATTTGAAAAACCGTTATTTCGTAGCGCGTTTTTAAGATACTCTAATTCATTTTGAATGTTTTCGGAGTCGGTTATCCTTAATGACCGTGTTACCAAGGTGTTTGCTACAGAGGCGATTTGTGCTGGATGATGGTTCGACGATGCGTGGAGATATCTGTTGGTATGTGTTGATTTTCTGTACACAGTGTGGCCGAGTGTGCCATCGTCTTTTTTGATTACGAGAACATCAAGAAAAGGAATTTCACCGTTGTTTTCGATCTCCATTGTGAATTTGATGTTATTGTGGAGATCGTTCAGAAAATCAAGAAATTTGTGAAATGTCTATATATATATATATATATATATATATATATATATATATATATATATATATATATATATATATATATATATATATATATATATATATATATATATATATATATATATATATATATATATATATATATATATATATATATATATATATATATATATATATATATATATATATATATATATATATATATATATATATATATATATATATATATATATATATATATATATATATAGAACAATATAAAAATTGTTTTTATATTGTTCTTCTTGAGGAGGCGGCTTAGTTTGTCTGTTGTACCTTTAATATATGGCAGGAATGCTATTGACGTTGGTTTAGGTTCTGTTTTCTTAATATTTTTATTATTATAGCGTCTAATGGATTGATCAATGCGTGACTTAGAGAAACCATTCGACATGAGAGCATTTTTAAGACTGTTTAGTTCGTTATTAATGTTATTTGTATCTGATAATCTGAAGGACCGGGTTACTAGCGTGTTTATTACTGAGGATAATTGAGCAGGGCTATGGTTGGACTTAGCGTTTAAATATCTGTCGGTATGGGTAGGCTTTCTGTAAACCGTGTGACCGAGTGTACCGTCGTCATTTTTGATTACAAGGACATCCAGGAAAGGCAGGCAATTATTTTCCTCGACCTCCATAGTGAACTGAATATCGGTGTGGAAACTATTAATGTAATTAAGAAATTCGTTCAGTTTATCGCCACCGTGAGGCCAAATTACAAAAATGTCGTCGACATATCTCCGCCATAAAAGTGGTTTTAGATCAGTATCGTTTAAAATATTAATTTCTAAGAAGGTCATAAAAATATTGGCAATAACCGGACTAAGTGATGAGCCCATCGGGGCTCCTTCTGTTTGTTTGTAAATTTTGTCTTCGAACTGAAAATAAGTGTTATTTAAACAATGGTCGATTAAATTTATGACATCATTAGATAATTTCAACTTAGTTTTCAATAATTCTATTGATTCTTTAATGGGAATCTTAGTAAATAATGACACTACATCAAAGCTTACCAAAGTGTCATCTTTATTTATTTTATAGTTTGACAATATGTTTATAAAATGTTCCGAGTTTTTAACGTAAGAGTCTGATTTTTCTACATGGGGCTGTAGTTCTTTGGCAAGATATTTGGCAAGTGATTGGAGTGGAGAACCGTATGAGCTAACTATGGGTCTAAGGGGTACTTCTGCTTTATGTATCTTGGGTAGGCCGTATATTTTTGGTACTCGCGATGACTTTTCTCGTGGGATAAGTTGTTTTTTAAGTTCAGAGTCGAATTTAGTAGCCATGATTTTAGATTTGGTGGTCTTTTCTAAGTATGTGGTGGGGTCAGATTTATTTTCTTTGTAAATTGGATCTGAGAGAATATCACGCATTTTGGATATATACTCATCGGAGTTCATTAAAACGGTCGCGTTTCCTTTATCTGCTGGCAAAACAATTAAATCTCGATTAGATTTTAATGCCTTAAGGGCTTTAAATTCTTCAGAGGACATATTTCTTATGGGATCGCGGGCTTTTCTCATGATATGGCATGCTTCTTGACGGATAGTTTCAGCTAGTTTTTCAGGTAATTTAGAGATAGCAGTTTCAACACCAGTTACGATCTCTTCTTTAGGTATTTGATAGGGGACAACGCCGAAATTAAATCCTTTCATTAAAACCGAGACGGTGGCATTATCGAGTGACTGGTTAGTAAGATTATGGATAATTTTATTTGAATCTAGATTTGGAGGGTTATACGTTGGTATGCTACGTTGTAGGGTTTCGTATTTGTTTATTTGTCGTTTTGTTGTTAATTGTGAATCGACTTCAACGCGTTGTGTCACTAAATTTTTCGAATATATTCCAGAGCAAAGGGTGAAATAAATTTGACAATTTTAAATGTAGCGATAAAATATTTTGACTGACCTTGTTTAAACTGAAGCGGACGTTGTGGATTTCATCCCGGATGAGAGCAAGGCTGGCCTTATTCAGGATTCTAGTAGATGAACAACGGTTTTGTGCACGTGGTTTTAACTTGAACGCGATAGGTATTATATTTGTATCACGACACCGACGTAAAAAAGATAAATCACATAACAATTTAGCGCGTTTAGACTGTAACTTCTCGTATGTTTTACTCAACCGAAAATTGTCCTCCCCGTAGAGGTATATTATGTTAACTTTAAGGTTTTCACGGGTATAAGATGCAAAACAACTTTTTGGGTAAACCCGTGTAGGATAGTCCTGAGAAGGACTGTTTGTCGCCTGACGTTTCGCCCGAATAACACCGGGCATTTTCGAAAGCCGCCTTAACGTTACCTACTCGAAAAGAACGAACGCGCGCGAAACACGACCGCTCGCAACGAGAGCTCTACGCTAAGTGAGAAGCGCCTGTCTATAGCGGACGGAGTTAAGGCGGAGGGGGGGGGTGCCCTCCTCTCCCCCTTCCTCGGTTTAACCGATTGTTGATGGAGAAAGTTTATTGTTAATGAGTCGGCTTTGTGCACGTGTTATTATTTGTTTGTCAGTGGATTTTTCCGGTACTGGGGTTTTTTCTGTATTTGATGCTAGGGTATTTATTATTGTTGTTGGATTAAATGTTTTATGATCTTAAATATTTAACCATGTCGGAGAAATTCTTATAGCGTCATTTCTGGTGTTCATATTATTGGTGTGTTTAAATATCTCAATTGCCTCTCTATATATTCGTTGTGGTTCGGATCTCAAGTTTGCTATAGTGGATGTATTTTTGAAATCTATTGTGTGGCCTTCATTTAAAACATGTTGTACTATTGATGATGTTATCTTTTTGTTTTTGACGTCTACTTTGTGTTCTGCCACTCGTGAAGAAATTTTGCGATTGGAGCGACCGATATATACTTTATCACACGAATTACACGGAATTTTGTACACTCCGTGTGATTCGAGTGGAACTGAGTCTTTTGGGTTGCGTAAGAAGGTGGATATTTTATTTTCTGTCTTAAAAATTGTTTTTATATTGTTCTTCTTGAGGAGGCGGCTTAGTTTGTCTGTTGTACCTTTAATATATGGCAGGAATGCTATTGACGTTGGTTTAGGTTCTGTTTTCTTAATATTTTTATTATTATAGCGTCTAATGGATTGATCAATGCGTGACTTAGAGAAACCATTCGACATGAGAGCATTTTTAAGACTGTTTAGTTCGTTATTAATGTTATTTGTATCTGATAATCTGAAGGACCGGGTTACTAGCGTGTTTATTACTGAGGATAATTGAGCAGGGCTATGGTTGGACTTAGCGTTTAAATATCTGTCGGTATGGGTAGGCTTTCTGTAAACCGTGTGACCGAGTGTACCGTCGTCATTTTTGATTACAAGGACATCCAGGAATATATATATATATATATATATATATATATATATATATATATATATATATATATATATATATATATATATATATATATATATATATATATATATATATATATATATATATATATATATATATATATATATATATATATATATATAAAAACGATTTTCTTCCCACTGAGCAAGCCAATTCTGCAAATTTTCGAAAACACTTCATTCACTCGGCCCTCAGGAGGGAAAAGAAGAAAATTTCCAATTACAGAAGAACGGCCCCGCATAAGATTGAAAATAACACCTCTACGCTGCATTTCCAGATCTAAGGGTGTCATGCTCGTCAATATAGGCAATGTTTCAGTAGGACTCGTTCCATATGCTTTGGATAAAGCAATAAGAGTGAATATTTGACCTGAAAGCAAAATTCTTCGTATATGTTGAAGCTCACAAGCGTGAGACCAACAGCCAGCCGCATAGCAAGCAATACCAAGGTAAACTGCCTTATAGAAAAGACAAGAGATTCGAAACTGTAAACCCCATTTTGCCTTGGCAATGTATATATATTTTCTTCCATTCCATTCCATTTTCTTATTCTTAAATCCATTAAATCCATTTTCTTATTCTTCTATATATAGAATACAGTGTATCCATATACCTACAGAATTAATAGGATGACGTAAAATTATCATAAAACAAGTTGACATGATTCTCATAAAACATAAATAAAATTCAATAGAAAACACGATATATGCTTTTTAACACTTTACACACTCATGGAGGTTAGTAGTTAACTAGTTAACGAAATTCAATTTTCCTACCTTTTTGTATATCCTGCTGAAATGAAAACATATCAAACAATACTAAAATACATTACATGACAAAGGACAATGTGACAATGTGTGAGTGTGACGTAAATAGTTTTATATCAATTTTTGTTATATGTCCACTTTTCATCATTATAACGTTAGTCTCCCGGACACGATTTTCCTTCTACAGTAACAGATTGAAACATGAATATTTTGATTATTAAGGACAGGAATTAAGGACAGGAAATAATACTTATTAATTTTTCTACGAGATAGGATAACTTATCAATTTAACATGCATTTATAGGAAAGGAATTATTGAGTTTTGTTAGTATTATAATGCTATTAGTAATTTAAAAATTATAATAAATAATAATAATAATAATTTGTATAGCGCCGTTTAATGATTCAAGATCATTCCAAGGGCGCTGTTATTTAGATAGATATTATATTGCTCTACGAAACAAAACTGTTTTCAGTCCCTTAGAGAAAGTGCTCTTACTATTTGCACTGCGGACATCTAGAGGCAATTTATTCCACTTTATAGGACCACTCACACCAAAGCATCGATCATAGTAAGCCGCTTTATTGGCTCTGTCCAACTCCTTTAGGGAGTTGGTACTCTGTGATCCAGAAGACCTAAGTGTGAGATGCCTCCCAGAGAGATCTTTTCTCTGACACAGCTCTTGTATGTATTGTGGTGCTAGGTTATTTAAAGCATTAAACACCGTTAAGCAGATTTTGTAGTCAACTCGCTCTGGACACTTCAACCAATGCAATTCGTTAAGTAGTGGAGTTATGTGACATCGTTTTTCCGCTCCATAAATGCGCCTTGCCGCTGCATTAAACACCATCTGTAATCTATCGAGCTGATACTTTGGCAATCCATCATAGATGCCATTACAGTAATTTAGCCGAGACACAACGAAAGCATTTATAAGTGTTTTTGTCTCATTTTTGGGCAGGCTTCGACGAATGTTTTTCAGTTGTCTTAGTTGGAAAAAGCATGAACTGACTGTTTTAGAGATTTGCAGGTCAAGAGACAACTTATTGTCTAAGTGTACACCCAAAAACTTGACACTTGCAGACGGCAAGAGTTTTTCTCCGTTGATGTTAATAGGAGTACTTTCAATGAGGTGCTGTCGCCGTGGTGAAGCTACCCACATAAACTCTGTTTTTGTTGGGTTTGATTTTAGCTTGTTATGAGACATCCACGTAGCGACTTTTTCGATGCAATCAGCAGTATCCACTTCCAGACGGTTTTTGTTCATGGGACTACAAAATTTGAATAACAAGCGGTCGTCAGCGTAAGCGAAAGAGTCAAATCCTTGATTTTGAATTATATTATCAAGTTGTTTTATGTATAAAATAAATAAAACTGGTCCGAGCACCGATCCCTGAGGCACTCCAAACTTTACAATTTCCGGTAAAGACGTATTATTATTTATCCTCACAGACTAAGAAAATTTCCACAAATTCCGTATTCGCGTTCCAAGAGTCGAAGGAGAATTTCGTGATCAACAGTATCAAAAGCAGCACTCATGTCAAGAATTGACACTAGAGCAATATTCCCAGATTCAATTCCTGCAATAAGATCGGACAGTATTCTCATTAGTACAGTTTCAGTAGAGTGATTTTGTCTGTACGCTGATTGTTTTTTCGGAAACAGATCGTGTTCTTTTAAATACTGCGTCATTTGATTTACAACTGCTCTTTCAAGTAATTTTGAAAGCACTGGTAAATTGGAAATTGGCCTGTAGTTTCCAGCATCTTCCGGATCCAGATTTGACTTCTTTAAAATGGGTGTTATGATAGAAGTTTTTAGAATTTTTGGAACTCTCATTGTTTCGATCATCGAAAGATTAATTATTCTGGTTATAACAGGAGCCAATTCATTTACGCAGCTTTTCAAGAGCCATGTTGGAATAGGATCTAGTGTGCATAGCTTATTTTGACAGGCCATTATCATTTTTGATACTTCTTCCTCGGTTACTGCTTGGAGCATTTCCATTTTTGCATATGTTCTTTGCAGTCCACTTTCAATAGATGTTTTATTTGAAGTGCTTACAGAATTGCGAATATTTTCTACTTTTTTGGAGAAAAAGTTAGCAAGATTTTGTGCATTTAGAGATGTTTTTAATGCTGAAATATCTTTTTCTCTCACCATATCCAGGTTTTGCCACAGCTTTTTTGGGTCGTCTTTATCAGATTCAATTTTATGTACCCAGTAGGAGGCCTTTTTGTTTTTGGTTATATCTCTATATCTTTTTTGCGAGGCGAGCCATTCTTGTCGGCTCAAAGGTGTTTTGAGTTTTTTATACCGTCTTTCGAGTTTTCTCATTTCCTTTTTACTCTCGCGACATTTAGAGTCAAACCATCTACTATCGTTGGGTCGCTTTCGGACTATTTTAGTTTTAGTGGGAGCAAAATCGTCAATTAAATAGGATAATGTATGGCTATACAAAGTTATTATGTTATCAAGGGAGGCACTTGAGATAAAATCAGTGTCACACAAAGATGATTTCTTAAGTGCAAGCGTAAAATCTTCCGAAGTAAACTTTGTCCAGTCTCTACTTGACACAGCTTTATAGGCTGGAGGCGAAAGGGAAAATTTTACTTTGATGACAACAAGTCTGTGATCAGATAGGCCAATATCTATCACTTGACATAACTCGGGTTTCAAATCTTTATGTGACATAGCTACATCCAAAATACCACCCGCATCGTGGGTTGGTGAATCTACCCATTGTACATAGCCAAAATCATTTATAATTCTGTTTAATTTAATAGTGATACTGTCTGTATATTTTTCAAAATTTACGTTTAGATCTCCAACTAAGAAGAAAAAAGAAACAATTTATGAAGTAATAAATTCTACGTGCAAGCAACTTATATAGGATAAAGATGGAACACAAGTTTACTTCATTTCACTCTGTCAGTTATAAAACACAATACTTCAAATATAAAATTAATAAAATATAGAAATTTTTCTAATTGTTATAATTTTTAAAGCAAGATAATGTTTATTCAGATTGTATGTGAAGGAAAATTCAAAATAGTTAAAAATGATTACATTTTCTTATTTATATTCAATTTTTCATGTATTCTCATCTTGTTGCAACAAAAGAAAAATAATAATAAAATTGTTATTGAAAATAAGAAAAAAAAACTTATCAAATCCTGCGTAGCTCTGGTGGAATTGCGCCTTCCAAAATACCACTATTTTGTTTAAATATTTATTTTTTTATCGACCGAAATTTTGTATTTTTAAGATAAAGAAAATAAATATATAAAATAAATATGATTTAGAGTCCAATGATGATCATCCCCGTTCCACAAATAAGCAATAATTATGAAAAGAGAATTAATTTAATTTATTTTAAACAAGCTAATTTCTTAATGAATACTGTATTACGTTCTTCCCGACGACTAATACCCGATTGCTCAGCCAAAACACGCAATCGCTCTCATAGGTATAATCCCTACTCTCCCACCTAACGCTAAGCAATAAAAAAAATATATCTACATATACCTAACTACACGTATACATCGTGTCAACATATAGCTGCTATCCCCGATCTACCCTCAAAGCGAGCATTATGTATCGTCCATAAAACAAACAATAATTCAAATCTTTAAAGAAATAGATTCATCACACTTGGTAAGGATCTCTGCCATGTCATCCAATGGATATATGTTGCTCTGATCATGTAAGAAGTGTATAAGTGTATAAGAAAAAAAAAGAAAAAGTGTATATGTAACGAAAAAAAAAACAGTGCGTGAAATCAGCGCGAAAAATCAGTGCGCTCGTTCGGGAACACAGGAACCTTCGAGGGACTAGGGGAAGAGGCTTGCGGGACGGGAATCGCCAGGTCAATATAAGCAACTGCAAGGGATGTTCTGGATCATTCCGATTACGCCAGCGCACCAGTACACAGTATCACTCTCTCTTGTTCGCGGGTCTCGCCAGCCAGACCAAGTACCTAACGATTATAATCAACCGTCGTGGACGAAGAGAAATAATTTTTCTTAAGTACTTTTATTAAAACAGTGAATCGGGCCAGCAAGAAAGGGGCCCATTTAAGACTATAAAATTAATATCAGGGCATACGCAGGCGTTACGGTCTACCACAGACTCGCACTGGCGAGGTCCCGCGGACGGAGAGAGGTCAACCTACCAGGTTTTATTTTGGATTATTTTTGTTTGCCCGCTGAACCCACACCCACTCAACTGGAGGGCAATTTTCTCCGCCCTGCCAAGGAGATAACGACAAGCGCCTCTATTGGAAAGGAGGCTCTGCCCAGGAGACATCCGCACCGCCTCTGTAGCAAGAGGCAACCGAGGACCATTGCCGCCGCCTCTGGAGAGGCCGCCCACGAGGACTATCGGCCACCGCCTCACACGAGGCCAATACCGTTCCTTTATAAACTTCGAACATCATCGTTTTATAAAGACTCTCGTCGGTTTTTTTTTTGTGTGCACACAAATAATTTAATTAGAAATGAAGATCTAATTAGACTATTTGTGTGCACAATTTCTTTGTGTGCCTTACTTACAGTAATTTTTTTTTGTATAACTATTTTTTTTTGTTTCTTCTCTCTCTTACATATTCCCAGTCTGAAGCCCGTCTTAATTATAGTTAGTGACACTCCTTCGCTTCACGCTGTCCGGAGACTCAGATGGCAAGGCCGCTGACCGGCTCCGAACAGCACTCAGCGTAGACGTGTGCAGTTTAGGTGGAGCGCTAGGGACGACGTGAAGCGTCGTCTCAACGTGTCACTCACCTCGGATAAACTGTTAAATACTACTGGACCAAGGTAAGAGAACATTTAAGGCCACTCACCGTGAGGACGTGGTCTCCCAGCTTGGACCCCTGTCGATGATGGTGGATCGACAGCCCACCAGGCGTAGTCTGCGTTGACCTACGGGTCGGTGGACGTCCTCGGCCACTGGGAAGGTCCGTGTTCAGCCCAACGTATGCAAAGAAGATTTAAAACTTATAGTTGGCTTAGAGCCGATGGAAACACCTAGGTGGCACAACCTGACCGAGGGAATCCGTCGGACGAAACCCTGGCAGGCGACTCGCCGAAACGCGCAAAGGCCTCTACGGTTCAGCCAAGGCAACAGTCTCAGGAAAAACCCAGCCAGCTGCACCAGGCTTGGCTCAAGTTAGAGTTTCTTACTTTCGTTGGGTAGAAAAAATACAATAAAAATTATTGCCGGCTCTGGGGCACCGGACTTGAGACGAGAAGTTATTTATTAATTTCTACTGCTGGCGGCTCGGCCAGACTTTAAAAAAATTTTTCTTTTTGAAAAAAAAAATAAAATTGATGTTAAAAGAATCGTTCCTCTTTTTTAAAATTAAAATTCTTTTTACACGCGGCAAAAACTCAGCGCGCCTTTTTTTCTCCCAGCTGACAAGACAAAATGTTGCCATTTTATAAATAAAAATATCCCAAGTAATAAAAAAATATTTCCCCAAAAATGAATGGTGCTTCCCGCGGTATTTTGGGTAGGTACCCGAAAATACTCGCACGTCATATAGGGGCGTCGGATTTCTCTCGCTCACGTCACTCGTGACGACTGACCGGCCGGTATCAATCGCCACCTCCAATTCGAGAGAAACCCAACGTCCCGATACGTGCTCAATCCTCCCGAAAGCGGCTAGGCAAACGCGAAACCCTGCGCGGGCGGTCAAGTCCGGAGGTCGAGGCCGAGTGCCGAGAAGTCAATGCGGGAATGTGGCTCGTCTCCGCCAGTGGGTCATCCGAATCCACTAGGACGTCCGGAGTTTCGAGGTCGGAGTTCTCGGAGGAGGACTCATCCGTCTCTCTTCGGTGAACAATTGGTGACGGTCCTCGCTCCGCGAGGCGTTCCACATGATGTTCAGGTCTCGCGACCCCTGACGCCGGCGCCGCTTTCATGTCGTCAGCGTGCACCTTCACAGGCCTGCCACTCCGTTCTACCCAGTAGACGTTCCCCCGGCCAACAGTCATGAGGACCGTGCATGGTCCACCCCACTTAGGGGCGAAACCGGGATGCCTGTCTCCGGAGGCATTCGTTCTAGGATGTTCCCTGATAAGGACCTTCTGTCCCGGCAGAAAAACGGGGCGCGGCTCCGTGGGCCCCATATACCTCTCTTGGTACTCCTGCTGGTGAGCCCTTATATCTTCGTCCATGGCGACTCTCTCTCGAGCCGCGGCATCTGAGGGCGGGGCATCATCCGGCTCCTTCAGCTGCCACTCTCCGGGTCTGGCCAGAGAGTAGCCAAAGAGCGCTTGGCTTGGCGTGACGCTCGTGGCTTCATTTCGTCTACCTCTTAGACCTACTAGAACGGTAGACAAGTGCTGGTCCCATGTGCGATGGGGGTAGCGTTGGAGGGCAACCCGGAGACCCTTTTTAAGCTCCTGGTTCCTACGTTCAGTGGGGTTTGCCCTCGCGTGGTAAATAGCCGTGGTCCAGTGCTGGCACTGCCATCGAGCAATCGCATCTGTCCACAGTCGATGACCGAATTGTGGCCCATTATCAGTGAGGACCGCCTTAGGATACCCAAAGCGAGGGTAAACTTCCCTCTCGAGTAATTGGACTAAAATTGAGGCCCGACTTGTTTTTATAGGGAAGGCTTCCACCCATCGGGTGTACAGGTCAGTCACTACGAAAATAAACCTTTTTCCTCGGTCCGTCCTGGGATACGGACCCATGATATCGGCAGCTATCAGACTGAACGGCTCCGTTGGTCTGATTCCTCCCTGCGGCGCTCGCTGGCGGTTGGGCCCCGCCTTTGTTGTGGCACACACCATGCACGCTCGGACGTGATCGCGCACGTCTTTCTGCAAGTGTGCCCAGAAGAACAACTCTCTTATTGCTCTTCCGGTTTCCTCCGCCCCTGGGTGACCGGCAAGGTCAGCATCATGATACTCTGCCAGTACTCGCGGGATAAATGAAGAAGGCACCACCAAACAGGGTGGCCGGTTTAGCGATACCCTCCAAAGGAGCCCATCTCGCACCTCATGGTTCCTTATGAACCGTCGATCGCTTGGCCTCGTTGCTTCAGCTTGCGCTTCGTGCAAACGTTCCCATCGTTGGACGAGCAATCGTATAACCTCGTCCGTTTGTTGCGCCGCTCTGACGGCGAGCGCAAAAGAGGCTTCCCCGGACACATCGGGCAAGATTTCAGAACCTAATGACGATGTGGTAGAGTCCCTGGACCCAATACACATAACCGCGGCTTGGCGGTCGACAGAGTGATGACTCGGCCCGACGCAGGGGTACATCATGCGATCCTCCTCGCCCGATAAGTCGCCTAGCGGGACATCCATCGGATGCCTCGACAGAGAATCAGGAAGCTGATTCTCCGCCCCTGGGCAATGCACTACATCAAAAGTAAATTCCTGGAGTAGTAAAGCCCACCTCATCAGCTTCGCCCTACTGTCCTTTCCCACATTCAGCCAGGTTAGGGCACGATTGTCTGTATACAGGGTGAAATGGTGGCCCTCCAAGAATGGGCGGTATCTCTTTAACGCCCAGACGGCCGCTAGAGCCTCCTGCTCGTTTGAGTGGTATTTCTGCTCAGCGGGATTGAATCGCGAGCTTGCGTAGGAGATAACGTCTCGTGTTCCATCCTCCCTTGAATGAAACAGTACGGCCGCGACTCCCAGCTTACTGGCGTCCGTCTGCAGGCAAAATTTTCGGCCAAAGTCTGGACGGGTCAGCTGGAGTGGCTGACTCATGGCCTGCTTAATAGCCTTCATCGCTGCTGATGCTTGCTTTGTCCATTTGAAAAGCTTCTTCAGCCGAAGCAAGTCCGTCAAAGGCGCAGCCAGTTCCGCAAAGCGTGGCACGTATTCCCGGAGCCAGTTACAAGTTCCCAGGAAACTTCGTACTCCCTTGCGGCTTGTAGGTTCGGGTGCTTCTTGAATAGCGCGTTCGTGTACTTCTTGGGGACGAGTACCAGTGGCAGTAACTACGTGTCCCAAATACTGGAGGGAACTCGCTCCAACAATGCACTTCTCGGGGGCGCAGCGCAGGCCATACAGCGCCAGACGCTCCAGCACCAACCGTAGGTGACGGCAGTGCTCCTCCCACGTCCCCGAGAAAACGATAATGTCATCCAAGTAGACCATGCAGAATTCGCGAACGAATCCTGCTAGCACTTGCATCATCGTCCTCTGGAAACTGGAGGGCGCACCAGCCAAGCCAAAAGGCATCACCCGAAACTGGTAGCGGGCACCGTCCGGCGTCGTAAAAGCCGTCAGCTGTCGAGATTGAGGAGCTATCGGGACCTGCCAATATCCCTTCTTTAAATCGAATGTTGTAAATATCTTCGCTCCGCTCAAGTCCTTGAGCGTGTCACTTATGACTGGCAGAGGAGAGGCTTCGGGCACCGTCACTGCGTTTAGACGCCTGTAATCCACGCAGAACCGCCGGCCATCCTTTCCCTTCCGTGCAGCCATCACTACGGGAAAGTTATACGGCGACTGACTAGTCTCGATAACGCCATCAGCGAGCATCCCTTCCAACTGGACGTAGAGTTCACGCTTTTTCTCGTCAGAGAGTCGGTGAGGGCGAACGCTTATCGGACGGGCATCGGTTAAACGTATTTTGAGCTCGGGCACTCTAGCAGGGCCGCTGAATGGGAGGAAAACTTCATGAAGATCCTCCAAGACCTTCTGAATCTTGTCCCGATGAAGAGCGGGGATATCGTCGCGAGATGGCAATGTTGCGGAATTCGGAGTTGGACACGGTTGCTCGGGGATCAGGTGGACGCTCGTCCGCTCCCTCTTTCCGAAGTTTACGCATTTTCTACAAAAGTCCACGCAGGCCTCTTCCTCGGTGAGCCATGGCTGACCGAGAATGACCTCCTCGCGTAAGCCGTCCACGACAAGAAAACTTGACACGGTTCGCAAATCTCTGGTCGACCACTCCAAGGTCACCTCCCCTTGCACCTTCATGGTCATGCTAAAGTGGGCAAGTCCCAGCGACGGGAGTTCGGTCACGGAGACATCAGCTTCGGGGGGAACCAAAGCACTCCTAATTAAGTTGTGGGAAGCCGCGGTATCAATAAGTGCTTTGCACTGCTGATCTCCCAGTTCAATGCGTATCCGGGGAAGATTCGCCTGTCGAGTGACCAGATGACATTCCGCCTCACTCGATTTAGATGACGGGGCGCTATCGAACTGATTTCTCCTGCCCGCGGCCAGAGTCGGGTCTAAAACAGTGACGCCCCCAGAACGATCGATTTCTCGATCCACTCCTAATGTCTCCGGCCGGTTGGGGGCTGTCGCTCTCCGGCCGGGGACTGCGCGTTTTTTGCACGCGCCGTTTCTTCCTCCAATCTCTTCAATACTGGGCACAGTCTCTCAGAGGACGGGTCCTTGGTTCTCCACGAGGCTGCTCAGGGTTATTCGGAGTACGCCACGACCGCGACTGCACTTCATCCTCATGGCGACCACGTACGCGCTCTTGGCGATCGTATTGCTGCGGTCGTCGGTCGTCCTCGCGTCGACCCTGTGTACGGCCTTGATAACTGTATTGCGGCGGCGCGTTGTCCGCACGACGTCCCTGTGCGCGGTCCTGCTGGCCACGTCGTGTTTCGGGTCTGGGGTCACGGTACCTGGGCGAAGAATGACGGTCATCGGCGGCTTGCCATCTTCGTGTCTCTGGTTCTTCGTATACTGGTATTTGGGGCCTCCCGCCGTCATTTAGAGTGAGCTCGAATGGTCGCGTGCCCATCCGCTCGGCCTTTCCCAAAAGCCGGTCGTACGGCGCACCTGCCGCGGCCCATACTTCGAAGATCTCTCGGTTCCGGGGGGTCATTAATTCTACGATTCTTTCGACTAGTCCTTCGTCCATCTCCTCACCCGGGAATAATCGACGAAATATGTCCTGCTTATGAGTCAAATATAGCAGGACGCTCTGCTCTTCTGCTTGCGTACCAGCATGTAAATATGCTAGAAGGGCGGAGCGGACAGACTCGGTCCCAAAGCTCCGTCTTATGAGACCTTTGAACTGATGCCACGTCCACAAGCCTTGTTGGTACTGTGACCACCAGACGCGAGCCCGTCCTCGCAGTTGTTGAACTGCCTTCTGGCATTTCAGGGTTTCGCTGTCCTCGGTTCGTGAGAAATGACGGTCGCAGGCCGACAAGAAACTCTCCGGGTCTTCGGCTAGGCCTCCCGAGAATGTTTCCTCCAATTTTGTGCTCGACGGCACGTAGACCTTGTAGGTGGGCCGTTTGTCCTCAGTTTCCTGTGGTGGGTCGTAACCGCCTGGCGGAGGGGAAACGGTGCGGGAGCCGCTCTCGGGAGGAGATCGCGCGGCAACAAACATTTCGGAAGCAAAAAGGCGGCGAGATCCCCTTACTGGCGACGGACCCGTAAGCGACCCAAAAATATCCTCCCCCCCCGGTCCAAATAAAAAATCCACGCGCCCTAAATCGATTCTCTCAGAACGGGGTAGTTCGAACCGGTAAGGGATAACCGCAAAACAGTTAATTACATCAAATCATTCAATTAAATATACTCAATAAAATCGGCGTTGATAAAAACACAATAAATAATCATCAATAAACACTGGAGTGTTGAAAATTAAAATAAAAGTTGTTAATTCAATTAATAAACAAATGGCAATAAATAAAATCAATTCTTAAAATAATTATAAATAACAATCAACAATTAAATCAATAAATAAAAATAAATCCTTAAAATAATTAAGAACAAGCAATTATAATTTAAAACACAATTATCGATTATTTGAAATAACTATAAATATATAACAAATAATCCAAACACGAATATCAATAATAAAAAAAAATAATTATAAATAAGTAATAATTAATCCAAACTCGAATATCAATAATAAAAAAAATAATTATAAATAAGTAATAATTAATCCAAACTCGAATATCAATAATAAAAAAAACAATTATGAATAAGTAATAATTAATCCAAACACGAATATCAATATTGAAATAATGGAATTTGCATTAATTATCATAATATTTTTCTTTAGTTAGATTAATAAACGATCTTGTTCAGAACGATAAAAATATTTTTTCGATATGATTTTTGATAGCCATATATATTATTCATAGAAAAAATATTTTGAAGACAATATTTTCTCTATGGCTTGTAGCTGTCACTGTCAAAATCTAACTATATAAATCAGTTTGATTCAGCCCCAGCACAACGTTATTTAATTTGAGCTATTTTATACAACAAACTGCAATGCAACGTTTGTCGTGTGTCCGAAGCAGCTGTTGCCAGTGACGGACAACTTCTGAATCATCTAACTACGGCCAATTACACAATATATATCTCGAACTAACTTCAACACTGATGTGACGGCCAAATTCACTCATGACAGCTATTGCCAGCTACAATAGACCAATATCGAACCAAAATCGACAATCACGGAGTACCACAACTGATGGGCGATTCCAACGATCATCGATCAACGATCAACGAGTATTATATTCACAACTCCAACATTTGCAGTGCAAATGGGCTTCAATTTTAATAAATCATTATGGTTCTTTAACCTGACATTCAATGTTGACTCGATATCAGTCTCTTAGATATGTACGCAATAGCCTAGATAGCTTTACTTTTATTACGTACATATGTTACATTCATTATATTTGTCTTTTTAAGATAACCATTTAGTATCTATATTAAACCGTTAATCTTCAAGATTACTATTTAGTATCTATACTAAACCTTGTAAAAATGTTAAAACACATTATTGAGACGCACTGAGCGCTAATCGTACCTTTTATTATTAATCATTCACTTTAAAATCGTTTACTTATACTCAATTTGTAAAACAGTATATTTATAACAATAAAACAAGAATAAAACATTATTTACCTATAAATTGTTTCACATTTGTATTTCAAATAGAATGAATTTAAAATAACATTCTCTACTATGAATGTCCAGCATACAATGGGTTTTCCATTGCTACTTGTAACAATACTTAATATAAAAAATATTTATAATTTGCCCATTCTGAGAGTTCCACTTAGGGTCGCTGGTTCGTCCAAACTCTCTCGTTTGGATGGAAGGCCCCTCTGTTGGGAGACAATCTGACACTCCTTCGCTTCACGCTGTCCGGAGACTCAGATGGCAAGGCCGCTGACCGGCTCCGAACAGCACTCAGCGTAGACGTGTGCAGTTTAGGTGGAGCGCTAGGGACGACGTGAAGCGTCGTCTCAACGTGTCACTCACCTCGGATAAACTGTTAAATACTACTGGACCAAGGTAAGAGAACATTTAAGGCCACTCACCGTGAGGACGTGGTCTCCCAGCTTGGACCCCTGTCGATGATGGTGGATCGACAGCCCACCAGGCGTAGTCTGCGTTGACCTACGGGTCGGTGGACGTCCTCGGCCACTGGGAAGGTCCGTGTTCAGCCCAACGTATGCAAAGAAGATTTAAAACTTATAGTTGGCTTAGAGCCGATGGAAACACCTAGGTGGCACAACCTGACCGAGGGAATCCGTCGGACGAAACCCTGGCAGGCGACTCGCCGAAACGCGCAAAGGCCTCTACGGTTCAGCCAAGGCAACAGTCTCAGGAAAAACCCAGCCAGCTGCACCAGGCTTGGCTCAAGTTAGAGTTTCTTACTTTCGTTGGGTAGAAAAAATACAATAAAAATTATTGCCGGCTCTGGGGCACCGGACTTGAGACGAGAAGTTATTTATTAATTTCTACTGCTGGCGGCTCGGCCAGACTTTAAAAAAATTTTTCTTTTTGAAAAAAAAAATAAAATTGATGTTAAAAGAATCGTTCCTCTTTTTTAAAATTAAAATTCTTTTTACACGCGGCAAAAACTCAGCGCGCCTTTTTTTCTCCCAGCTGACAAGACAAAATGTTGCCATTTTATAAATAAAAATATCCCAAGTAATAAAAAAATATTTCCCCAAAAATGAATGGTGCTTCCCGCGGTATTTTGGGTAGGTACCCGAAAATACTCGCACGTCATATAGGGGCGTCGGATTTCTCTCGCTCACGTCACTCGTGACGACTGACCGGCCGGTATCATTAGTAATTAGGTAAATTTAAGATTTAATATAAGTTTTAATTCCTGGGGAGGATTCACAACGACGGCTTGCAACCAATAGCTGGCCGGGTAAACCACCTAATGGGCGGCGAAGGGCGGCCACCGCCCTGAGCCTAGGAAGTCGCTGAAATCGGCTATGCCGATACAAACCACATCAGACAGGATTGGAACGAGCCAACTCTCCCCGGTGTATTATGATATATACATAGGTATTATGATCAAGATATTACCATGGGTTATGGTAGCATAGAAGCCAAACATCTATTATTTTGTTTCAACAAAATACCTTGATTCTTGGAAAACTTTCTCTTATAATGGTTTTATCATATTAACGGGTCTTTGGGTCCTTAATGTGTTTAAACAATGCTTATATTTTGTAAATATGTCAGTTCTAATAATTTTATATTCAATGCATATTCCTGGAACTTTATACTTTCTAACTTGGTAGGTGAAATGGAGGCTTCCTATTGGTAGATGGTAGAACGCGCCCCGCCGCGCGGTGGGGTAGCTCCTCCCTCCCTGTCTCCAGCGGTGAACGCGATAGCTGGTTTGGTATCAGTATTGAATAGACGTTCTGCCGGGATAGACGAATTTTAACTCACGCGTACGAAAGATAACTTATATATTTTTTTAAACAAAACGAACGTAGATCGCGAACGTTAAACAAAAGTCTTATCTCTGCGAGGCGTCTGCTTGATACTCAGCATTAAATTTCATATTTGCATGGTAGTGCATAAGTGTGTTTCAGGTCCATACATAACCAACGAGGGGTGAATTTAAGATAGTTTAAGTTACTATTAAAAATAACTTTTAAGAATAAACATAACTTAAATAATCGTATAATAGTGAATAAGTGTGTTTCAGGTCCATATAACCAACGAGGGGTGAATTTAAGATAGTTTTAAGTTATTTTCAATTAATAAAAAGTGATATTATGTAGTGTAAGTGTTTCATCTATAGACCCGGAACGAAAGCAGCGGTTGGTAAGATCATTCTGATTTATTATTATTTGTTTTCGATTTATTATTATTTGTTTCGTTTCGTTATTTATTTTAGCAAGATTGTCATCAATATTACACGTGCATTTCATGTATTTGATTATTCTTTTCAGCGGCCGTCATCACTGGTTTTTCTAATTTATTTTCTTTTTAATTTTACAGCAATTTTTATTAACCGATAATTACTATTACGCGTGTATTTCTGTCAATTTAAGCATTGTTTTATTTTATACGCTCAACACGTTCTTTCGTCTCCACCATATTTAATTATTGTATTGACTAGCCGGCATGTAAACACTTTTATCAACGCTCTTCTTTGTTATATGCGATAACAATTACAAACAATTTGTTATAAACCAATATTTTCTGGAAAATTTATTGAGTGCTGTCCACACTTTTTAATATGTGGCAACACCATTTTGTATTGCTAAAAATCCATTGCCTTTCGTGAAACCTCCCCTCTTGAAATATCCGAAATATCTTTTCCCGCGGTGTATGTTTTCTCCGAGATATATTTTATGTATGTACCACCAAAATAATTTTTTGCCGTATTACATTGACACGGAAGAATATATTTTTTTTTAATATATCTTTTGTATATATTTTAGACAATGGACACTCCAGTGAACCAAAAGACAGAAATAGCAATAAAGTATGAATATATTCCTTCAATTGACAAATATATTGATGAAGAATTTCCAGATTTCCCAATTGAAGAATGTGAAGTAGATTTAAAAAAAGAAATCGAAGAGCACTCGGGCATTGGAAATGAAGACATAATAAATACACATATACATGAATGTAACGTCAGTGGGAAGACATTTTCTAGATTAAGACATTCAAAAGCGAATAACGTTATTCATTCTGGTGACATACCACATGAATCTAATATCTATCGGAAGACATTTTCTCAAAAAGGAAATGTATACAAACACAAAGCAACTCATTCTGGCGAAAAAACAAAAAAATGCAATGTCTGTGGGAAGACATTTGCTCATAAATATACTTTAAACCGACATAAACTTATTCATTCTGGTGAAAAGTCACATGAATGTAATGTCTGTGGGAAGACATTTTCTCGAAAAAGTCATTTAAACCAGCATAACCTTATCCATTCTGGTGAAAAACCACATGAATGCAATATCTGTGGGAAGACATTTGCTCATAAATATACTTTAAACTTACATAAAATAATTCATTCTGGTGAAAAACCACATGAATGCAATATCTGTGGGAAGACATTTGCTCATAAATATACTTTAAACCTACATAAACTTATTCATTCTGGTGAAAAGTCACATGAATGTAATGTCTGTGGGAAGACATTTTCTCGAAAAAGTCATTTAAACCAGCATAACCTTATCCATTCTGGTGAAAAGCCACATGAATGCAATGTCTGTGGGAAGACATTTTCTCGAAAATGTAATTTGAACACACATATATTTATTCATTCTGGCGAAAAACCACATGAATGCAATGTCTGTGGAAAGAGTTTTTCTCTAAAATCTACTTTAAATCAACATATACTTATACATTCTGGTGAAAATCCAAATGAATGCCATGTCTGTGAGAAGACATTTAGTCAAAAAGGACATTTAAACCGACATAAACTTATTCATTCTGGCGAAAAACCACATAAATGCAATGTCTGTGGGAAAACATTTTCTCAAAAAAGGAATTTAAACCTACATAAAATTATTCATTCTGGTTAAAACTACATAAAAGCAATGTCTGGGGGAAGAAATTTTTTCTAAAAAGTAAATCAAACCTACATATACTTATTCATTCTGGTGTAAAACCACATGAATGCAATGTCTGCAGGATTTTTTTTTCTCAAAAAAAGTAATTTAAACATAATATGTTAAATAACTCATTGTGGTGAAAATTTACATGAACGCAATGTCTGTGGTATTTTTTTTTTCAAAAAAGTAGATTACAGAAATTAATAAATAAAATAGAAGAAATAATTAATAATGAACACCTCTGTTTTTTTTTATTTTTATGTAATTACTTTATTTTATTTGTGTTTTTTTTTATTTATTTATTCTTTGGTTCTTAATGTATGTACTTTCGTGTTTAATTTACCTTTCTTATATGTCTTCTTCGACAAACGATTGTTTACTTTGTGGTAACATTTTAAATTTACAATAAAAAAAACTTTGTTTAAACCACTTGTTTTATTCAAAAAATGAATAACACCTCTACATGTTTCGGGAACCACGTTCCCTTCCTCTGGAGGATACAAAGTATACTAATGACATAATGAACAATATAGACTTTAACTAACAAGGTGGGTGTAGTATAGGCGGGGTAAAGGGTGGGGGGTTTGCAATAAAATGATAGGTTTATTCAGGAGTGGGTTTTTTCGCTATTGATTGGGAATATATTTAATATTGGATTGTTGGGGAAAAGTATTTGGCTATTTACAATATTATTTTTCTGATTGACATTCTTTCTTATTTCTAATACTTCCAAACTATCTACATAACTGTCTATGGTTTAAATTATTGTGGAGTATTTTTAAACCTAGATTAATGTTGAATGTGTGGTTATTTTCAAGTAGATGGTTTGCAAATTCGGAGTAATTATTACTATTCATACATCGCAAATGCTCCTTGATTCTAGTTTCTATATTTCTACTTGTTTTTCCTATATAAAAAGATGAGCAATCGTTACAATTTAATTTATAAATTCCCGACTTTTTATTTGATTATCCTTATCTTTATTGTTCACATTATAATTTTTAAATTTGTTATTTGTATAAAACGCGGGTTGAATATTATTTGGAATGTTTTTTGATATACTGTTTGAAATTTTTCTGTTGCAAAATAATATTTTTCTCCATTTTTTATTGTTTTCCTTTTGATGTGCATATAAGTATGCTATGTCATATTTTTTCTTATTTTTTTTTTGTTTAAAAGGCTATCAATTAATTTACTATTATAACAATTAATATATTTTCTGTAATCCTAATATTAACTAAAAGGATACCCGAAGAGTTCTATTTAATAAATTAATACTATACCTATATTAAGGTCTCATAATTTTAAACTTATGTCGAATTTCATGAAACCACATATACAATGGCATTCATTCATACATAACAATTTTATGAATATTAGATTAACTATGTTGTGCTATTTCATTGTGGTTTTAAGGGATAAAAGTATGAGCATGTACTAATTATAATTACTGAGATAGAGGAACAATTAGCATGTAGTTACTTAATCATAATTAAGGAGTGAATAAAGGTTGATCTATAGTGGGCCCATGAGGCCAGGTGAATACCTATAACGTGTGATTTATAAGTGAGAAAAAGTGAATTAACTTAAGGCCGAATATATCTACGAAAAGTGCGACAAATTAATTAAAATTAATTAATACCTACGGTTAGATATACAGTGGGAATTTTGGCGCGAGAGTAGCATCCCGGCAGTAGACCACAGAGAACGCGGGTATGGAAGGGAGGCCTACCCCGCGCAGCCCCTGTCAACCAATAAAACTATGGTTCGTCACTTCACCGCCCGATCTCGCCGAGTTAAGATCGTCTCACGTCGCAAACCGCCCGTCCCCTTTGCGCAAGTTTTTCTTACTAAAACTTAGACACATATCAAGTTATCATCAGTATAAGTAAATAATAATTGTATAAACGAAACCATCATCGCGTCCGACAGCTGGAAGAGTCGGAAGGGACAGTGGCGAACGGCGTGCGCAAACGAAAAAAAATCCGCGGGCCTTCCCGTTATACGACGTCTCCTGTCCTGAAGAGGACGAAACATTGGGAAGTCCCAATCAGTACCTACAGCCGAACCAGGGTAAGCAAAGAGCATCCGCCCTATACCGTAAGTGATTTTGACATTTTATTCTTCGTGGTCGTTTTCATCACCAAGACAGACCTCCTTTTTACCCCTCCAGTGAAGGACAGACTATAATTGTGAGAAAGGACTCAAGTGTAGGTTTAAGAAGTTTATTGGGACTATTTAGAGTTAATTGTAGATTAAGAACCTAGGGTTAAGCACTTCTTTCTCTGTTCTTGCCTGTTTTATTTTTTTGTGTATTATCTGTATTTTTTTTTTGTTGTTTAGTAAAACGAGTCACCCCACTTATTCTCTTTACATTTATCTCTCTCTACACCCACTCTGAAGCTGAACTAGAATAGAAATTAAATTTTAGATAGAAGATAATTTACTTATAGGTTAAGCAGTTAATTATAGATTAAGTTATTTATTAAGTTTTAGCAACCGGGAGAGCGGGAAGATACAGCGGCGGTGGAATAGCTAGCCGGGCTAACATCTTAGCACACCCGCCGCTGGGGGGAGGACTTGATCTCGAACAATATTTTAATTTTTGGGTTCGTAAATACCGAACCACTAATTAACCGACTATAAATATTATATTTTAATTTATCTTCTCCTTCTCCCCGGTTTATTAATGGTTTGTGAATCGAAATTTGCTTTAGATGGATTATATGGCGAAAAATATTCGTGTCCTTGCTGGAGGACACTGGTAGCGAACGAGTTAACAAATGCACGACTTTGTAACAAACTTGACTCTGGCCAATATTCCTTCATTTGAGGTTACAAGTGCCATTTAAAAAAATAAATAAACCACATTATGGAAAATTGAAAATAGACAGTATCTATGGAAGGAAATGACATTTGTGTTTACATAGAAAAGAGAACATTGTGTTTATCAAGAAATTGGCTTAGCCTAAAAGCATAATTATCTTTAATTATTGGTGCTCAAAATTAGACCAATATATTTGAAAAATCGAGGTTGAGTTGCCTTTATAAATACACCATTAAAGTTTTCAGAAAATTTTGTCAAAAAAAACAATAAATTGTGTTTCCAATTAACTGTTCTACTAAATTAATGTCTTCAAAAGGTAAGTTTCTTGTTTATGACTCGGCTGTAAAACTTATGGGTTGTTTATCTATCGCAGTTTTGTGCTTAGTGAAATGGACAGTGACCATTTACACTACAGACAGTCAAGTGCCATTTCTTCTGACGCGAAATGACACTTGACGCTTTTCATAAATGTCTCATTTACACACGAATTCGTCTCATTTACACACGAATTCGACTCATTTACACACGAATTCTTCTCATTTACACGTGAATTCGTCTCATTTACACACGAATTCGTCTCATTTACACTGGAATTCGTCTCATTTACACACGAATTCGTCTCATTTACACACGAGTGCTTGCACTCTGGTAAAGGACAACATATTTTATTGTGTATATTATGTCTTGGGTAATTATTTACAAGTGGTATAAGTCTTCAATTTTGCTGATTTTTTTTCTATAGATAGATAAAAATATACAGATTACGGGAAAAATATTAATTTTCCCGGGAAACGCCTAGAAAAATTAAAAAAAAAAATAAAATTACATTACGAAAAATATATGAAGTTTCCCAAGCGTATAGTTGCTTTTCTGACATCTATGGGCGAATATTCAAACTAATTGTTAGTATAATCGAAAATAGAAACATGCGGCGAAAATCTGAACTAAATGAAAATTCTATGAAATATCGAAAATTAATAAAGTTTAAAAAAAAACAAGGTTATAAAATATATAAATACTACTTACATGTCAGGTCTTGAATTTTTTTTAACACTGATTTTAAACGAGAATATCGAAATCATTTTAGGTCATTAAAGTGAAAGTTTGCTTAGAATAGGTTGGTTAGGTTTGTATTTAGCTATTATTGCGACTCGCGTGAGCGAGTTGCATTATACATTGAGTGACAGTATGTAATGCAACTCGCTCACGCGAGTCGCAATAATAAATACATACAAACCTAACCTAACCAATTTTTACCAAAAGTTTGCTTAAAATAGGTTGGTTAGGTTTGTATTAACCAACCTATTATTATAATTTTGATGATGTATTCGCATTTGTTTATAATTTACAAACAAATTATATTTAATAACAAATTTAGTCGTATTCAATAAACGTTAAAAATAAGAAATTAGTAATGATTTTTCTGGTTTTTTATCGTGAAAATCGAATGTTTATAGATATTTTGCGTGTTAATATGTGTAAATTGTGATTTAATAAAAGTATTGTTGGTTATTTGACTTCAAATGAGAAAATAGTCACGTGCAATCTCGGCGATAGGTGTCGTGAAATCCATTGGTGAAATCGGACATTTATCCATACATTTTTCGTAATGCAATTTTATTTTTTTTTAATTTTTCTAGGCGTTTCACGGGAAAATTACTATTTTTCCCGTAATCTGTGTATTTTTATCTATCTATAGAAAAAAATTCAGCAAAATTGAAGACTTATACCACTTGTAAATAATTACCGGCAATTTCTTCCAACTAACAAGAAAAAAAAAATTATTTCTATTACAAGAATCTTCTTTCACAGTCATCTCTCCACTGCTGGATGTAGGCCTCTTCTAAGAGCTTCCACTTGTCTTTTTTTTTTGGGCTTTTTGAACCCATCTACTTGTAGCGACAGGGATAATATCATCGGCCCACCTTTTCTGGGGCCGGCCTATTCCCCTTTTCATATCCCGTGGTCTCCAATTTAGAATTCTGGGTGCCCATCTGTCCGTACCCTGTCTGGCAACATGACCTGCCCATTGCCATTTAAGTTTTGCAACTCGATCCATGACAACAACTTTTGTCTGGAGTCTGATTTCTTCATTTCTAATTTTGTCTCTTAGACTTACGCCTATCATTTGTCTTTCCATGGATCTCTGAGTGCATTTTAGCTTATGTATGGTCCTCGCAGTTAGCGTGATAGTTTCCAGACCATACGTAAGCACAGGCAGGATACATGCTTCAAACACTTTTCTTTTCAGACATGTGGGAATATCTCTGTTTTTTAGGACATGTTTAAGTTTCCCAAAGGCTGCACAACCTAGTCGGATCCTTCTGGGTATTTCTGCTGTCTGGTTATCCTTTCCTAATTTTATCTTATGTCCAAGGTATACGTATTCTTCAACAGCCTCAATTATTTTATTATCAATTGTGATAGTGCTGTTAGATGGACTCATGATTTTCGTTTTGTTTATATTGATTTCCAGGCCGACCATTAGGGAAGCATCGTGGAGTTCTTTTATCATAATATGAAGTTCTTCCAGATCATCACTTATAAGCACTATGTCATCTGCAAAGCGGAGGTGGTTTAAGTTTATTCCATTTATTTTTATTCCCTTGTCTTCCCAGTTCAAAGTTTTAAATATGCCCTCCAAAACCAATGTAAACAGTGTTTTTTTGTTTTCAAAACACAAAAAAAAAAAACGTTTTTGTGTATCCGAAAACACAAAAACTCTTTTCAATGAATGAGAGTATATTGTCAAGTCAGGCCTAAGAGATGAGATGCAGATCTCCTTTGGAAGGTTATATCTCTCTGTTCTCGTATTCATTAGGATATTCCAGTCATCTGACTTCCCAATTATTGATATTAATTTCTTTGTTGTAGGTCTAACTTTTTGTCCCGGTTTTACAAATGTTACAATCGACTGTTTCCATGTGGTTAATCCTTTGATTGCTCTTGCCACCGCAAGGCTGGAAGCCTCTCTCACAATTTCAAGCACCTTATCGTGTCTGTATGAGAACCTTCCCTCCTGTAGTGCTACCCTGTAGCAGGCCAAGATATGCCTAGCTGTGCATGCAGATGTCCCACAGAGGCGGCAACTGTCATTTCTGTTTATATTCCATCGGGAGCGTACCCTGTATTGAGTTTAGATAGAACTTCAGCATCTCAGATGACCATCCATGTATTATCTGTTTCCATCCCAGTACTGGAGGAATACAAAATTCCCCCAAGGACTACCAATCGTTTTGAACTTGCAAGTTCAACGCATGAAGTTCGTATTCATTGTTTGCATCTTGTGCAATAAAGTCTTTCATTTGTCTAACATTAGATCATCCTTTGACATATTTTCAAATAAGTGAGATTTCTCATTTTATTAAATGAATTGCTGGCCACTTCTATCCTGCACTTGATTTCAATATTCTATTGAGAATTATCGGTTGATAAAGTAAATGAAATGTGATTTGTGTTTGTAGGTACGTTGAGAATGAGGGTGAGTGAGACCCAGAAGGAGATAATGGTGTCATTCATGGAAGTACACAGGGAAATGGCTGCAGGGAAGACATCATCCCAATACACCAAGAGGGAATGTGATCAGCACTGGAGGCATCTCTCAAGAACCCTCAATGCCTCCAAAGGATGTGCCAAGACCGTCAATCAATGGCGAAAAGTATTTTTTTTTTATGTTAACAATTATTACAAAAAAAAAATAACATTAGCCTTTAAGTTTACTCACATATTTAATTCTATACAATTTACATTCATTCACAATATTTAGTACAACATACATTGATTCACAATATTCAGTAAAATATACATTAATTCACAATATTCAGTAAAATATACATTAATTCACAATATTCAGTGCAATATATATACATTCACAATATCATTAGACACCATATTTATATACATTCGTTCACAATATTCAGTAAAATATACATTCATGCACAGTATTTAGTATAATATACATTCATTCACAATATTCAGTAAAATATACATTAATTCACAATATTCAGGACAATATACATTCATTCACAATGTCATTAGACACCATTTTTATATATGTACATTCGTTCACAATATTCAGTACAATATACATTCGTTCACAATATTATTAGAGACCATATTTGTCAATTAAAAAACATACACCTAATACAAAATAATCTCCAAACATACATACATACATACCATCATGCTGTTTTCATATTCTAGGTAGGAAAAAAGGACTGACCCCCATACTGTCCTATCCTTACATACATACATGTTTTGTATAGAAAACAAAATATCTTAAAATAGTCAATAATTTGGATATATGGGTTTATAGTTTGGTACGTATTCTTCAACTTTACGTACTATCGCCATCAAAAGTTGGATCTCATGTGTTACATGCAACTAGGTGTAGTAAAATTTCTTTTTGTAAAGTTGGGTCATATTTGGTACATTAGTCTTTAGATAGTTGTAGTATGGTTGAGAAATTATTATTATTATTTATTCATAGGCAGGCAGCCAAGGCTGATGTGCCTATAACCACTGTCAAATTTTATTATTTGGTTGTAACTATTTTGCTGTGTCCAAAAAAGTCCAGTCTATTCTTGAAAATATTAACATTTTTAGCATCCAAAACATGTTGGGGCAGTTTATTCCAAGTATTCACCACTCTATTTGAAAGAAAATGCTTTCGAGGTTATGTCGAGAACCTACTTTTCACAATTTTTAAGCTATGGCCACACAAATTAGTGTTATGACTGTATTGAAAGAGATTGTTCATATTTACACAGTCATAATGGCCTGATAATATAGTGAATTTTTCAATAAGGTCTCCGTGTTCTCTTTGGTTTTTCAGTTTTTTATTAAGGTGCCACTATTTTTACGACCAGAATTGGCGGGAAAAGCGTTTTCCCGCCAAAAAGTGTCTATTTACACGACAAATTTTCTGACGTTGTCTATGTATTTAGGTCATTTATAACCATAGAAAACGCAGATAAATCAAATTACAAAAATATTTACCTTTGTCATTTTTTCAATGGTCATAAATGCATCATGGAAACCAACTTGAAGAAAAAATAAATAATATTGTCATCTTATTACATTTACTTAATTTTATAAATCATTTTGTTCATCGAGATCTACAATTATAACAAAGTATAAACAAAGGTAAATATTTTTATAACTTGATTTATCTGCGTTTTCTGTGGTTATTTTTGGTTTTCGTCTATGGTTGAGTCGTGTAAATAGTCATAGCCTTTTTATTATTTTAATTTAAACACTTTATTGTACAATACTTATTTGCAAGTACAAATGGTGGACTTATTGCCCGGTGGCAATTTAGACAGACAATCATCTGTAACATTTATGAGTGTAAATGGTACATGTACAAAATAAAAGAAAACCTATATAAAACTATAAACATATTACATTTAAACACAATAAAGTAAGAAGAATAAAAATATGTACCTCAAACCTGTTACAACACTATGGGAGGGAAGGGAATAAAAGGACAGGAGATATGACTAAATACAGGAATAGGGAAATAAATGAGAAGTATGTAGGTTAAGAAATGGAAAGTATGAGCGCGCGCTTTAATCTGGTTTTGAAGGTTGCTAACGTTGGTGCAGTTCTAATGTCAAGGGCCAATTTGTTCCATAACCGGGCAGCATAGACAGTAAAGGATGATGAATAGAAAGCCGTGGCATGTGATGGGATGGCGAGGGTTCTCTCTTCTCGAGTTTTGACAGTTTTTAGAAGTCAAGTCTTTCCTCGTATGTTACGTTGTGAAGTGTCTTGGGAATTTATGTAAAACGTCTTTGCACCCTCTCAAAATAAGTCAATGTCCGTGCAAAAATAGGGACTCCATATCCAAATGATGGTTTTATTTTGATGACGACTTCAATATTGGTCTCATTATCCACAGACTTGGACAGACTTGAAGATGGAGGCAAAACGAAAGGCGCGTCGCAACAAGATTGGTGCTGAAGGAGCCCTCTCACCGATGCAGCTTCGCGTACTTTGCCTGGTCGGCACAAGAACCGACTACAGTTACAGTTGCAGGGAGGAATCTCACAAAAATGATATTGATAGTGACACAGGGGGACATTGCGCCGACACAACGGTATTTATGTCATTTTTTACTACTCCTCGTTAACCCATGGGGATATAGTGGGGAGTTATGATTTCGCAATTTTTAAGGGTATTTTTTTATTGCAGATTATCAACTAGTATCATGCTGAGATTGTATTCTGAAAGTTTCATCACAATGTATCTGTGTATGCTGTGTGCTATGTACGGCGTGTTTATTTTTTTTTTAATACTCCCTTAGACCCCATTAGATTTTGAAAGATATCTGAATAGTGCTTCTCAATTTTTTTAATTGTCAAATATTTCAAAGTGATCCCAAGATCACGAAACATGAAATAAGTTATTTTTATTTTCAAATTGGTAAAAAGACACATCACTTTCATACAATGGCATTGAAGAATTATCAAGTTTTCGTAATAAAATATTTAAATAAAAAATTCTCAACTCTCGGATGGCGAGCAAGACCTCAGAGAAGTTAATTGTTACTTTTTACATATTGAAACATCAATGTTGTGGAACTGGTTGAGGAGCTTTTCCTCCGTCATCGAGGGTTGAATTGTCTGCGAATAATTTACCGAGAAGATTGGAATTACCAAGTTTGGAATCCTTACTTTGAGAAAGATATAAGCATGCTGGAAAGGGTGCAGAGAAGGTTTACCAAACTGGGAAATGGCCTCAGATGCTTAACATATGAAGAACGTCTGAATGTGTTGGGCCTCACTACTCTTGAGGAACGGAGAAAGAGAGAGGGATCTCATAGAAACCTTCAAAATACTAAACCAATACTATGACTGTCCTGAATTGAAGCTGATGTTCTGCCTCAACCAAAATACTAACTTAAGAGGTCATAGTTTGAAGCTAGACAAACACAGTTTCAGGCAGAATCCCTGGAAGCATTTCTTGTCCAATAGAGTCGTGGATGCGTGGAACAGTTTGCCACCGGAACTTGTTGTTGCACAAAGTGTTAATGTGTTTAAAAATAGACTTGACAGACTGAACAAGTGAATACTGTTGTGAGATCAGACATATCAGCATAGCTGCCTGTCTGATAACATTTAATAATAATAATAATAATAAGATTAGCTTTGTCAGTAGCAGAGTTAGTAATAAAAGCGTTGTGGTTCATTAATGCCGGAAATGAATATGTGCAAAAGTTTTGTCCTACAAAGGTTGACAATGATCAGGATCTTCGGCTACCATGAGGACTACATGTAGGTCATAGAGTTTTTTTAGCCCGGTTGATGATATTTTTGCAGTCTTTTGATACATTCATAACGGAATTGGCGGGAAATTCCATTCTATGAATATCTGAGAAGTAATACCGATAAATAAATTTTTTTGTTTTCAGAATGCAGTCAGTGATGACGATGCGCCACTCGTCTCAAAAACGGAATCACCGATGTCCGCGATTCCAGATGATGAAGCAATCGTCTTCTACGTCGGGGATGCGGACACCGATTGCAAGATAAACCATAGACTGGATCCCCTCTCCGTGTCCAAGAAGAGGAAAAAAAAATCATCCTCAAAGCTACAGAGCACACAGGGGCGAGAGACAGCAAAGTTGGACACCTCGGAGGGGCGGGACCGTGACAAGTTCGACACCTCGGAGGGGCGGGACCGTGACAAGTTCGACACCTTCGGTAGACACGTCGCTATGGTGCTTAGGAGCCTACCTCCGTTGAATGCCATTTCCGCCAAAGACAGGATCAGCACGCTGCTTACGGAGGAGGAAATAAAAGTGCTGGACCCGACAATTACAGAGAAAAAGGATTTAGAAGCGGAGGGGTACAAAATTGTTTGGAATACAACTTGACTCAAGTTCATTGTGTTTTGGTATTATTACAGCTGGCGCCACATATTAACAGTGTGCGACTGAATTATATGTCTTTGAATCATACAATATTGGCACTACCTTATACCAGTGCGTGATTCAATCATATATGATTGGCACTACCTTTAACCAGTGCAAGATTAAATCATATATCATCAGCACTACCTACCAGTGCATGATTGAATCATATACGATCGGCACTATCTTATATCAGTGCATGATAAAATCATATATGATTGGCATATCAGTGCCTGATTGAATCATATTATATGATTGGCTCTATCTTTAACATGATTAAATCATATATCATCAGCACTACCTTATGACTGGCACTACTTGATGACAGTATTTGTCTGTATCGTATTATGTGATTGGCACTACTTGACAGTATTTGTCTGTATCATATAATATGATTGGCACTACTTGACAGTATTTGTCTGTATCATATAATATGATATGATTGACACTACTTGACAGTATTTGTCTGTATCATATGACTGGCACTACTTGACAGTATTTGTCTGTATCATATAATATGATTGGCAATACTTGACAGCATTTGTCTGTATCATATAATATGATTGGCACTACTTGACAGTATTTGTCTGTATCATATAATATGATTGGCACTACTTGACAGTATTTGTCTGTATCATATAATATGATTGGCAATACTTGACAGCATTTGTCTGTATCATGTAATATGATTGACACTACTTGACAGTATTTGTCTGTATCATGTAATATGATTGACACTACTTGACAGTATGTCTGTATCATATGACTGGCTCTACTTGTCTGTATCATATATGATTGGCACTACTTGACAGTATTTGTCTGTATCATGTAATATGATTGGCACTACTTGACAGTATTTGTCTGTATCATGTAATATGATTGACACTACTTGACAGTATTTGTCTGTATCATATGACTGGCACTACTTGACAGTATTTGTCTGTATCATATAATATGATTGGCACTACTTGACAGTATTTATCTTTATCATAGTGCTAATTGAGATGCTGGCAACACGCATGATGAATGGAGAATATGAGCTGCTAAAGGAATGAAAATAAATAAAAGACATACCAACAGAGAATATTTTATTTTATTAAATTATTTATCACCACAAAACACAAAATATCATTTCAGAAAAAATCATGTTTTTTTATGTTATCTTAATATTTTACATATTCAAACTTTCCAGTGATTCTTAAACATAGATTTCTATTTTTCTTATTTTATTGTTAAATCCTTTATATTTAATTTGTGTAATGTTTTGGAGGTGCGGTAAAACTATGGACACAATAAATTGAGTGTAGAGATGGTAGGGTATCGACAAATAGGCAGTAGTTTGCCCAAATATCATCAGTTTCATTTTTTATTTTTGTGTTGGTAAGCTTGCATAGTTGACAGTATGGCAAATCAATTAGCGTTGTCTATATGTTGTCACAATATTTCTTGTAAGACATTTCTCTCTGCTGCCAGTGTTTAAATCTCGAGACGTCCATAGGAAAACAAAATTGACGCTATACAAAACAATTGATAGAACGGTACTGGCGTATGGATGCGAGGCAATGACATTGTCAGTAAAAGCAGCCGAGTCCCTGGACACATTCGAAGGTGAAGTCGAAGTCAAAGTACATTATACGAAGTCCCTGGAAGATGCTTCGTCGAATCTGTGGGCCCGTAAGGGACGGCAATGAATGGCGCATTCGGCGCAATGATGAATTGTACAGCATTTACCCTGGCTCCTAGTATCTCAACCCATATGAGACTCTCGAGATTGAGATGGACTGGACACGTGCATAGAATGCCAAACTCACGGGTACCCAAGAGGGTGATGATGGGGTATCCGGGGGGAAAGAGGAGGATAGGAAGACCACGACTGAGATGGGAAGACGAAGTAACCAAAGATGCGAACCAGCTTCTCCAAGTGACACCGGATGGAGAACGGTGGCCGAGGACAGGGATGGTTGGAGGAGGCCAAAGCCCGATTTGGGCTGTAGTGCCATTGGAGAAGAAGATAAGTTGTCACATCTGGCAATGTTTAGTTTGATGCTTCTAAAGTTTATGTGTTAACAGGGTGGAAATCCATTTTAAAATTAATGAACAAATATATGCCAAATAATTTTAACACAAAATTCGATTACAATGACCGAACGTTTGCGCCGAGATGACTCGGCATTCTCAAGGTCTAAAATGAAACTAAATTGATCTTGATAATGCTCCTCGGCGAAAACGTTCGGTCATTGTAATCGAATTTTGTGGAAAAAATATTTGGCATATAAATTTGTTCATTAATTTTAAAATGGATTTCCACCCTGTTAACACTAAATAGAACTCCATATAAAAATTATATCCATGATATGGGTAATAGTGAGGTTTTTGTGGGTAATCTTGAGGTTTTTGTGGGTAATCATGAGGGTTATGTGGGTAATCGTGAGGGTTTTGATTTCACCGTTTAACGGGACTTGCTCCCCCGATGACTGTTTTATACAGGTTTATTTTTTTGTCTTTCTGTGGAAACTTCTAGACCTGAACACTGGTAATAGAGAAAAGAATGCTTTGCCTGTCACTATTCGCCTTTTTATTATCTTTATTAATATTTGAACCCAGGTATTCAAATTCCTCTGCAATGCCTCTCAAAAGTGCACTTTTCGTTGAATGTTATATTAGTTTGTAAAACAGTATTTCAGATTCCCTTCATTATTTTAGTTTTATTATCAAAACCTATATTTACTGCTTCTGTTTCAAGTTGTTCAAAGACTTGAAACATTCTAATTGTAATGATTGATTGATATGAGACGGGAGGTGTTGTGTTAGGCTTTGTGTGGAAATGGTCGTGTGACCCTCCCGACACCTTTGGCCGTGATCCCCTCCCTAAAGAGCATCTCGGCGCCAGGACGAACGTACTCGGGGTGGCGGACAAAACGAAAGAGGACAGACGCGCCCTGCCCAGCGTGCAATACACCACCATGGAGAATTCCCTGAAAGTAGACATATATGAAAAACATTATGATCAATTGGGTCAAAAAGATGGGTCGATGGCAAAGCGGTTAGTACGCTGGGCTAGTAATCCAGTGGTCGCGAGTTCGAATCCTGCCTCGACCGATTTCGTTCACCTATAGCACAAGCATTTATGCTTATTTTAGGGAACGTAAGAAGATGTATATGTACTTGTTTAACAAGGACATATTCATTTAAAAAAAAAATACTGCCCATCACCTCACACCAGGTATCCACTACCATTTGATGCATTCACAGAGGTTGATTTATAAAAATATCATTCAAAATGGATATAATTATTATATGGAGTCTCCATATAATAATTATATCCATGGGTAATCCGGTCGGACCAGACTTGCCCCCCAGATCATTATTTATTCCACTGCCCAATTGTTCTCTTTCAATGAAAATATAACCTAAAAAGACACATGTATGATAAATGACATTTAAAAAAGTTCGATGCTGCATTCAGATCCGCCGCTCGAAGCGTTCATGAGATTGGTGTGAAAAACGCCATAATCTGCAACTTCAGGTACATCCGACGCCGAGTGTTGCATCTGAACACAGCCTTTAATTTACCTATATATTATGTAATACAAAAGTTAAGCTGTTCGGTTTCTGTGCGGGTGTCCTGGATTCAATTCCCAGTAGAGGAGAAATTTATTTTAATTCATTTATCTCACAAATATTGCTTCTCTGGGCTGGAAACACTGGTTAGTTGGAAGAAATTGCCATACGGCAATAAACTCGCCACTTCTGCAGGGTGCAAGGAAGTGTTCATTATTATTATTATTAAAAGAGGAACGGAAAGTAGAGGTCGGCCAAGTAAAAGTTGGCACGATAACATAAATGGAATTTTGAAAGATGGAGATGTTAGAAGTAAAAATAACAAGAGGAAGAGAAAAAATGTGTGTCAAGAGAGATGAGTCTGGCATTTGGTTCTCTCTGCCTACCCCAAACAGGGAAATGGCGTGATGGTATGGCATCTTGGAACTGAACTGCAGTTCAAATATAAAAATAAAAGTTTTGTAGCTATAACTGTTTATATATTCTGAAATTTTTGGCTCTGTAAATTGAGCGGATCAAAAGTTATAAGGGGGGGGGGACATACAGACACACACACACAAAACTCACATAAAATGTTCTACTCCAAATTCTGAGTAAATCCATGTATGGGAACATATATGCTGCGAAGCCTCTAAGTTGGTGTTATTAGCATGCAAAAAGTCCACTACGCCATACAAAATGTTCCTTTGTACACGCATCTTGGATTTAAACTGCCTCTACCTTCAATAGAATTTCATTTCTCTTGAACGAATCGACAGTTGGATGAGGTTCAGTTGAGCGTGGAATAAGACTTTGACCCGGGTTCAATTGCGCTGTGATTCAACCACGATTGTACCTATGTCTTGTCGTAAGAACACAAATGATATGAGAAAGATTCAATTACCTCAATGACTGCCGTCTGTCTGATGCTTCCAATGTGAACAGTGGACTGAAATCCTGGATATATCGAGGAAGATTTGCGAAGGACGGTCACGTCGGCCTGAAACGTAGCAATGTTTTTTTTTTATTTGAATGAACTTTACAGCTTTAAGTTGTATTAAAAATAATATAAAATTACAGTGATTCATAGCGCCAATTAAAAAGTTATTTTTTTAGTATTATGAATATTTTGTTTGGGATAATTAAAAACAAAAAAAAAATTATTGAACCTACATATAGCATTGCAGGAGCCATAGAAAAAGCCATAATTGGTGAAAGTTTCCTGGTTAATCCAATTTTTTACTTTTTTTTTTTTCAAAAAATGAATGTCCTTGTTAAAAAAGTACATATACATCTTCCTATGTTCCCTAAAATAAGCATAAATGCTTGTGCTATAGGTGAACGAAACCGGTCCTACTAGCCCAGCGCGCTAACCACTCTGCCATCGACCCATCTATATTTTATGTATGTTGCTCATCAATATCAGAGTGCTTGAAATTAATTCATTCATTCATACCATCACGGCATATCCCACAATGTGGGGTAACCAGCGAAAGGTGTGCGGGTGTGCATTGCCTTATAAAAGGGAGAACAACACATCTATGTATACTCACACACCAGTCTCGTTTCACCAAAAAAGGCACTACATTCAGAATGGGTGGTGAATCTCATTGCTGAACTATGTAAGATGTTATTGTTGCCTGTTGTATTTTCGATTACCCGGCTCTTACGGGACACTCGAAAACAATGATTTAAAAGAATGGAAGCACTATTCTAAGCCGGTGAGTGAAATTAAACTGTCATGATTTCCCTTTTCTCCTGTGCTATTCAAACTTCGTCTCTGTTGAGATATTAATTTGTCCAAAAAATCATTTTAAGACCCCAGCAAGGATAAAAATGTAATGCTTGCGTATATGTAACCATAAAAATACTCGACCAAATAGATTTGTCTTTGATCGATTCCTTTTAAAGATGTCAAATACATTACAAATCAACAATCTTCCCGTGTATGCGCTGAAAAAATCACCAAGTTTCATCGCAATCAAAGGAATGGTAGAGGAGTGCATTATTCACAAACGGATATACCAAAATACATACTTGAAAATAGAAACAGCCTCTTGGATCGCTGGGGTCGTCTTCAGAAAGCTCCTCAAAGTCGGAGAACTCTTCGTCGTTCCCTCTCCTTCCGTCTTTGACGACGTCGTCCTTGTCACGTAAGCTCGAAAGGGACAGGAAGTTCATCTCTCCTTTGCTCGCTTTCCTCTTTGCTTCCATGTCGTGTATCAGCATCTCTATTTCCTTACTGGACATCCTGCTCGTAGAGTGTCTTTTCGTCGTGACATCGTCTGTTTTTTCCGGTTCAACCGATAGAATTTGATCCATCGAACCAGAATGTACATTTCGTTCCATCAAGCCTGATAATAAATTTTGGTCCTTCGAGCCAGATAATAAATTTTGGTCCTTCGAGTCAGACACACAATTTTCTTTCTTTACATTATCGGTTATAAGATTTTGTTTGCACACATTAGTTATCCGGTCTACAACTCCTTTGTCATATTCCAACATCATACCATCAATTTTTCCATTTTCTTTGTCATAAAACTGCGATAGATTAGTGATCTTATTTTCTGTTTTATTTTTATCCACATCATGACCAACTTTTCTTAGTAATTGGCTGTTGTTGTCTGTTATCTTCATGCTTTTATCGAAATTATTATAAGTTTGCGTATTTCGATTGGTCCGCTTGCACTCTTCGAAGAATATTCCCTCGTCTTCGTTGAGAGACGAGTCTCCGTCATCCATGGAGAGCTCTTCGTGAGTATCCGCCATTGGTTGGTTTCTCAATCTGTCTTTGCTGTTCGTTATCTTCATGCTCTTGTCATATTCCAACACCAAATCCTTATCCTGCAGCGTCTCGTCTTCGTTGAAAGACGAGGAGTCTCCGTCATCCACAGAACGATTCTGACGAGTCTTTTTCTTTTCGTTGCTCTTGAGAGTGACTTTGTGTCGACAGGTCGAGGAACCTTTTTGATTCATATGAACCTGCAAATAAAATTGACATTATATCAATGGTTATAATCTTTCACATAAAAAAAATTAATGTGTCAAGATGATGGACATGATGTGATGGTATGTATGTAATAATATTATCGTACGATTCGCCTATACAATAATAAGCAAATCCTTTGCAAACTGATGAGTTTCGTGATTTCTCATGATACCCATCATCAAACCTTTTGGGTTAGATCAGGGGGGCAAGTCTGGTTCAATCGGCGAAATCAAAACCCTCACGATTATCCATATCATGGATATAATTATTATATGGAGTTCTATAATATCTTTAGATGTCATAGAACTCCATACGATTATTATATGCATGATATGGGTAATCACTAGGGTTTTGATTTCGCCGGTCAAACCAGACTTGCCCCCCAAATGGAACCACTCCAGAAGTAATCCCTTTCTTATGAAAAAGGAATAATCGAATTCGGACAAAGTGGTAATGAGTTATTACTAATTTAAGATGACTTTCCAAATTGAAAATTGCTTGCCCAGGGTCCTCTTTCTTGCTTTTATTACAGCATCACATTCCATGAGGTGGTGTGGCGTTTCCACCCCCTCCATACAGAATCTGCATGTGCCCTCATCTTCTAATCCTTATTTACCGCAGATGTCCCCCAAGTCTACAATGTCCCGTGAAGATCCCTGAGTTTTTAGGGCTTTTCTGCTGAGGCTCGCACATGTTCTGGACCCTTTTCGGTCATAGTCACCGAACAGGTCCTTAGCCTTCCTAAGTACATCCCCGGGAGTTAAATCCAGTAGCTGGATCTCACTTTCTCTAATGGACATTATATGTATTACAATTGGCCCTCTGTGAATCTTTTAATGGTCTATGGAAAACTAATCAGCTCCAGGTCTATGCACTTTACACATATGATGTAAATATGAAGTCAATCGGACTTATAGTTTAGTCTGTAGAGAGGACACAAAAACGATAATACGTACGCCGTACATACAAACACATCACGACGAAACTCACAGTTTGCACTCTCTACATGATACCCGTTGAGAAATTGATGTAAAAAATACTGTGTACAAGGTGAAATACTGTCCGTCCAAATGTAATGTAAGTACTTTTTCCTACTCGTCTTCATTGGGTTAACGAGGTGCCCAGTGATCTAGTCAAGACGGAGTAGACTATTATTTTTATTCCGTGACATGTTTACAACAAATGTTGCAAGGAGTTAAAAAAAAAAATATATATATATATACATAGTAGTTACCTGTCGCCTCCTCATCTTCTTGCAAGCTTTGGGCGAGACTTTCTCACTGTTCCACCTGTGGTCCGGGCCGCCCGAGGACAGGATGCGAAGTGGATCTCTCGAGACGGGCGCAGCTCCTCCGGACACCTCGCAGAGGTCACGCACCTCGGTGCTGTGGGGATAGTCGGCCGGGATACCCAGCAGAACCTGACAAAATATTTTTGTTTTTAACTATAGAGCCAACGACCGCCAGGCTTGTGTTATAACATAAAGGCTGAATTTACTTCTGTGCAAGGATACCACAGCAGATGACTAAGATTGACTACTATGTGCCCTGAGTAGTGGTGGCTTGGACAGATATCGGGAAGCAAAGGTGTATAAAATTGGGTGACAGGAAAATTATTCGAAAAACAATTATTCGAATGCTCAATTTTACGAAAATCAATTTTACGAATGGCAATTATTCGAATCACATTTTTTCGAAAAACAATTTTCCGAACAACAATTTTCCGAACAACAATTTTCCGAACACACAATTATCAGAAATTACAATTGTTCGAATTTTTATAACGTCATGTTGGTATTGTGAGAGGAATAAACCATAGATTTTTATTATAGATTTTTATTTACTAGAAGTCGTAGTTAGCAAATTTTGTATGAATCCAAGTGAGGCATTTCTCTGGGGGATTTTTGACGTTTTAGTACATCGTTTTTCCATAGAGAATAAAGACTAATGTGAATTTTTTTCAGATTTATTTGTCATAAAAAACTTTTTGCATGGAGTACTACATCTACATAGTATAATAAAAATCTATGGAATAAACAACATGGCGACGCACCGCGCTGTCAAACATCAATTATTAAAAATGTGCAAACATACGTACCCAACAATAATACAACAAGTAATAATAGTCTTCATCGAATATATTTTACTGGCAACAAATATGTCAAAGGAGGCAACATAATGACACAAAAATATATTAAATTCGGTTAATTGTTTTTCCAACAAATGTTAGTTGGAATAATTTGCTTTCAGACAATTGTCATTCTGATAACTGATTATCGAAAAATTGTTATTCGTACAATTGTGTTTCGAAGAATTTTCATGTAATCAGAAAATTGGTGGTATGTTACATTGGGAAACCATTTAATTATGTTTCCCAAACAAATTTGGGCAAATGTAATTTTCTATGCACACTTGCTTCCGATGACAATATATAAAAAATAGTGGATGAGATGTGGCCAACACTAAACTCTTTCCGTTTATATTCAATCAAATTTAAAACCATTTCCCACAATCCAATCATACGTAATTTTTTTAAACTTTATGCACACTTGATGACAATTTTTAAAAACTAGTGGGTAGTGGCCAACACTTAACTCTTTTACTCATCGTCCAATCATACTGCGATTTCATATACACACTTGCTTCTGATGACAATAAACCTTGAGCAAGATGTCATAGAGATTTGTTACTGCTGCTGATAGATGCATACCTATAGCAAATGGCCGGAAATTTAAAAAGTCAGAGACAATAGTCTCTGATAATGGAACTTGATTCACTTTTTGTTAAGAAAATAATAAAAAAAGTCAAGGATTAAAATATCAACATCGGGGCTGCGTTCAGATAATGTCGGATGTACATGAAATTGCAGATTATAGTGATTTTCACACCAATCACACTGAATGCATTTAAATCTGATTGCAGCGTCATACGCGTATGTTTTTAGGTTATATTTTCATTGAAAGATAACAATCGGGCTATTATTGAATGATGTGTTTATTAAATTAACCTCTTTGTGAATGCATATTGTCATCAAATATAACGTCAACTGACATAACAGATGCCAATAGTCAACAGATACTAACAGCAGATACTAACGAATGCACAGTCCTAGATACCTAAATACTAACTCCTAATTTCACTGAAGTATTTAGTATTAGCAAGTTACATCACTAACTAAATACTACGACAAACTTAAGGTCGATGGCGTAGAATTACACATTATTGTGTATGAAGAAAAGAGATAAATAGCTTTCTATGGACTAAGAAAGCTATCTATCTCTTTTCTGACGTTTGACGTTTAAAATGTTTTTTTGCTATAACAACACAAACATATGTAACCAACTTCACACTGACAGCTCGATGTCACGATTTTTTTTAAATTCCACCGAATTTTCGGCATCTCGTATAGATCGCTGAATACTCTGTTTGGTATTTGATTTGACAAAATTACTAAATACATATTCAACAAAGCCGATAAAATCATCATCCACCAAAAAAATGTCATATTTTAGTACTAAACCACTCGTAAGGTTCCTCGCTATCAACCTTACTTTTTGACAGTTTGCAAATGTTAGTTTACGCCGATGCTAAGTATTTAGATATGTCTCTGCAATGCAATGTGTCTCATACGTGAACTTGGTAGCATCCTCCAGTTAGGAAGCCACGTGATCTCCTAACTTAAGTGAGCGACTGTGCAATGAAAACATGGTTAGTATTTAGATATGTCTCTGCAATGCAATGTGTCTCATACGTGAACTTGGTAGCATCCTCCAGTTAGGAAGCCACGTGATCTCCTAACTTAAGTGAGCGACTGTGCAATGAAAACATGGTTAGTATTTAGATATGTCTCTGCAATGCAATGTGTCTCATACGTGAACTTGGTAGCATCCTCCAGTTAGGAAGCCACGTGATCTCCTAACTTAAGTGAGCGACTGTGCAATGAAAACATGGTTAGTATTTAGATATGTCTCTGCAATGCAATGTGTCTCATACGTGAACTTGGTAGCATCCTCCAGTTAGGAAGCCACGTGATCTCCTAACTTAAGTGAGCGACTGTGCAATGAAAACATGGTTAGTATTTAGATATGTCTCTGCAATGCAATGTGTCTCATACGTGAACTTGGTAGCATCCTCCAGTTAGGAAGCCACGTGATCTCCTAACTTAAGTGAGCGACTGTGCAATGAAAACATGGTTAGTATTTAGATATGTCTCTGCAATGCAATGTGTCTCATACGTGAACTTGGTAGCATCCTCCAGTTAGGAAGCCACGTGATCTCCTAACTTAAGTGAGCGACTGTGCAATGAAAACATGGTTAGTATTTAGATATGTCTCTGCAATGCAATGTGTCTCATACGTGAACTTGGTAGCATCCTCCAGTTAGGAAGCCACGTGATCTCCTAACTTAAGTGAGCGACTGTGCAATGAAAACATGGTTAGTATTTAGATATGTCTCTGCAATGCAATGTGTCTCATACGTGAACTTGGTAGCATCCTCCAGTTAGGAAGCCACGTGATCTCCTAACTTAAGTGAGCGACTGTGCAATGAAAACATGGTTAGTATTTAGATATGTCTCTGCAATGCAATGTGTCTCATACGTGAACTTGGTAGCATCCTCCAGTTAGGAAGCCACGTGATCTCCTAACTTAAGTGAGCGACTGTGCAATGAAAACATGGTTAGTATTTAGATATGTCTCTGCAATGCAATGTGTCTCATACGTGAACTTGGTAGCATCCTCCAGTTAGGAAGCCACGTGATCTCCTAACTTAAGTGAGCGACTGTGCAATGAAAACATGGTTAGTATTTAGATATGTCTCTGCAATGCAATGTGTCTCATACGTGAACTTGGTAGCATCCTCCAGTTAGGAAGCCACGTGATCTCCTAACTTAAGTGAGCGACTGTGCAATGAAAACATGGTTAGTATTTAGATATGTCTCTGCAATGCAATGTGTCTCATACGTGAACTTGGTAGCATCCTCCAGTTAGGAAGCCACGTGATCTCCTAACTTAAGTGAGCGACTGTGCAATGAAAACATGGTTAGTATTTAGATATGTCTCTGCAATGCAATGTGTCTCATACGTGAACTTGGTAGCATCCTCCAGTTAGGAAGCCACGTGATCTCCTAACTTAAGTGAGCGACTGTGCAATGAAAACATGGTTAGTATTTAGATATGTCTCTGCAATGCAATGTGTCTCATACGTGAACTTGGTAGCATCCTCCAGTTAGGAAGCCACGTGATCTCCTAACTTAAGTGAGCGACTGTGCAATGAAAACATGGTTAGTATTTAGATATGTCTCTGCAATGCAATGTGTCTCATACGTGAACTTGGTAGCATCCTCCAGTTAGGAAGCCACGTGATCTCCTAACTTAAGTGAGCGACTGTGCAATGAAAACATGGTTAGTATTTAGATATGTCTCTGCAATGCAATGTGTCTCATACGTGAACTTGGTAGCATCCTCCAGTTAGGAAGCCACGTGATCTCCTAACTTAAGTGAGCGACTGTGCAATGAAAACATGGTTAGTATTTAGATATGTCTCTGCAATGCAATGTGTCTCATACGTGAACTTGGTAGCATCCTCCAGTTAGGAAGCCACGTGATCTCCTAACTTAAGTGAGCAACTGTGCAATGAAAACATGGTTAGTATTTAGAATTTAGTATTTAGGTAGGACTCTGCATTCGGACCTATAACTGTGAAAGCATTTTTCACCTGACAATTTTACAGGGCTTTTAGAGCATACACTGGACGTTCATTCTGAACGCACTCTAACTGATGTGTGAAAAAAAATCCTAGTAGATACTTAATAAATGTGGCGAGCCTCCATAAAGCAGCCCATTCATGATCGTGCCATTCGGCGTCGCTCCATATGGACTGGCTCCATTTGGAGCATTGTAAAATTTTCATCACACTCACCGGTGCTCCGTCGAGCCATCAAAATTAGTATCAGCAAGCGGTCGGCGCTTTCTCATTAATAAGTTCTATTTTTTTTTAATTTTCAAGTAAAAATGAGTTATAATTCTGATGATGAGTTTTATATAACTGCTATTTAGCGGTTTGTTTATATATAAATAGAAAAAAACAAAGAGAAAATGTTGTATTTTCGCATTCACGAGAGTGTCAAACAGCTCGGCGCAATGAGATGGCGCAATGTACCGCTGGTTTTCACACTCACGAGCATGACGTACCGGCAGGATGCGCCGCGCCGTTTTCGCGGCACTACAGAGTTTCGATCGTTTGGAATTCTATTTTGGTGTGTCAGGCCAATTGGGCTGCGCGGGATTTGACATTCACGAGCGCATTTTGGAGTGATGGCAAGCCATTTGGAAGGATGGCACGATCGTGAATGGGGGGCCTTTAGTGTTGTGTTTGTGTGATGAATACAAATTGTATTGTCAATAGTGAATGTAGCGTAACATTACTCACCATCCCCTGCCTGAGTCCCGGCACATGCCTGGAGAGACGGAGTGAAGCCGCCTGGCCTGCACGGACAGCTCTGCAGGGGGCCCTGTTGCGATGGAGAGACTCCACCAGTACGGGAGCAAACTGACCGTTGTCCAGGGGGCCTGTACATAAAACAAACTCCAATAGTATATTCACACATTCATGAGATATATATTTCATATTGGTAGGTAGTCACCTCTGGGGGCAAGTCTGGTCCAACCGGCGAAATCAAAACCCTCGTGATTACCCATATCATTGATGTAATTATCATAAGATATTATAGAACTCCAGTAAAAAAAAAATAAGACTTGCCCCCCTTTGAATTTTTTTCTTCCTCTTCTTCAGCCCTCTTTCGTCCATTAATGGACATAGGTCTCCCCCTGAGACCTCCTCAGCCCCCTATCTTGGGCAGACCGCATCCATCCAACTCCAGCCACTCGTCTTATATCATCAGACCACCTCGTATGAGGCCTTCCAACATTTGTTTTGGCATTCCAGCACTTTCTTAGTCCATCTGTGAGTCTGCAGTCCGGGCGAGACATGCCCTGCCCAGCTCCACTTCTGCTCGGCAACCTTTTGGACAGTGTCAATTATTTTGGTTTTCTCTCTTATCCACAAGTTAGTTTTTCCATCATACAACGAAATACCCACCATTCTCCTTACCGTCGTTCTTTGAGTTACTACTGAATTATGTAGCATTTTGTTTGTAAACACAAGAATTTCACAGCCATACTGGAATGGCGCCATATTATGTTGCATAAATTTCTCTACACTTTGGAAGATTCGTAAAACAAGGAATTGTGCGCTTTTTCCAACTCGGTGCTACCAGCAGCGCTGAAATTATTGCTATTTGCGAGAAAAAGCACTTATTTATAGAGCTGCATCCACATTTTATTCGAGTAAGCTTTCTCTAATGACACAGCAAAGATATTTTACTTTTAGCATAAATTTCTCTACACTTTGGAAGATTCGTAAAACAAGGAATTGTGCGCTTTTTCCAACTCGGTGCTACCAGCAGCGCTGAAATTATTGCTATTTGCGAGAAAAAGCACTTATTTATAGAGCTGCATCCACATTTTATTCGAGTAAGCTTTCTCTAATGACACAGCAAAGATATTTTACTTTTAGCACAGATTTTCCAACATGTTCTCAAGATGTCTTGAGAATTATTCTATAATTTGGGCCCTAGTAACAACTAAGTTGGTGCAACATACTATATTTTGGTACGTACCTATGAGCAGTTTAGTCCTCTCCGCCAGAACCCCCTTACGAAGAAGTCCCGCCACAACGGGGCCGCTGGTGTCGTTCACACGGAATGTCTCGTCTATTTGGAACTCCACGCCCTCCTGAATATCAAACAAGACTCAATCAACTGTACATACATACATAATAGAGTTTTTCTTTCTTTATGGAGTTGAAGGCATATAAAGCTAAATCTAGTGACTGAAAACATGATATATTGAAACTGCCTAAAACACTATGAAGTCACGTGTTTGTAAAGGTGACTGTGGTTTGCTTTAAAAAGGGTTTATACGTGATTTTAATTATCAGAAATCGAAAATATGTTGATTTTTTGCATTTTAAGAACAAACCTGCCCCCCTAGACAACATGCCATTTAAGCTAAGCGTTATCTCACTAAGCGATAGTAAATGTATGGAATTGGTGGCTGTGACATCATGTGACAACCACCAATTCCATACATTTTCTATCGCTTAGCGAGATAACACTAAGCTTAAATGGAATGTTGTCTAGGGGGGTTGACTTGAAATGGATAAACTTTTTTGGTCATTCACTTTGATTTAATGCACTTTTTAAGTGTATACAATATTTATTTCTCTATGACACATAGTTATGGAGTAATTTAAGAAAAATCCTCTAATAAAGGATATTTTTAATGATCTTTTTAGGGGAATTTATGCTGAATTTTAAAATTGTGTGACAGACATTCACTAGAGAAATGATGAAAATACTTATGGTATTTTTTTTTGAAACACACTGTTCAACATATTTGAGAAATTTAATTTCAAATTGAGGTGTGTCAGAGAAAAGAGCTCTCTGGGAGGCATCTCACACTCGGGTCTTCTGTATCACATAGTAACAACTCCATTAAGGAGTTGGACAGAGTCATAGATTTTTATTATAATATACCTAGATGTTGTACTCCATGCAAAAAGTGAGTCATGGAATATCGCGCGTTTGACGTTTTGGTTGGCAACATATTTCAGTTTTCCTTACATTTCAACACATCCTAGATAAATTTTCTCTAAACCTTAATAATTGAAATGTTTTTTTAGACAAATAAATCCAAAAACAATTCATATATACATACCATCACGCCATATCCCTTACGGGGTAAGCAGAGAGAATCGAGTGCCATACTCCTCTATTTTTGCATACATTCCTAGCTTCCTTTACATCCATGCATCGTCTCATACATGCTCGTCGATTATTGAAGCTTCTTATATTTCCTTCTTTCAAAATATCATTCACATGGTCATGCCATCCCTTTCTGGGGCGACCTCTGCTATTCACTCCATCTCTTACACCCATGTATATTTTTTTGATCAGTCGTTCATTATTCATTCTTTCAATATGTCCAAACCACCTCGAAGAATTCACAAACAATTCACATTAGTCGTTATTTTCTATAGAAAAATGATGTGGTCTGGAACTCTGTAGTCTGGAGTCTTCTTTGTGCCTTTTACTAATTCAAAAATAAAATCATAAGTTTCCCGAGCTTGGGGTCACTTTGAAATATTCGACAGTTAAAAAAATTGAGAAGCACTATTCATATATCGTTCAAAATCTAATAGGGTCTAAGTGAGTATTAGATATATATATTTGCCAAATTTGAATAGAATCTAATGAGTACTTTAGTCTATAATTGATAAAGTAAAATGAACACACCGTACATAGCACACACACAGATACATTGTGATGAAACTTTCAGAATACAATCTCAGCATGATACTAGTTGATAATATGCAATAAAAAAAAAAACCATAAAAATTGCAAAATCTTAACTCTCCACTATATCCCCTTGGGTTAGTGAGGAGTAAAAACGGAGCGGAGAGGAGGTGTTATATGTAAAGAAATGATTCATATTACAGGTCATGGTTGACACCATTATTACATTCACCATACAAACCTGATGTGTGTCAGTGTCTAGGGTGGCCGGTGCCGGGTGCGCCAGGAAGAGGAACCACCTGAGCAGGTCCAGGCCGGCGCCGCTCACGCTGGACACGCAGAATATCGGGACGGCGGCGCGGGACATGACGCGGGACGCGGCCATCACCGCGTCGTCGCGGGACATCACGGGCAACAGCACCTGACAACATATAAATTTATCATAAAAAACATTTTTTCTTAAAAAAAATAATGTTTGAGAAACTCTAGATTTTTTTTGAATAAGTAAATATGAGATTTTTTTGTTTCTATATTTATACCAATTTTCAGCGTTCTAACTTTTATGGTTTTTGAGAAACATGGAAAAATAAGGTAATAATTCAAAAGTTGATAACCCCTGACTGATACAAAAATTTAAAATTCAGAGTATAAAAGTTTTGTAGGCCTATAACTATTTATATATTCTGAAATTTTGAGCTCTGTAAATTGATCGGATCAAAAGTTATAAGGGGGGGACACACCAAATTTCCTACCCCGAATTCTGAGTAAATCCATATACAAAACATATATGCTAGTAAAAATTCAAAAGTTCGAATTTCTGAGTGTAAAAGTTTTGTAGGCCTATAAATTTCTATATATTTTGAAATTTTGAGCTCTGTAAATTGAGCGGATCAAAAGTTATAAAGGGAGGGGGGGACAGACACACACACAGACAGACACACTAAATGTCCTACCCCCAATTCTGAGTAAATCTGTATATAAAACATATATGCTGCGAAGCCTCCAAGTTGGTGTTTTTTGACTTCAAAGATGGAAAAACTGTGAAAAATATAGACCTCTGCATACAATTCTCGCGTATCCTGGCTTGAAACATTGTCGATATGTTAAGAGAACAAAGTTCTCCTGAACAAGTCGACAGTTGGATCAATATTTAGGAGTCATCTTCGATTTAAAGCTCGTGTTTAATGCACATATAGATGCAATAATTGACAAAAATTTTACATACGTTTTTCATTTCCACCATTACAATTTTTGATACAAAGAGTAGCTGCTTTATAGAATTAGTAGAAGTGTGGCGAAGAACTAAATAACACGATAGTACCTCTTACATAGTTCAACAATGAGGTTATCACTCATTGCCTGCCGCTGGTTACCCCACATTGTCGGATACGCCGTGATAGTATGAATGAATTGTGAATATAAACCATCTAGGCACATAAAAATTCATCAGTCAGTCCAGCCGTTAATGAGTTCAGTGACATACACGCGTACATAAGAATAAGATAATGTCATAAAGCTATTAATATATATTATTTACCCTTCTGCAGCCAGGTTTGGCCAAGGTCCTCCTCAAGGCCTCCTGCAGCTGTGTGGGGCGCGCCGTGGCGCAGTCAACTTTGGTGCAGACAACGCAGACGGGTAGATCCAACGCAACCAGCAGCGCCAGATGCTCCTCTGTCATCTGATTGATGCCCACCGTTCCAGAAACCTACAATCGTTAATAACATTTATAGATTTGTATCTCCCGACGTTCACTTCAATAAATTCTATCCACTCTGAAATTTCTGCATAACATATTTTTATGGAGTAATATCAAATGGTGTTTTTTATTATCATTTAAGGAGATTTTATTATCATTTAAGGAGATTTAATTATCATTTAAGGAGATTTTATTGTCATTTAAGGAGATTTTATTATCATTTAAGGAGATTTTATTATCATTTAAGGAGATTTTATTATCATTTAAGGAGATTTTATTATCATTTAAGGAGATTTTATTATCATTTAAGGAGATTTTATTATCTATTTTAAAATTGTCCTAAGTTTTTTAAAAAAAAAAAAATAATATAAAAAATAATCCTTGTTAAACAAGAACGTCATACATCTTCCTACGTTCCCTAAATTAAGCATAAATGCTTGGGCTATAGGTGAACGATGCTGAATTCAAACAGGATTCGAACTTGCGACAACTGGATAACTAACCCATAGGTGAAAATGCAGATGCAGAGAGGTACAAACAAACTCCCAACCAACCACCCAACAGCCTCACGTCTGAAGTCGAGGAATAGCTTCATTAAAAGCACCTCCCCGATTGAAAACTCAAAACAAAGAAGAGAGGGGCTGTGGATGCATCCACGTGAGGGTATCCCAATAGGAGAAGACCTGCCCTACTGTATATGGACTACCCTCAACAGATTAAGGGTCAGTGTCACACGATGTAGAGTGAACCTCGCAAGGTGGGGGTACCTCTCTGAAGATGATACTCTATGTGACTGTGGCGTAACCCAGGATGAGAGCCACCTTCTGATATGTCTACTTATGGGGGAAGAATGCACCCCTGGAGACCTGATTATGGCAAACGACAAGGCGATAGTAGTGACGCATATTGAAGTGGTAGGGTTTGAACCAGCCGGACACGTAAAATAAGTAAGTACTGGTGCAAATATTATTAATGTTGCTATTTCAAACAAAGACTATATATTTTCGGTGCCACTATTTTTACGACCGGAATTGGCGGGAAAAGCGTTTTCCCGCCAAAAAGTGTCTATTTACACGACAAATTTTCTGACGTCGTCTATGTTTTTAGGTCATTTATAACCATAGAAAGCGCAGATAAATCAAAATACAAAAATATTTACCTTTGTCATTTTTTCAATGGTCATAAAAATGCATCATGGAAACCAACTTGAAGATAAAATAAATAATATTGTCATCTTATTACATTTACTTAATTTTATAAATAATTTTGTTCATCGAGATCTACAATTATAACAAAGTATAAACAAAGGTAAATATTTTTATAACTTGATTTATCTGCGTTTTCTGTGGTTATTTTTGGTTTTCGTCTATGGTTGAGTCGTGTAAATAGTCGTAGCCATATATTTTTTTATTTCTAACGTACTAAACAAAGTTTTTTTCGTGTTTTTATATTTATACTGACAATTTTTATAAATAATCTCATATTTTCATGTAATAATGTTTATTAAAAAAGGTTTGCTAGCAATGAATTTATGTATACTTATAAATAAATGGTCCACTAATTCAAAAGTACCATTCAGAAGATTTATTTTTTTGTGGGTGGCAGTTCTTAAGAAGAACACACTTAGGCCAATTGGCCCTCTGTGATACCACAATGGGGCTGTCCTCCCACTCACTCATCCCCCTTGAACCAGCCTGAGTGGCTAATGAATGTCATAATGTCTCCGATGTCGGCCGACGCTATGTCAATTAAATCATCATAGAAGAAACTTCCCAAGGAGCTTCTCCTAATTCTAGAGAGAGCAGGACAGTGACAGAGGAAGTGGACCACCGTCTCCTCCTCCTCCTCGTCTTGGCATGCTCTGCAGTAATGGAATGCCTCCAGCCCTAGCCTTCTGGCATGCTTACCTATAACCCAGTGTCCCGTTAATACTGATATGTCTCTGGCGAGTGAGTCTCTTCTGAATGAGAGTATTTCTCTGGTTCTTCTGAGATCTTATTTTGGTCATGTTTGTTTAGCAATGGAGCATGTGCTCTCCTCAGACCACCTCTGGTCAGCACAAGCAGCAGTCACATTCAGTAGATGCTCTTTGAGCGAAACGCATCAGTGGTCAACATTTTAAATTAGTGTAAAAAAGTTAAAAATTTGTGTTGTTACATATTTGTGTTGTTAAATTAGTGGAATAAAGTTAAAAAATCATGTTGTGTCTTGTTTGTGTTGTTAAATTAGTGGAATAAAGTTAAAAAATCGTGTTGTGTCTTGTTTGTGTTGTTAAATTAGTGTAAAAAAGTTAAAAATTTGTGTTGTTACTTATTTGAGTTGTTAAATTAGTGAAAGTTAAAAAATCATGTTGTGTCTTGTTTGTGTTGTTAAATTAGTGGAATAAAGTTAAAAAATCGTGTTGTGTCTTGTTTGTGTTGTTAAATTAGTGTAAAAAAGTTAAAAATTTGTGTTGTTACTTATTTGAGTTGTTAAATTAGTGAAAGTTAAAAAATCATGTTGTGTCTTGTTTGTGTTGTTAAATTAGTGGATTAAAGTTAAAAAATCGTGTTGTGTCTTGTTTGTGTTGTTAAATTAGTGTAAAAAAGTTAAAAAATCGTGTTGTGTCTTGTTTGTGTTGTTAAATTAGTGGAATAAAGTTAAAAAATCGTGTTGTGTCTTGTCTGTGTTGTTAAATTAGTGGAATAAAGTTAAAAAATCGTGTTGTGTCTTGTTTGTGTTGTTAAATTAGTGGAATAAAGTTAAAAAATCGTGTTGCGTCTTGTTTGTGTTGTTAAATTAGGGGAATAAAGTTAAAAAATCGTGTTGTGTCTTGTTTGTGTTGTTAAATTAGTGGAATAAAGTTAAAAAATCGTGTTGTGTCTTGTTTGTGTTGTTAAATTAGTGGAATAAAGTTAAAAAATCGTGTTGTGTCTTGTTTGTGTTGTTAAATTAGTGGAATAAAGTTAAAAATTTGTGTTGTTACTTATTTTTTTAAGTAATTTAATATAATCTACTATAGAAAGGACAAATGTACTCAGGAGGTTAAACGGTCGTATTGTCTATATTGAAATGATAATGATATGTATAGATTATTGGTCTGTGGTATACTAACAACAAGCATGGCCAGATGGGGAGAATATCCCGTGAGTCCCTGCACCGTGGTACGCAGATACTTGCGGTGTCCGGCCAGGTCAATGAATGACACCAGCTTGCTGCTCTTCTCCAGGATCTCCTCGGCGGTCATCAGGTCGCTGTATGCGTAGCTTATCGGCCGACCCTGAAACACGACACAACGGGGGGTTAATTACTTGTGTGAAGTCTTAGATCGGCGGCTAAAAACTGACTGAGGTTTTATAAACGCCTGTGGATTTGGCTGAATCCAATTTTTTACTCCTCACTAACCCTAAGGGGGGTACAGTGGGGAGTTATGATTTCGCAATCTGAAGGATATCTGAATAGTGCTTCTCAATTTATTTAACTGTCAAATATTTCAAAGTGACCCCAAGCTCGGGAAACTTATAATTTGAAAATTTTGTTAGCATACTCATTTCATGAAATGCTTAATATTTTCCATACAAAATTTGAGTACTTTATAGAATAACTTGTGTGACGAGTGAGGGGTTTAGTGTTGGCCACAACCCACTAGTTTTTTATTTTGTTTTATTATTTACATACATACTCTCACGCCATGTCCCTCGCGGGGTAGGCAGAGAGAACCGAAAGCCACTCATTTCTATCTTGACACACATTCACCATCTCGTCGACAATCATACATCGTCTTATACATGTTTGTCTGTTTTTCACGCTTCTAACATTTCCGTCTTTCAAAATACCGTTCACATGGACGTGCCATACCTTCCTTGGGCGGCCCCGACCTCTCATTCCATTCCTGTATCTAATGTATATTTTCTTTGTCAGGCGTTCCTCATTCATTCTCCCCATGTGGCCAAACCATCTCATTCTATTAATGACATCTTTCTTCATCTTACATTCTTTCCTTAATGTCCTCATTTCTTACCCTGTCATACATCGTCCTATTGCAGATTCGTCATCATATTTATACAAGAATATATATTTTTACTCCTCATTAACCCAAGGGGATATAGTGGGAAGTTATGATTTCGCAATCTTTAAGGGTATTCTATTTATTGCAGATTATCAACTAGTATCATACTGAGATTATATTCTGAAAGTTTCATCACAATGTATCTGTGTGTGTGTGTGTGTGCTATGTATGGTGTGTTCATTTTACTTTATCAATTATAGACTAAAGTACTCATTCAATTCTATTCAAATTTTGCAATATGTATATCTAATACTCGATTAGATCCCATTAGATTTTGAACGATATATGAATAGTGCTTCTCAATTTTTTTAACTGTCAAATATTTCAAATTGACCCAAAGCTCGGGAAAATTAAAATTTGAAATTTTTATTTTTAAATTGATAAAAAGGCACATCACTTTCATAAAATGGCATTGAAGAGTTATCAAGTTTTCATAGTAAAATATTTCAAAATTTGAATAATTTATAGAATGACTTGTTAGTGAGGAGTTTAGCGTTGGCCACAACCCACTTGTTTATTTATAAAGAGCCGATTGGCTCATGACAATAATGTATAGTCAACATTGTAATATTAATATACTTGTTGTTCATATACAGCAACACTTAACTTCAGTTCTTGATACAAAGCCTTGTTTTCAATTCGCGTTGGAATAATTTTTCATTCATAATTTTTTACTTGTACCACTTTGGCAACAATAACTCGTTCATTCACGTTTTTCCACTGGATCAGCTTCAACTCTTGCCCATCTAACCACGATCCGTGTCCTCGTGCGGCAGAACACCGTAGAACAAAATTGAACCGATACACGGATGTTATGACGGTGTTACCTGGGCATCGAAGCCGAGAATCTCGTGACTGACGGAGCTGGTCCGGCCCGTCCTCACTTCGTGGAGATGCCTGAACATGTTCAGACGTGCGCTACCCCTGCCGTTGTCCAATTCACCTGAATATAACAAATAATGTATCAATATTACCAACTAGCGTTTAATAAGTTATAGACTAAAGTAATTATTCCATTCTTTTCAAATTTTGCAAATATGTATATCTAATACTTACTTAGACCCCATTACATTTTGAAGGATATCTGAATAGTGCTTCTCAATTCTTATAACCGTCGAATATTTCAAAGTGACCCCAAGCTCAGGAAACTTAAAATTTCACATTTTTACCATCAAATTGGTAAAAAGGCACATCACTAACATAAAATGGCATCGAAAAATTATCATGTATTCATAATAAAATATTTAATGTTGAAAATTTTCCATAATATGAAATTTAAATAGGCGCTTTATGGAGTGACTTGTAAGAGAGGAGTTCAGCGTTGGTCATAACGCACTCGTTTTTCAAAGTGATTATTAAGAAAAGAATATATATTATATAAACATAACATTACCCTGCGTCAGTACTCCGACCAAAGTAGATTTGCCCGCGTCGTTGGATCCCATCACGGCCACACGCAGCTCCATGTTGTGCTGATCGTCTGGAACCTGAAATAGTGAAACTTGGATGAGATTGTCATTGGAGGGACGAGCAAACGTAATACGAAGAATGATTTCAAGTGTCTTCTATTAAAGATGTGTTAGACATAGGAAGGTCGGCAATAGTTCACCCCGTTAACACATACCTACATACACAACATTACAACACACACAGGGTATTAAAGATAATCTACAAGGTACCAATCTGCACTCCATCCGACGCATTATTTAATGACTTTAATATATTTAACATATCACAATTATATGCAAAGAACACTTGTACATACATATGTATATAAAAACATAGACAAACTTGACTCTACGCAAACATCTAGACCAACTTAGACAGACCGAACAGGCTAAACTCCTAATACTGTCGCGTGTCGAAAACCACACGACAAAGGTTCTGAGCGAAGCCAGGTATTTTTGCTAAGGATTGAATGTGTTAAGTACATGTCTCATGTCAAAAAGAACACCACAATTTGTTTTGAACAAATCCGCGTATTTTTACTAAGAATTAAGTAAGTTTTCATACAAATTGGCATGATGATGATGATTAGTTTGTGACGTCACGATCGAAGTCGAGCGTAGCCATGCTATACTTTTTTTTCACTTCTCTAAAAGTTTATACTGAATACTCCCTTAATACATAAGAAGTGTTGCTGTCTCTTTTCCTCAGTATAATCGCGTATGTTGTCATCCTTCTCTGTTTACATATAGCCGAATACGTGTTAACTACATAAGACAATTATCTATTATGTACGACGTCTTTTTAGGGTGTCCACACTATTACTCAATCTTCGCCTAGTGGAACGTATAGTTGAAAAATTCCTTTTTAAAGAAAAAGTTTTGTAAGTATAGATTATTATTTCAGTGTTATATATTTCCAAATGGTTGTTGTTTTCCAAGTTTTTGTTGAGTGGGAGGAGATACATAGCAGAAGAAAAAATAAAATTAAAAATAGTATTTGGAAGAAGATCTTGTATGAGGAAGGAATTATGGTTGATTTTAGAATACACTATTATTAATTACTGGTTTTCCTAGCATCGTTAATTTTGGGTAAAGTATTTGTTGGTTAAGTATAAAGAAAAGGTAGAATTGAGGATAAGTTCATTTTATTGACTCACGTTTTTATATAATTTTTTTTAATTAACTTCCCTATCCTAATGAAAAGTTATAATAATAGCATTGAAAGACTTGTGAGTTGAGTATGAAGTTTTCCTAAAATCTTAGTAAGTTAGGAGAGTTAGGAAATGTTTTATTCCTTTCTATTTTCATGCGTATAGGCAACGAATTCATCATTGAACAATCTTGGGTTTTCATTTTTGTTAAATAATGGTCACCAAAATTTACTTTCGTAAAAATAATTATTAAAAATCCTAAAAAGATGATCTGACTACACCCCCTTATGTACTTCAATACATAACGCGGTCAACGCGGCTTATATACCAACAATTAGCGAGCGAACTCCAATTTGAAAATTCAGGCGGGTTGTCAGTAGTTGTGCCGCCTAAACTTATAACATCCATCTTTGAAAATTCGTAGCGTCTCTAATTTAGGCGTTAGAACAGTTTCGTTTTCAATCTCAGAATCGTGTAGGGATTGTGGATGTTTTGTGATTAAAGGAAAAAATAATTTTTTTTTTTTCATACGATTCCATTGATTTAGCGCTCCGAAAATCCGCGAAATAACTTTCTCTAGGAGCGTATTCAGAGGTACTGAAAGCCTCTCTGACTTACGCACACACTCACAGAATGCTGGCACCGAACTTATATATACGGTCACTCTCGTAGCGACAAGTCAGTTTTATTTTCATTTTCAAAGTATTAGGAAGTAAATTCTTTAAAAAAAACTGTCTTTACGAACGAATTATCGCGTGAGTCTCGCTTATAGAACATTTTCTCCGGCCTCGGACGCTGGATTTATTTATTTATTTTATAAGAAAAAATAATAGAGTTTTTTTTAATAAGGCGATTAGATATATATTTTTTTTTATAAGAAGAAAAATGTGCAAATTTAAATAAGGATGTATCGGATCTCTGCATTGTATTTAATAATATTCTTTTTATTATTTTTTTTTTTAAAATTAAAATTCGTCTTCATAAATTTAAATCTCGGAAAGAAACATTGAAAATTCGTTTTCATTATAATTGTCGAACGATCATTTCGGTATTTAGAAGCGTTGATTTTGGCTAAAAGAAAAGGAATGGAAGGAATTAAGTCTTTAACGTTGCGAAGTATAAAACAGAAAAAAGAAAAGAGAGATTCATTCAATATGATTTGGAGAGCTGATAATTCTTATCCATAATAAAGAAAAATTCTATTTCTTGTTGTCCGAATTAGGTGCAAGATAGATTTGGGTTAAAGTAAGCGGAAACCGCTTGGAAAAGCAAATAATTCAAATTATATACACTGGCTTGAGTTCCAGACAGTTTTAAGCATCGTCAAGAAATATATATTAAACTTCGCGCCAAAACGAACAAGTAAGCGGAAGCCGCTTGAAGGAGCCAATAATTCAAATTATATACACTGGCTTGAGTTCCAGACAGTTTTAAGCATCGTCAAGAAATATATATTAAATTTCGCGCCAAAAAGACAAGTAAGCGGAAACCGCTTGAAAGAGCAGATTATTCAAGTTATATACACTGGTTTGAGTTCTAGACAAGCTAACATCGTCAAAAGAAATATATAAATAAAACCTTCGCGCCGAGAGGCAGGTGAGCTGAAGCTGCTTGAGGAAGAAAGACCGGCTGTTCGGCGATGTATATGTGCGAGCTTGATTTCCAAACCAAATAAGTACACATGGAAACATTACATAATATTTTCCCGCGTAAATGTTGAACAATCACCTTATAGATTAAGGTATATATATATTTTGCCGTCAAGTGGATTTAAAGCTAACTAAGACCGCATCCTTTGATTGATCAGGAACGTTTAAAGACTAAAGACTGTGATTATCAATGATTTTCGTTGTATAATCAAAAAATAAATCGGAGTAAAGAATTGATGCTATTACTGATAGGAAGACATTATTCGAAAATACTGGTGTTGTGAGATTTTTATGGCCTTTATGAAAAGATTTAAATAAATACATACAATTTAATAGTAATTTCGCGCCTTGTGAATCTGGACGTTTTAGAAAGATCCCACGTAGGTCGAGTGTAAAAAGTTAATTGTGATAAGTGGTCTAAAATAAAAGCTGTGTATTGGTGAAATTGCATTAAAGGATTATCTTCAAATTGTGTGATAGTCAGAGATAGGTCGTAAGCACCGTTCTCTGATTAATTCACATGACAGGTCCAGTCTGACATTTGCTAAGGTAAAAGACAGAATCTATATTGTTTTACATATAACGACGTTTACTTTTTTTCGTGAGGAGGGTCCAGTTCTTGAGGAAGCTAGTTGATTTTGCAGCCATAAGTGAAACTTTTGTCGGTTTAATTGCCCCTTTTGAGACTTAAATTGATTTTTTATTTTTGGAAGACTACTTTTGTCTCACTTATATATATATATATATATATATATATATATATATATATATATATATATATATATTGATTCTGAACGAACCACAGATATAAATCAACCTTTTGTTGTTCCTTAAGGTTGAAATGAAGCCAAGCCAAAACACCTTAAAATTCCAAATTTGAGAATCTATTTATTGTTCCTTCTGATAGTATTTGTGTACCTTGTTCAATATTTTGATTTCATGATGTATATGCATGTATATGGAGTTTGTATATATGTATATATGATTACAATTATAATATATTTTTGTTTACCTGTCGAGAGAGTATGTAATTGCTCCACAGGCATTAAAAAATAGAAAGGCAATTCAATTTTCTTATATGAATATGTTTATACATATATATATGTGTGTATATGTTCCTTAAACCGCCTTGTACATAAGTAATTTTTTTTCATATATTATAAACCAGAAGTGAATTGTTACCTCCATACCTTAAGTAACAGGGTCATTCAAGTTGATATGATTTGAATTGTTTCATACCACAAATTATCTAAATTGTGGGAAGATTTATACCCTTACTGGATAAATTAAATTCCTTTATTCAATTGAGACCTATAGTTGTTAAACTTTGGGGAATCAATATATAATTATTTTATAGTTAATGATTGGTTTATTTTTTGTTAAATCAATTCCGTTCTGTTCTTTTCCTTCTCATACATATTAGTACCTTTTTTCAAATAAATACATATAGTTTTTTTTTTATTTATAACTTAATTTTTTACCATACTGATGATTTGCTAATTGTTGTTGAACCATTTACCGAAGGGAAGGGTTTTATTTTGAATAAGATAACTCTATCTTGGCCTTAAATTTTAAAATTAATCGATTTTACTTTCTTGTAACCTTTTCTTATTATAATTAAAGATAATTTTATACCTAACTCACAAAGTAAATTTTGATTGTTGTTTTCTTTTTTATTTCAAGGGAGGGGTTTTTATTTGAATAAGATACTTCTATCTTGATTTTAATTTTAATTTGATCGAATTTCCTTTTTTTTTCTTGCAACCTCTTCTTATTTTAATTAAATATAAATTTCATATTTAAATCTCAGAGTAAATTTTGATTGTTGTTTTCTTTTTATTTCAAAGGAGGGGTTTTTATTTGAATAAGATACTTCTATCTTGATTTTAATTTTAATTTGATCGAATTTCCTTTTTTTTTCTTGCAACCTCTTCTTATTTTAATTAAATATAAATTTCATATTTAAATCTCAGAGTAAATTTGATTGTTGTTTTTTTTTGTTTTTAATTCAAAAATTCTCTTATCTACACATCATCAGGATCTCGGTCATCTTGATCTGGTGTACCTTCTTTGAAGTAAAAAATACATATATGTGTCTAACCTTTAAATTATAATTAGAATTATATTTTGAATAATTTTCCTTGAATTATTTTATCTTGTTGTTGTTCCCTTGTTGTTTTCTTGTTTTTTTTTGTTTTATTGTCTGAATAAATGCAGAGATCTATACAAAGCATTTGAGTTTCTTTTATATATTTTTTTTTTTTATAATTAATTCACAAATGATTTTTACTCCATTTTCAAATATGGACCTATTCAAAGGGTAATAAGTTTTTTTTTTTTAATATATACATATAGTAATTATTTTGACAAATAATTACACAGTCACCTTACGTATGTAAGGCTCATTCATCCGAATCCTGGACTGTAAATGAGAGACGGCGTATGGTAAGTTGGACATCTACGCAGGGGAGAGTTCTCATCAGTCATCAATTTAATATACTTTATTATCTTTATTAATTTTTTTTTTTTTTTTTTTCTTTATTTTTAAAACCTTTAACTTGTGACATCCGCCCCGGGCAAAATTTAAAACAAAGCAAGATTCTATCTTAGCTTAAAAATTAGGGTGTGACAATACCTAGACTCGAGACAACTTTTGGACAAAGAAATTTCCTGTATTTTGGAGTGAAATTATACAACGAACTACCTTCAACACTTAGACAAAACAGTAACTTGAAAATATTTAAGCGAGACATTAAAATTTGGATTAAAAAAAAGGGCAGAGACTATATTACAAATAAATTAATCACCTGAACTCTGAAAATACTCCCATAGTTATTAACCAAAACTGAAAACTAATAAGACATCTATACACTGTCTCAGAACAGGTTTTACCTAGTGAGGCAGTTTATGACAATAGTAAAATATCTGGTAACTATTATGTAACCTAATGTAAGTTAAATATATTATTATGTATATAAAAATTTTGTTACTAGATATAAGGAAAAAAAAGTGTATTTTATATAAATAAATAATAATAATAAAGGGTGGTGTGGTTCAATCAACTCCAAACAGATCTGAGACTGGCAACTGCGTTTGATAATTTCAGTAGAAGAATAAAAAAAGTCTTAAATAATATTCACTTCATTACGTACCTATAGCAATAATTCAGTACCTTTTAAAAGGAAGCACTAAATTTAAAAGATTGTGTGGTGAACATCACAGTGCTGAAATATTTGGTGTCCGTGTTTGGTGTCACCCAAGTGACCCGCATCCAAGTGTCCCGCACCCAAGTGTCCTGCACCCAAGTGTCCTTGCCATCCAAATGTCCTTGCTACCCAAGTGTCCCGAACCCATGTATCTTATGATTGTATATTATGTTAAATGTGTATTGTATTATATAAATATAAAAAAAATTTGGTGTCCGGATGACATGATACATTAAGAAATTTTGGACACAGAGCAGAAAGGGACACTTGGATGCCACAGACATTTGGATATGGGATACTTGGGTGCGGGACACTTGGGTAGCAAGGACACTGGATTACGGGACACTTGGGTGCGGGACACATAGGTTCAGGACACTTGAGTGCGGGACAATTGGGTGGCAAGGACACTGGATTACGGGACACTTGGGTGCGGGACACATAGGTTCAGGACACTTGAGTGCGGGACACTTGGGTGGCAAAGACACTGGATACGGGACACTTGGGTGCGGGACACATAGGTTCAGGACACTTGAGTGCGGGACACATAGGTTCAGGACACTTGAGTGCGGGACACTTTGGGTAGCAAGGACACTGGATTACGGGACACATGGGTGCGGGACACTTGGACGCCATGCACAATTGGGTGGCAAGGACACTTGAGTACGGGACACTTTGGTGGCACAGACACTTGGGTGTGGTACACATGGGTTCAGGACACTTGGGTGCGGGACACTTGAATGCCACAGAGATTTGGGTATGGGATACTTGGGTGTGGGACACATGGGTTCGGGACACTTGGGTAGCAAGGACATTTGGATGGCAAGGACACTTGGGTGCGGGACACTTGGGTGCGGGACACTTGGATGCGGGTCACTTGGGTATCACGGACACTTGGGTGACACCAAACACGGACACCAAATAGTTCAGCACTGTGATGTTCACCACACAATCTTTTAAATTTAGTGCTTCCTTTTAAAAGGTAATGCACAGCTGTAAACCTTTCGCTGGCTGCCCCACACTATGGAATATGCAGTGATGATATGTATGTACCTGTTGATTGCCCATGGAGCAATATTCTTCCCCATAATGGTGTTTTTGTTAAGAGTTTGTGTCCACATAAACACAGCGGATGCAGAGCATCAGACGGATTTTAGTATTCTATATAGGAAATTATGCTCGCCCATCGAATCGTCGGCAATACCAAAAAATTCAATCCGTCTGCTACACTTCTATGGACGCTAAGCTTAAAGAAGACTTGTACCTTTCTGACCAGAACTTCGGCTCCGTAGCGCCTCCTAGTCGCGCTGCCCCCCTCGCTCCCGATCGGCAGCAGCGCCAGGAGGGAGCATCTGGCGGCCAGGCGGGAGGCCATGGCGCGCAGGGTGCGCAGGGAGGCGCGCAGGCGGGGGGGGCGCAGCCCGCGCACCCGGCCGCAGTCGCGCACTCCGATGCCGTACACGGCCTCCCCTCGACCCTCCCGCAACCTCCACTTCATCTGCAACGAGAAAAATGGTCACTCGTTTGGAAACAAATACAATATTTTATGACAAATTTTTAAATCTCAATAGAGACGGTTGGAATATTTTAGGATAAACAGGAACTCAAGGCACCTACAGGGCTTAAGACCTGTCATCGACTGTTTTACGTGATCACTTTGTGCTTGCGCAACATTCACCAATTATGCCTTCTTATTGAGTTACCAATTAATCCAGTTTTTAAAAGTTCTATATATTATGTTAATCATGAAGATATTTTGGTTTGAAAATAAGCTGAACCACTATTGCCATCTATGAAGTGACGAAGAAACTTTTTTGTAACGCCATCTATTGATAAATTGGTTTTTTTTTTTTTTTTTTTCTTTTTTTTTTATAAAAATTGGTTTATTATGATAAATTGGTTTATTTGTAAACAATGAAAGCAACAGTCCTTATCCTTCTACATGAGGTGACAATGGTTTCACACAGATGTCACCCCTGAACTACGCCAGAATTATAAGTTCATTTTTGGCTTGCTTACTTGCTTGTGTACCAATCTGTATTTAAGAGGTCATGGTTTGAATCTTAACAAACACAGTTTCAAGCTAAACGCCTGGAGACAATCCTTGATCCTGCATGGAATGAACTGCCAAAGTATTGATGTATGTAAATATAACAAGTAAATACTATTGTGAGATCAGACATATCAATATACTGTACCTACCTTACAATACCTTTAGTTATTTTTATTTATTGAAACAATGTATGCATAATATATGTGGGAAATCTGGCAACACCGAGCGGAAACGGAAGTTAGAAGACACCAGTCAATGGCAGAAGTAATAAAAATAAAGTTTTATTAATTCTTAATTCCAATACCACAAATATATGTACATGTGTGTCTCAATAATAACAGTATGAAATATCTTCTACGTACATACATTATTAAAAGCTTATAATACTATCATACAACTAATTATTTAACCAACTGTACAAACACACAACACAAATAAATTACCTTATAATAATAATAAAGAATTTCAAACATTCTATGGAATATTTTCAAAATGATGGCGATGTATTTAGAAAATGCTTAATTCAAAAATATGTGCACCCCGTTAACACATACAACAAGTATTGCACAACACTACTACACGTACAATGGGGTGGTGTGGTTCAACCAACTTGAAACAGATTTGAGTAACTGGATTTAATTATATAAATTTAATTATTGACAGACTCATGAAATGTATTAACTTCATTTTGTATAGTTAATAATTCTGTAGATATAGATTTTTATTTTTGTATGTCTCAGAGTACACATGAGTGCTTGTACTCTGGTAAAAGGTCAACATGATTTTTTACTGTATCTTATGATTGTATTTTTTGAGTGTAATCATTATACAAAATATTCACCATGATTTTACTATTGAAATATATTTAATATTTCTACCATCATACAGGTACATGCACACACATAAATCATATCCTGAATCAATTGTATATGTAAGAGGCGTGAGACACACACACAGTAACATTTTCATCCTTTTATTAAGATATATACAAACCTGCGTAACTAGATGTTCGAACCTCTGTTTGGTCGGATTCACAAGTTTCAACTTGTACTCTACGTTGCCCAACTGAGGCTCGGGCGGGAGCAGCACCCCCTCGCCCCTGTCGTCCGTGTCGTCTCCGTCCGAGTCAAAGTCCCCGCCCCCGTCCGAACTGGAGTCACTGAGGCCGTCCTCCGAGTCCCCCTCGTCACAGTCCGAGTCGAAGATGCGCTGCAGAGCCTCCACCTTCAGCGCCAGACAGTCCGAGTCCATAGATTCGTTGACGACAGACCCCGAGAACAGCGAAGGGGCCCCGTCGACGCCGCTGTCGCACTCGTTTGTCTCGGAGAGGAAACTGCAGAGGTTGCTCGGTATTTCCTGAAAGGACCTACACTCGCCGTCCAACCCAGTCAAAAACCCCCCCAAAGACTCAGCAGCGACGGCGCAATCCGACTGCTTTTCAAAGTCAAAGGGTTCAGTCTTTCTGCGGCTCCTCTTGGTGCTGTCCCGTTTTTCCTTGGACCCGTCGAACCTGTTGACGTTGGTTCCGATCCTGGTGCCATCCTGATGCTCTATGACCTTTTCGTTGTTCCAGACGATCTCCTCTTCCCGCTTGGGGCGCGAGTCGCTCTGCGTCGTAAACCTGCTCTTGTAGGCTGTGAGCTGACGGTTGACTTCTCCGCACTCCCCCTCGGAGGCGTTTCTCCGTTTGGCGGGGATCTCTTTGGGGACGTCGACCTCCACCGGACCGAGGGTCTCTTTCTCTCCGACAAAGTCCAGCCAGCTCGTCCGGTTGGGATCGGCCGCGGTCCGGGCGGGGGCGATTCTGTTGCGCCTGTGCTTCCGCCTCTGCCCCGTCCAGAACTGTTGACTCTTTTCGCTTGTCTTGTTTGGGCGCTCTTCGATGGCGGACATTTGGATCACGCCATTGTCGTGCTCGGCGTGTTTCGCGCCCGACAGACAGTTCTGCATTGAACGCTTGATGTTTGTTGGATCGCCGCCCGTCCGTGGGATATCGGTGCTGCCGCCAACAAGAGTCATCAACCTTTTTGGCAGAGTTCCATTCAATACCGTGGCAATGTTCCTCTCTTCGTTTTGACATTGACTAACTAACAATGTAGAATTTCCTATTAAATTATCACAACCATTTCCCTCGAGATCCGTCATATTGGATGCATCGTCCTCGGATCTCCCAACGATTAGACTAATATTTAATTTATTTACGACTCGTTCTTTGTGCAAAACGGGTCCGACTACATCGGCGTCCCCTTTAGAGTTTGGCTCGACATTGTCGCAGGATACGGTCTTGCTTTCATTCACTTCCAACGCTTTTAGGGTCTTTTTCCTGCGTCTGATTCGATGTCTCTTTCGTTTCTTGACGCATTTGCCTTTCTCAGGGTCCGTCGCAGACTTCTCGTGGTGATCCATCGTCTGGAAAAAGCAGTTACAGAATATAAATGTGTGTATAACTAATAGCAACACATAAGTCATTGTTTATCTGTAACCTTACAGTATTCACAATGTATATAGGTAAGTGAAAGTTTGCAAAGTAACACAATAAAAATAAAAGGCCATAAATGATAAAACAAGTAAAAAAGTAATAAAAAAATAACATTAAAAATATGAAATAGTTGAGGAATTGATTATACAAAAACATTAAGGGGAGAAAAAGTAATATTTTTTTTATATAAAAAAATGAATATGCCCTTGTTAAATAAGTACATATACATCTTCCTATGTTCCCTAAATTAAGCATAAATGCTTGTGCTATAGGTGAACGAAATCGGTCGAGGCAGGATTCGATCTCGCGACCACTGGATCGCGACCACTAGCACAGCGCGCAAACCGCTCTGCCATCGACCAATCTGAATAATAATCATACATAAAAATAAGAATAGTTAAAAAATTAAAATTAAGAAGCCACAATTCAATATAAAAAGTGGTGACCCCAATAGATATTGAATGATATCAGATCAGTGGTTCTCAATTTTTTTAACTGTCAAATATTTCAAAGTGACCCCAAGCTCAGGTAGGTAATTTAAAATTTGAAATTTTCATTTTTAAATTGGTAAAAAGGCACATCACTTTCATAAAATGGCATTGAAGAGTTATCAAGTTTTCATAATAAAATATTTATCGAAAAAATAAATAAACAAACTCATTTCATGAAAATGCTGAAGATTTTCCATACAAAATTTGAGTACTTTATGGAGTGACTTGTTAGCGAGGAGTTAAGCGTTGGTCACAACCCACTCGTTTGTACATGAAATGTGTTTGTTGTATGAAATTGACATAACATGTAAACAGCGTATATTATAATGTCCCTTGGGAGTTTTTCAATGTCAACACGGGGACACCTGAAATATTTTTGGCAATGTACCAACGCACAAACGTCGTTGGGCATCGGTTCAACAGACAAAATGAACGTCCGTACTTGTTTACGTTACATAATTATTTACTTATTTACAACAGTTCGTCCTTCACAGATGACGCTGTGACAGCAAAACTGGACGAGTACTTAATCCGCCAGAAACGTTGACGTATTTGAGGGAAGATTAGGCCTAAACGGACACTGTAATAATACGCTATATTTTTGTGAAACTTGAGTTTAGCTCTTAAACTGAGACTGTAATACCGGCCCATAGTGGGGAGATAAAAATTCAAAATTTTTAAGGTTATTTTTAAGTTGAGAATGCAAGATAAAGAAGGATATTATATGTAAATTGAAAGAGAATGCCTTGAGGTGGTTTGGACATATTGAAAGAATGAACGATGAACGACTGACCAAATAATATACATGGGTGCAAGAGATGGAGTGAATAGCAGAAGTCGCCCCAGAAAGGGATGGCATGACCGTGTGAATGATATTTTGAAAGAAGGAAATATATAAAAAGTTTGAACAATCGACGAGCATGTATGAGACGATGTATGGATGTAAAGGAAGCCAGAAGTGTGTGCAAAAATAGAGAAGTATGGCGCTCGATTCTCTCTGCTTACCCCGTAAGGGACATGGCGTGATGGTATGTATGTATTTATTTTTAAGTCGAATATTTTTTAAATTTGGCATATACGCAAACATTTGATTTTTTTTCTGTCATTTTCAAGGCGCAGTTTTCTTAAAAAGTGGTCCCAAGTTTTCCTTTCATGTGTTAATAATAATATATAGATTTCACCTTGATTTATTTACAATTCCCGATCTTCACCTTTGCCTTGAACGTTGGTATTGAAGCAAAGTAACCTTTTATGTTCTTTGACACATTCCAACGGCCCGACTGCAACGTTATCTAGTCGTTAAATTATAATGACAGACACACTCTTGCAGCATTGTACAAGTGCCTCTGATAACACATAGTTAATTGACATTCCCCATCAAGATATCTATAACTTTTTAATGTGTTAATTTATGTAGATATTGTTATAAATATACAAAAAAATACTTGGTAATAGTTCTATTTTATTTATTTGATTATCGACGCGTTTCGTGCAAGGCACATCGTCAGAATAAGTCAGATAGTTTGGGTATTAATAAAGAAAAATATACCTTAACTTTTTGATAATGTTCTGTATAAATTCTTGTACAAAAATAATGGCATACCCCAATTTTCAACGTTTATGTTATATTTTTAATAAAATATAAGGCGTAGTTCAACATATTTTTTTTTAAATTAAAGAAGACAAAAATATCTAGAAAAATATGATGTGACGTTGCATTAATGCTTCAGGTTTAGAAAATAAACCTAAAAAACATTTATTTTCCATTCAGCGCCATTGTGAAATAAAAGTTTTCTTGGCTTATTAACTTAACCTGATGCATTAATGCAACGTTACATCGTATTTTTCCAGATATTTTGATCTTCTTTAATTTATAAAAAAATATACTGCTCTATACCTTATAGTTTTTTTAGAAATTTAAGATAAATGTCAAAAATCGGGGTATGCTTATTATTTTCCTACAAGAATATATACAGAACATAATTAAAAAGTTAAGGTATATTTTTCTTTATTAATATCCAAACTAACTAGGTTATTTTTTTTCAAAATGATTAGTTTTGTAGTAATGATGCAAATTCAAATTGAAAAAATAGGTACGTTGGCAGCAGTCACCCTCTTAACAGCACACTAATAAAAAAAATACCCACATACATACATATAACTTTCCAAAATATTATGGTGAGGATTATCATTATTATAAAAAGTTTAAAGAAATAAATTCTATAGTGTATTTGTGACGATGAAGGAGTGTTTGCATGTGTAAGAAAACCATGTGAGGATATGTAGGATATATGAGGGTGTAAGAAAACCATGTGAGGATATGTAGGATATATGAGGGTAAGAAAACCATGTGAGGGTATGTAGGATATATGAGGGTGTAAGAAAACCATGTGAGGATATGTAGGATATATGAGGGTAAGAAAACCATGTGAGGGTATGTAGGATATATGAGGGTGTAAGAAAACCATGTGAGGATATGTAGGATATATGAGGGTGTAAGAAAACCATGTGAGGATATGTAGGATATATGAGGGTGTAAGAAAACCATGTGAGGATATGTAGGATATATGAGGGTGTAAGAAAACCATGTGAGGATATGTAGGATATATGAGGGTAAGAAAACCATGTGAGGATATGTAGGATATATGAGGGTGTAAGAAAACCATGTGAGGATATGTAGGATATATGAGGGTGTAAGAAAACCATGTGAGGATATGTAGGATATATGAGGGTGTAAGAAAACCATGTGAGGATATGTAGGATATATGAGGGTGTAAGAAAACCATGTGAGGATATGTAGGATATATGAGGGTGTAAGAAAACCATGTGAGGATATGTAGGATATATGAGGGTGTAAGAAAACCATGTGAGGATATGTAGGATATATGAGGGTAAGAAAACCATGTGAGGATATGTAGGATATATGAGGGTGTAAGAAAACCATGTGAGGATATGTAGGATATATGAGGGTAAGAAAACCATGTGAGGATATGTAGGATATATGAGGGTGTAAGAAAACCATGTGAGGATATGTAGGATATATGAGGGTGTAAGAAAACCATGTGAGGATATGTAGGATATATGAGGGTAAGAAAACCATGTGAGGATATGTAGGATATATGAGGGTGTAAGAAAACCATGTCAGGATATGTAGGATATATGAGGGTGTAAGAAAACCATGTGAGGATATGTAGGATATATGAGGGTGTAAGAAAACCATGTGAGGATATGTAGGATATATGAGGGTAAGAAAACCATGTGAGGATATGTAGGATATATGAGGGTGTAAGAAAACCATGTGAGGATATGTAGGATATATGAGGGTGTAAGAAAACCATGTGAGGATATGTAGGATATATGAGGGTAAGAAAACCATGTGAGGATATGTAGGATATATGAGGGTGTAAGAAAACCATGTCAGGATATGTAGGATATATGAGGGTGTAAGAAAACCATGTGAGGATATGTAGGATATATGAGGGTGTAAGAAAACCATGTGAGGATATGTAGGATATATGAGGGTAAGAAAACCATGTGAGGATATGTAGGATATATGAGGGTAAGAAAACCATGTGAGGATATGTAGGATATATGAGGGTGTAAGAAAACCATGTGAGGATATGTAGGATATATGAGGGTGTAAGAAAACCATGTGAGGATATGTAGGATATATGAGGGTGTAACAAAATATCTCTATCCGAGTGTAAATATTATCTTAGAACAAACGTCAATTCTCTCTCCAATCAGCTTTCCAAAATGATGTCCACTCGGCTGGACCTAGTCCAACATATCAGATACAACTCTATAACATATTTTGGGTGCTAAAAATTTATTATACTCTCGTGCGTCTTTTGCCACGTCCACATTTCACTGACATACGTCAAAGTAGGCACTGCAATCGCGTTACGTACGGAAATATTGGCTTCCTTTGGGACGCTCGGATCGGACATAACGAATAAAATAGCAACAGTACTTATTTTTTCACGTGTTTGTTTTATTATGACCGAACGTTTTCGACGAGGTGACCCGGCATTTATCAAGGTCTAAATGAAACGAACTTGTAGTAACGGAAACCTTAGAATAAATTAATTTAATATTAAATATAATATCATTCATACCACCACGGCATATCACACAATTTGGGGTAGCCAGCGACAGGTGTGCGGGCGTGCAAATAAATTAAAGGAAGCACGACACGTATGTGTGTATCCCCACACACCAGTATCTTCTCACCTAAAAACTACTACATTCAATAGAATGTGTGGTGAAGCTCACAGTGCTGAACTATGTAAGATTTTATTGTTGCCTGTTGAATTTTATATTACCCGACTCATACAGGACACCCGAAAAAGTTGATTATAAAAAAGTGGAAGCACTGTTCTAAGCCGGTGCTTCATAGCTTTTCCAATATCAAATTCAAATTAATGTGTGATAGAATCAGAAATGAGGATATTAGAAGATGTATAATTGAAAGATATAATATATTATAAGTTGGTTTGGCCACATAGAAAGAATGAATGATGATCGTCTGAATTAAAAGAAAACAAACAAGGTTCATAAGAGAGGAACGAGAAATGAAGGTCAAGAGAGTGGAGTATGGCTTTCGGTTCTCCCTGCCTACCCAGATTAGGAAAATGTTGGGATCAATATCCAATATTCAAGGAGCCGCCCCTGGCAAAATATAAAAGGCATAGTTCAATTATAAAGGCACGGTTGGTGAACGTTGCACAGGCGTATTAAGTGATCACGTAAATTAACCTATGATTGATGCCGTTATCAATCTCTAGTAATACTTGATAAATATTTCTTTTGATTTACAATTTTTCCTTGATATCAGTCAATTGCGTTGTTTCTTGCGAAACTGATAAAAATAAAATGCAATAAAAACAATTAAATTTCGAACATAACAATGAAATTTGAAATTAGATCACCTTAATAAATAATTTGCGGCAAAACAAAATGAACCTTATAGCGTCTAGCAAAAGGAACAAAATGGCTCTCGGTAATATCCAAAGAAAATGGCGGGCAGATACATTGAAACAATGATTCGCGTAAAAATTGGATTAAAACTAAATTAAAAGCGATGTCAACGTAAGTATTCATTCAAAAACAACACAAAATATATTTATTTACTTAAATAACGCAATGTTACCTTAATCCGATCGATATATTGATAAAATAACAGATGTTACTTACGATTTATGCGTTGACAGCTGCTTGAAAAGTGAACGTATATGGCCAAAGTTTATGACGTAAATTCACTGAATTTTTTGCATGAAAATACGTAACATTGTGCAATCGACACTGCAACGATCATGCCAAACAAAATACACATTAAAAAAACAACTAGGTATTTATGTTGCATTCAAAATAAATAATTTATAACTTGACACTGAAATAAACATAAATATAATAAAGATATTATTTAATTGATACCGACTTTAGATAAGGATCACATTTTTTAATACTTTGTACCTATCTCGGAATTAATTTGATTTAATATAAATGATTCATTAATTATAAAATACCTATATATTCTGATGAAATATCAGAAATATATCTTTAATATTAAGAAAGGTCAACTGATGCAACTACGACACGATCTGTTTTATATTTGACAAACCGTCGTATAGTTTTAGTGGGTTCTGATTAATTATATACCTACACGAAATGTTTTTTTTTTGTTTTTGTTATGTATTGACAAAACAAATAATTTTAAAAATAAACATTACGTCAAACGGGACAAAGAAATTTACCGCTCGCGGTCAAACAGTGATTTGCTATTTATTTTCAAAAGGACAATTCTAAATTCGTCGACGATCGCGTCGCGTGATGTAGGATCGTAATAAATCGGACATTTTTGCCTAAATAACAAATTGCACAACGCGAAATTTCATCTAAATTTTGCTATTTGACAGTTGCCGTAAAATAGAATCGTCCATTTTATTTTATGAATCACAAACACACAAACAATAATAGCTTGTTCCAAAATCAATCTAGTAATAAAAAATATTTCGATGGAGTCTCCGATGAGAGTTTTTAATATTAATTTATGATGGAGAGACGGAAAGCAGCATACTTTAGCCGTGGAAATAATTATGCCCTTCTACAACTTACAGTTTAGGGAAAGATAGAGGGAAAAAGAAAATCGTGCTACAAATCTCAAGCAGTGGTTCGGAATTTTGGATGGGGAGGCACTAATAAAATTGCCGTTCCTAACTCCCGTTAGAAACGGCACAAAAAGAAGGAGAAGAATAAAAACTAGTTGCATGTAACACATAAGATCCAACTGTCGATAGCGATAGTATGTATAGTTGAAGAATAATTACCAAACTATAAATCCAAATTATTGAATATTTTAAGATATTTAGTTTTCTTTACAACACATGTAGGTATGTATGTCATGATAGGACAGTATGTAGGTCAATCCTTTTTTCCTACCCGGAATATAAAAATAGCATGATGGTATGTATGTATGTTTGGAGATTAAGTATCAAACTATTAAGTCTTCTTACATAGTGTATAGGCGACTGCCATACAAATTGTATGAAGCAATGTCGTCACTAAATCCAATTATTATAAAAATTGTTAAAAAAATTGAGATGTAGTACTACAATGCTAATATTTTTTATAGCAAATTAAGTTATCTAGTTGGGGTATTTCGGCTTTTTTCGATGTTATTAAAAACTTAAATTTATCTTAAAAAATGTTTTTCTAAATAAAAAACATTTGAGAAACTCTGGAACTTTTTTGAAAAAACAAATTTGAGATATTGTATTTATCTATATTTATACCAATTTTCAGTGTATCAGTTTTTGTGGTTTCAGAGATATAATATGGAAAAATAAAGTAAAAATTCAAAAAGTTGATAACCCCCGATGAATTAATAATTCAAAATTCTGAGTATAAAATTTTTGTAGGCCTATAACTATTTATAAATTCTGAAATTTTGGCTCTGTAAATTGAGCGGATTAAAAGTTATAAGGGGGGATGGATACACACACACACAAAACGTTCTACTTCAAATTCTGAATTCATCAATATACAGAACATACAAGTTACAAAGCCTCTAAGTTGGTGTTTTTGGCATGCGAAAAGTCCACTACAACATACAAAATGTTCCTTCATACACGCGTTTTGACTTTAAACTGACGATTCCTTCAAGAGAATTACATTCTAGTTGGAATATCTTCATGGGTCAGACAGAAATGATAACTTGAGTATATGTAGGTGATGTGAATTGATATTAATTAATTTTATTTAGTAAAACAATAAATATTGTCCTTTGCTACTAGAAAAAATAGCGAACAAATAAAAATCCTTCTTAATTATCGTTGGCAGTTGTATAAATATACAAACAATAATATTTGAAAACAACAAACAATGAACAGACATAATACAAAAACGAAATACTTCGTTTTCTAGGTATGACAATGAAAATATTTTACCCTTATTTGTATTTTGCTTTAATATTGGTATAGTTTCCGTCAAAAAACTAAAAATATCGTAGTAAAGGGAGGTGATATGTAGCATCCAATCAAACATAAACCCAATTTTGCAGTTACATGATTTCTCGAGTTATTTGCCGAAAACTATATATTATGATGTACCTATATGTTGCATACATACATACATAACATCACGCCGTTTCCCTATTTGGGGTAGGCAGAGAGAACCGAACGCCAGACTCTTCTATCTTGACATACCTGTTTTGCCTCATTTACATTCAAACATCGCGTCATACATGCTCTCCCATTGTTCTGACTTCGTATGTTCCCCTCTTACAAAATCTCATTTATATGATCATGCCAGCTCTTTCTCGGTCGACCCTTACATCTCATTCCACTCTTTTCAGCCTTGTATACTTTCTTTGTCAGTCGTTCATCGTTCATTCTCTCTACATGTCCGAACCATCGCAAAGAATTTATCTTCATTCTACTCAAAATATCCCTTTCAATCTTACATTCTCTTCTGATATCTTGATTCCTTATCCTATCATAAATTGTTTTACCACACATTCGTCTTAGGGACCTCATTTCCACAGCGTTAATTTTACTTTCATGCGTCTTCTGCCATGCCCATGTCTCACTTGCATACATTATGGTTGGAACGACAATAGCGTTGTGCACAGCGAGTTTTGCTGGCCTTGAAATAATAATATGTTGCATAATGTACAATATGCAAAGAAATTAATTAATTGCAATATAATTACAAATTCCTTAAATATTTTTGTGGCTTTATCACTCAACATCGAATGAAACGCTAGTAAAATAATAGAAAAAGTTTAAATTTTCATAATAATATATATTTATGTAAGTGTGGAACAGGCACACTTCATCGAATTTACCTGTGGTCGCCGTAGAAATATTTATGAGTAGTAATTTTTTAGTAAATTTCGTTCTTATTTTCTATTTAACGTATTGAAATGGCTCGAACATTACACTGAAAATGAAGAGACCCAACAATTTTTATCTGTAACCCAAATATAATATATCGGCAGGGCCGGATAAACGTGTTTTTGCGCCCAGAGCAATATTTTTCAAACCGCCCCCCCCCTCCTTCCCAAATGTTTGGAATTTCAATATTATATTATGCAGTATAATTCAATATTATACAGTAAAAATCAATATATTAATATAATCCAAAGAACACAAATAAATCATAATTCTACCTATTCCTATTCATGTATGTACCGTATCCTGAGAAGTAGGCATTTTAAACTAAAACATTAGGTCTTACAATTTTTAAAGTATTGGATCATCACATAAACCGTTTTAAAGTAAAATATAATTTAAAAGTCCTTTTAACTATCTCAAGTATTATGTAAATAAACTAAACTTAATAACTAATGTTAACACTAAAAATATCATAAAAACTATTTTTAATTAAAAAAACTCAATATAACTATCAAATGCCAGTAAAAATTTAAAATTACACCAAACTTAAATTAAAAAAAAAACAAATCGCGATTCTAATTAACATAAAACACTAAATAAGTTCTTGGTATAATAAATACCTACATAAATTAATATTAATAAAACGAGGTGTGCCAATGAATTTTACACAAAACAGCACACGAAAACTCCCATTGATTTCGATATACTTTGCCGACTAGTATTCCATCTAGTTATAGGTATATATTAAAATCTATGGTCTATACTAGACTCGTAAAAATATTGACACGTGTTAACACTTGACATCAGACAGAAGAGAGAGATAGAAACAATAATATATGAATAATTGAAAGAGTCAGGTGACGAGTCGGCGACCGAGATCAAGGAAATAAGTAAGTATGTCGCTAAAGTCGAAAGGGAAAACTTCACTGAAATTATCATAACATTTCTAAAGAACATTGTTTCCCTTTTTTAGAAAACCTTGCTATTGGTTGTATACAGGTTCCGGATATTTAAACGTCTTATGTAGTTTCATTAACAAGCAATAAGAGTTCTTAGTATAATGTATAATTAAAGTTACTATGGTGTGTAGCATCTGGAATGTTTTCAAACACGCCGCTATCATCTCATATGAAATTCATTATGAACCGCCCGGGCGATTTCAGATAGGGGGGCGCTGGCTTCATTATGTAGATAATTTTTACACTTAAGCAAGTAAATTATTACAATGATTATGTGTGTGTGTGTGTATGTGTGTGAATCGACTGCCGAGCAGCATAAACGTGTTGTTAGTATTTGGTAGGTATATGTTTACGATTTACGAATAACACGGTAATAGACGGACAAGATATTAACACGGCAGAATTTTAACATACACACCATCACGCCGTGTCCCTTTCGGGGAAGGCAGAGAGAACCGAGTGCCATACCTGGGGAATTTTTGATTTATATAATTAACATTTTAGGATTTTAAGCGCCCTTTTTAGACAAGCGCCCTGACTTCTTGTTCCGGATTGTTCTATGATTTATCCGGCCCTGTATATCGGTAGTTTTTTGAGTTTCTCATATTTAGTAAAATAAATTCATAAAGATGGGGTCAAAAGTAAATATTATTTTAAAGGAACACAGAAACTCCCCTCTATTGGTATTACCATGATTTGTCAGAATTTATCAGATCCGTCATATTGCCTACTTGTATGTCAAATATCTGAAGGCACTATAGTAAAAAATACATTATTTAAAATTAATTGGGTCAAAATACGCGACTTTTTTTATAAAACGTTTGATTTTAAGACTTTGTTTTGGTCGAGCGAAAAGTCAAACTGTCAATCGCGTAATGTTTACTGTTTACGAAATGATTTTGTTCACAAGAATGAAAAGTGTATAAACAAATTTATTGTGTTTTTGTATTAAATTAAAGATTCCTTGAACGATGGATAATTCTGAAAGAATCGACAGATTTTGTAGGTCTTGTCTATCGAAAAGTGCATTGTATTTCAGTTTAAATGATGTTTACATAAAGAGTTTTTACGAACTATGTGGTATTAAGGTATTTATTTTCAATAATTTATGTGAAGTCACGTTATATTTCTACTTCGTTAAACCCTTAGGATTCTTGGTGGACTTATTCAAAGGTACTTACTTGGTTGGTTTGAAGAAAATGACATACCTACGTAAATCTCAACTGAAGTATCCACTCCAGAAATGCATTGATTATGGTTTTATTTTTTGTGATCTTCCGGAGATGGATGAAACTATCTGAAAAATCACTTTATTTCTTATATTTATGTATTCAAATTCATCCAAATATAAAATTACACTTATGATAGTGGCAATAATAATGATTTAAAAAAAAACACGAAAAAATCTAACTTGTAGTAAATAAAAAATCTAATTAGTAATAAATAAAATAATCTAACTTGTAGTGTATAAAATAATCAATCTTTTAGTAAATTAATAATCTTCTTCTTCTTTGTCAGCCATCTCTCCACTGCTGGATGTAGGCCTCCTCCAATGAACTCCATCTCTCTCTGTCCTGTGCTTCCCCCAGCCAACCCCTTCCCGCAACGGGAATGATATCGTCCACCCATCTTTTTTGTGGTCGCCCTTCCGGTCTTTTATTTTCCCACGGTCTCCATTTTAGTATTCTGTGTGTCCACCTCTCGGTACCCTGTCTTGCAACATGCCCTGCCCACTGCCATTTCAACTTTGCAACACGGTCTGCTATGTCAACGACTTTTGTTTGGCGTCTTATTTCTTCGTTTCTTATTTTATCCCGGAGGCTCGCTCCTAACATTTGCCGTTCCATAGCTCGTTGCGTACATTTTAGTTTGTATATTGTGTTGGTAGTTAGTGTCATTGTTTCCAATCCATATGTTAGCACTGGGAGGATACATGTTTCAATAGCATAGCTCGTTGCGTACATTTTAGTTTGTATATTGTGTTGGCAGTTAGTGTCATTGTTTCCAATCAATCCATATGTTAGCACTGGGAGGATACATGTTTCAATAGCATAGCTCGTTGCGTACATTTTAGTTTGTATATTGTGTTGGCAGTTAGTGTCATTGTTTCCAATCCATATGTTAGCACTGGGAGGATACATGTTTCAATAGCATAGCTCGTTGCGTACATTTTAGTTTGTATATTGTGTTGGCAGTTAGTGTCATTGTTTCCAATCCATATGTTAGCACTGGGAGGATACATGTTTCAATAGCATAGCTCGTTGCGTACATTTTAGTTTGTGTATTGTGTTGGCAGTTAGTGTCATTGTTTCCAATCAATCCATATGTTAGCACTGGGAGGATACATGTTTCAAAGACCTTTTAAATATTATGTATTTTTTTATTTATTATTATATTTTTTGTTTACTCTACATACATACCATCATGCCATGTACCTCATGGGGTAGGCAGAGAGGTACCGAACGCCACATTTTTCTATCTTGACACACATTCATCGCCTCATCAACATTCATACATCATCTTATACACGTTCGTCTGTTGTTCACGCTTCTTACATTTCCATCTTTCAGAATATCGTTTACATGGTCGTGCCATCCTTTTCTTGGGCGCTCCCGACCTCTTATTCCATTCCTGTCAGCTTTGTATATTTTCTTCGTCAGGCGTTCTTCATTCATTCTCCCCATGTGGCCAAACCATCTCAATGTGTTAACTTTCATTCTGTTAATTACATCTTTCTTCATCTTACATTCTTTCCTTGTATCTTCATTTCGAACTCTGTCATACATCGTTCTGTTAAATAAAAAATCTAATTTGTAATAAATAAAATAATTTAACTTGTAGGATATAAAATAATCAATCTTTTAGTAAATAAATAATCTACCTTGTAGTTGTGGCGCAGTTGTGGCACATCTCTAATTAACCCACCAAAGACAATCCCGAACAGAGATGATATATAGAAGTCGCTGTAGCGGCACCAACCCCTCTGCTCGGGAAATTCGTTAACAAACATCAGCCTCGTATTTCTAAATCTTTAAAATTATTTGTTGTAATTATTTGCTAGTAATTAGTTTTAATTTTATATGTAAATCATTCAAGTGTTTTCTAAATAAATTCATGTAAATTACACTCGTTTATTTATTATTATTCGCCTATTAATATTCTGTTCTTGTTTTACATATTCATGCTATTAATTCTTTGATATCCAAGTACTTATGAACTTGGAAAGTCTGTCAGGGAATGGTTTGGTCATAGAATACACTTTGCGTTCTGATAATACTAATAGTTGGTTCAATTCCTGTTACTAGGAAGCTGACACATGGTTCGATACCAGATGTCGAGTTTGGAGTCAGAGAGTCGACATTGCAATCATATTTAATTCAATTGAACCCCATAATCCCATACCAAACACCTACACTCTCCTGCATAGTAAATAAAAATCTGACTTGTAGTCATATAAAATAATCTACCTTGTAGCAAATAAATAATCTACCTTGTATTAAATAAATAATCTACCTTGTAGTAAATAAAATAAGTTACTGCCTCCCTGACCAGCCAGGATATCCTATATAGGATGTACACCAATTTTTTAAACCTAACCTACAAAACTTTGGTAAAAATAGGTTGGTAAGGTTTGTTTGTAGTTATAATTGCGACTGGCATGAGCCAGTTGCATTATATATTAAAAACGTTGCCCGTGTATTTTTAGCCATTATACGTTGCAGGAGAATGGTATTTTTAACTGATATACGTTGCTTGAGTAAGGTATTTTTTAGCTGGTGCACCTTGCCCGAGTATGGTATTTTTAGCCGGCATACGTTTCTAGAGTATGGTATTTTTAGTTGGTATACGTTGCCCGAGAACGGCATTTTTAGCTGTTATATGTTGCTCGAGTATGGTATTTTTAGCCGATATACATTGCCTGAGTATGGTATTTTTTAGCCGGATAACATTGCCCGAGTATGGTATTTTTTAGCCGGATAATATTGCCCGAGTATAGTATTTTTAGCCGGTAAACGTTGCCCGGATATGGTATTTTTAGCCGATAAACATTGCCTGAGAATGGTATTTTTAGCCAGTATACGTGGCCTGAGGATGGTATTTTTAGCCGGATAACATTGCCCGAGTATGGTATTTTTAGCCGGTATACCTTGCCCAACTATAGTATTTTAAGCCGGTAAACCTTGCCCGAATATGGTATTTTTAGCCGGCATACGTTGCTCGAGTATGGTATTTTTAGTCTGTATAGGTTGCCCGAGTACGGCATTTTTTGCTGTTGTACGTTGCTCGAGTATGGTATTTTTAGCCGATATACATTGCCTGAGTATGGTATTTTTTAGCCGGATAACATTGCCCGAGTATGGTATTTTTTAGCCGGATAACATTGCCCGAGTATGGTATTTTTAGCCGGTAAACGTTGCCCGGATATGGTATTTTTAGCCGATAAACATTGCCCGAGTATGGTATTTTAAGCCGGTAAACCTTGCCCGAATATGGTATTTTTAGCCGATATACGTTGCCTGAGAATGATATTTTTAGCCAGTATACGTTGCCTGAGTATGGTATTTTTAGCCAGATAACATTGCCCGAGTATGGTATTTTAAGCCTGTATTCCTTGCCCAACTATAGTATTTTTAGCCGATATACGTTGCCCGAGATTGCTATATTAAGCCGGTATACGTTGTTCGAGAATGGTATTTTTACCCGGTATAAGTTGGAGGAGTATTTTTTTTAGCCAGTTTGCGTTGCCTGAGTATGGTTCTTTTTAGCTGATATACGTTGCTTGAGAAAGGTATTTTTAGCCGGTATATGTAGCTCGAGTATGGTATTTGTAGCCGGTATAAGTTGCTCGAGTTTGGCATTTTTAGTCTATAAACGTTGCCTGAGTATGGTATTTTTTAGCCAGAATATGTTGCCTGAGAATGGTATTTTTAGCCAGTATACGTTGCCTGATTATGGTACTTTATAGCAGATATACGTTGCTCGTGTATTTACGGCGATAATTGTTGCAGGAGCATATTTTTTTTGAGCTGATATATGTTGCTTGAGTACGGTATTTTTTAGCCAGTATACGTTGTCCAAATTAGATATTTTTAGCCGGCATACGTTGCTCAAGTATAGTATTTTTAGTTGGTATATGTTGCCCGAGTACTGCATTTTTAGCTGTTATACGTTGCTCGAGTATGATATTTTTAGCCGATATACGTTGCCTGAGTATGGTATTTTTTAGCCAGATAACATTGCCCAGGGTATGATATTTTTAGCCGGTATACCTTGCCCAACTATAGTATTTTTAGACAGTAAACCTTGCCTGAATATGGTATTTTTAGCCGATAATCGTTGCCTGAGAATGATATTTTTAGCCAGTATACGTTGCTTGAGTATGGTATTTTTAGCCAGATAACATTGCCCGAGTATGGTATTTTTAGCCTGTATTCCTTGCCCAACTTTAGTATTTTTAGCCGGTATACGTTGCCCGAGATTGCTATATTAAGCCGGTATACGTCGTCCAAGAATAGTATTTTTAGCTGGTATTAGTTGCAGGAGTATGTTTTTTTAGCCAGTTTGCGTTGCCTGAGTATGGTTCTTTTTAGCTGATATACGTTGCTTGAGTAAGGTATTTTTAGCCGGTATATGTAGCCCGAGTATGGTTTTTGTAGCCCGCATAAGTTGCTCGAGTATGGTATTTGTAGCCAGCATAAGTTGCTCGTGTATGGTATTTTTAGCCTGTATACGTTGCCTGAGTATGGTTTATTTTAACCGGTATACGTTGCCTGAGTACGGTATTTTTAGCCGGTTTACGTTGCAGGAAAATGGTATTTTTAACTGATATACGTTGCTTGAGTAAGGTATTTTTAGCTGGTGCACGTTGCCTGAGTATGGTATTTTTAGCCGGCATACGTTGCCCGAGTATGGTGTTTTAGTTGGTATACGTTGCCCGAGTACGGCATTTTTAGCTGTTATACGTTGCTCGAGAATGGTATTTTTAGCCGATATACGTTGCCTGAGTATGGTATTTTTTAGCCGGATAACATTGCCCGAGTATGGTATTTTTAGCCAGTATACCTAGCTCAACTATAGTATTTTTAGACGGTAAACCTTGCCTGAATATGGTATTTTTATCTGATATAAGTTGCTTGAGAATTTTTTTTTTAGCCAGTATACGTTGCCTGAGAATGATATTTTTAGCCAGTATACGTTGCCTGAGTATGGTAATTTTAGCTGGTGCACGTTGCCCGAGTATGGTATTTTTAGCCGGCATACGTTGCTCGATTATGGTATTTTTAGTCTGTATACGTTGCCCGAGTACGACATTTTTTTCTGTTATACGTTGCTCGAGTATGGTATTTTTACCCGATATACGTTGAATGAGTATAGTATTTTTAGCCGGTATATCCCGCCCAACTATAGTATTTTTAGCCGGTAAACGTTGCCCGAATGTGGTATTTTTAACCGATATATGTTGCCTGAGTATGGTATTTTTTTAGCCGGATAACATTGCCCGAGTATAGTATTTTTAGCCGGTATATGTTGTCTGAGTATTGTATTTTTAGTCGGCATACGTTGCTCGAGTATGGTATTTTTAGTTGGTTTACGTTGCCCGAGTACAGCATTTTTAGCTGTTATACGTTACTCGAGTATGGTATTTTAAGCCGGATAACATTGCCCGAGTATAGTATTTTTAGCCGGTATATCCTGCCCAACTATAGTATTTTTAGCCGGTATATGTTGCCTGAGTATAGTATTTTTAGCCGGTATAGGTTGTATGTGTATAGTATTTTTTAGCAGGAATACGTTTCTTGAGTATTTTTTTAGTCGGTTTATGTTGCTTGAGAATGGTATTTTTAGCCAGTGTACGCTGTCCGAGTATGGTATTTTTAGCCGGTATAATCCCGAGTATGGTATTTTTACCAGTATACTTTGCATGAGTATGGTAATTTTTGCCAGTATTCTTTACCTGAGTATGGTAATTTTAGCCGGAATAATTTGCCTGGGTATGGTATTTTTTGCCGGTATTCTTTGCCTGTTTATGGTATTTTTGCCAGTATAGTTTGCATGAGTATGGTAATTTTAGCCAGTTTTCATTGCCTGAGTATACTTTTTCTAACTAGTATGCGTTGCCTGAGTATTATTATTTTTTGCCAGTATACTTAGTCCGAGTATGGTATTTTTAGCCGGTAGATGTTGCCCGAGTATGGTATTTTTAGCCGATATATGTTGCCCGAGTATGGTTTGTTTTGCCGGTATACTTTGCGCGAGTATGGTATTTATGCCAGTATACTTTGCCTGAGTATGGTATTTTTAGCCAATATATGTTGCCCGAGTATGGTATGTTTTGCCGGTGTACTTTGCCCGAGTATGGTATGTTTTGCCGGTGTACTTTACGCAAGTATGGTATTTATGCCCGTATACTTTGCCTGAGTATGGTATTTTTTATCTGGTATACGTTGCCCGAGTATGAGGAATCCCAAAGTAAAAAACAATCTAAGTTTAATATAAGGCCAAATAAAAAGAAACATATCAATCGAGTTGGTTGTGGTCAACGTTATATTCATCGCTTCACAAAGATTCAAATTTTGTATGTAATATTTTCAGCATTTTCATGATATGAGTTTGTTAAATTATTTTCGATTTAAATATTTGACTATGAAACTTTGATAATTCTTCAATGCCATTTTATGATTGAGTGTTCTTTACTTTGACGTTGGATGCGAACATTTGTAATATAATTGTCTGTTTATGATATAATTATTTTATGTTTCTAGATGAATCCAATGACTGTTAGTCCTAGCACTGTTGGTGTGTGCCCCTCGTGTCGTGGTTGTATGAAGAGACTCAACATGTTCCAAAGACGGTGTGTGGAGGCTGATAATATACTGCAAACATGGAACCATACAAGGGTTAGTACCATCATCTGTTAAAATGCAACAATAATATTAAATCTCAAAATATTGACATGTCATTACATATACCTACCTATTCCATGCGCATATAATTGTATGTATGTATGATAATATCATTCACTATAGCATAATTATAGCGAACAGAACTAAAAATTAAATATATTTTTACTCCTCACTAACCCATGGGGATATACCTAGTGAGGAGTTATGATTTCGCAATTTTTAAGGGTATTTTTTTTTTGCAGATTTTCAACTAGTATCATGCTGAGATTGTATTCTGAAAGTTTCATCACAATGTATCTGTGTGTGTGCTATGTACGGCGTGTTCATTTTACTTTATCAATTATAGACTAAAGTACTCATTCGATTCTATTCAAATTTTGCAAATATATATATATATCTAATACTCGATTTGATCCCATTAGATTTTGAACGATATATGAATAGTGCTTCTCAATTTTTTAAACTGTCAAATATTTCAAAGTGACCCAAAGCTCGGGAAAATTAAAATTTGAAATTTTTAATTTCAAATTCGTAAAAAGGCACATCACTTTCATAAAATGGCATCAGAGAGTTATCAAGTTTTCATAATAAAATATTTAAATAAAAAATAATTACCAAATTCATTTCATGAAAATGCTGAAAATTTTCTATACAAAATTTGAATACTTTATAGAATGACTTGTAAGTGAGGAGTTTAGCGTTGGCCACAACCCACTCGTTTTTTTCATAATTCTAGTTAAGTACATACATACCATCACGCCATATCCCTTACGGTGTAAGCAGAGAGAACCGAGCGCCATACTCCTCTATTTTTGCATACATTCCTAGCTTCCTTTACATACATGCATCGTCTCATACATGTTCGTCGATTATTCAAGCTTCTTATATTTCCTTCTTTCAAAATATCATTCACATGGTCATGCCATCCCTTTCTGGGGCGACCCCTGTTATTCACTCCATCTCGCACACACGTATATATTTTTGGTCAGTCGTTCATTTCCTTTGAGATGCTTGGATGGGACATTACTGGTCTAAGTGCTTCGTTTATTCTATTACCTGCCATAACTCTTCTTTCAATATAATCATCAGGTCTTCCATTCCATTCAAACATACTCCCCAAGTATAAATATTCCTCTACTTGTTATAGACATTCATTCTATACTTTTATTCTACACGGAGTTATACTTTCAGTTTTTTCGAATACCAATATCTTAGATTTACTCACATACATTCTCAGTCCGTTCTGCAAGCATCCTTCATACACTTTATTCACTAAATTAAGTAATAGTAACAATAATACATATGTGTTTTGTATAAATTGTATCTTTCTTCACTCCTTCTCCATATAAACTTCAACTATGACAAATCTCACACTGCACCGTGGGCGCTTTACATATTTGTGCGATATCGGCAAAGAACAGATTGGACTAGACGGAAAATGAAAAGGAGTGGACTTACTGTGCCAGCTGGTTTCTTCTTTTCCTCTGTCGCGTTTGTCCTTCCTTCTCGTCACTGATTCAATAAAACTATGTTCACAATTTTGTCTGTAATATACGTGCGAAAGCCGCGAACGTAATTTAAATGTTTTTATATGTATGGCGCACGGCGCTTGTGTAACACGAGATGGTGCAAAGACGCGTATTCTCGAGAGACTGGTGAACGTGGTTGGCCCGCGCGCGAACAGAGGCGAGATTGTTGTTGCCACGTTCAGGTATGGATGTAGGTATGGTGATTTTAGGTATGTCAGGAAGATGAGGATAGGTACAAAAAGGAAGTATCTGTCATCTGCGCCAACAATATTAATATATAGATTTTTGTAGAGTAAAAAGTATTTTTCTATTACAGGAAATGTTGGATGACCTCAAAAAAAGCAGCGTCTTCAACAGATCAGAATTATTGTCGCATACAAACGCTTTTGCACTGTCGTGTTGCCAAAACGACGACGAATCGAATTCCACCGTGGACAGATGTTGCCAACAGAAAAGGACAAACGACAGAAACTACGCCACCAATATTGTCGTTTATTATATTCACGACGACTTAAAACTGGAGGACCCGTGCGAAGATGTTGACTGTAAAAAAATCGAACGAGCGAATCTCAAAGATTTTTGCAGTTTGAGAAATGAATTTGTATCAGAAAGTTTGGTTGATTTATCCAGTGATGCGACAGCTCCGAAGAACATTGTTAAACAAGAAATGTTATTCGATGAATCGGCAGACGCAAGTGGATTTGAATCCGAAGACAACGAGTGCTTGAACAAATTAAGATTTTCAGGTTAGTTAAGGGGGGGACTGCTGCCAACGTACCTATTTTTCAATTTGATATACCTCAAAAGCAAATTCACTTATTTATCCAATCATGGACTTACACTCCAATCTGATGAACGTACAACACTATCCATCCCTATCCATAATACAGAATTTCTTAACTCGGCTCGTTCAAAGTACAATCAGCAAGATTATGGAATAGCCTTAGTCTGGATATTGCGTCGTCTAACTCACTTAGTATCTTCAAGAAAAAACTAAAGAAGGAATATTTATCCTTGAACACCTGATCCCGATTTCCTCTCCTGTCCTTACCATATCCTTTTTTCTTGCTATGAATTATTATTATTATTATTTTAATTTTATTTTATAATATAAATAATAACTTTGTATACACCACTTAAGAGCACAAATAACTGTCGACCGGTTTCGAGAACAATGTTCTCATCTTCAGGATGACTTACGTACTAAATTAAAAATGAAAATATAGACTCAGCCTAAACTAAAGGTGTGGGAGGAGTCAATTTGAAAGTAGTCAATTTGATAGTATTATTTTTTTTTTTGTTTTAATAGTATTTAAGTGTAATATATTTTTTTAACTTTTCTACGGACAATTCTTGGTAGAACTCCATTTCAAATAATAAATAAATTTGGAATGGTAAAATAAAAACCAAAGTTTTCAGTTCTACTAATTTGTATTAGTAGAACTGAAAACTTCGGTTTTATTTTACCATTCCAAATTTATTTATTATTTAAGTGTAATATGTATTTTCTTTAAAAAAAACACAAATAACTTTAACTTGTTAATTTTGTCGACGGATAATTCGTGGTGAAACTCCATTATACTAGGTATAAATGAAAACACTAATTAGTTTTAGTTTCACTATTTAATTTTAACACTGGCACTGACCGGTATCGATCTGAAGATCATCGTCAGAGTGCACTCTGACGATGATCTTCAGATCGATACCGGTCAGTGCCAGTGTTAAAATTAAATAGTGAAACTAAAACTAATTAGTGTTTTCATTTACAAATAACTTTGTTTACACCACTTTAAGAGTTATTTTTAGAAGTCTACCGGTTTCGAAGCAACTGCTTCCTACTCAGGACTGATAATAACTATAGAGTTATAATCAGTCCTGAGGAGTAAGCAGTTGCTTCGAAACCGGTAGACTTCTAAAAATAACTGTTAAAAGTGGTGTAAACAAAGTTATTTGTGTTTTTTTAAAACTTTTTAAAAATGTACCACAAAGTTAATACAGAAATTATTAATAATATTGTATTTTCTTTGTTTTCTTTTACTCTTATTCTTTTGCTGTTGTACATACACAATGTTGTCATACTTTGTAATCTGGTTGGTTGGAAGAAATTGCCTAATGGCAACAAGTCCGCCAGTGTACAATTATATTTGTTTATACTATGTACAAGAAGATGTATAAATAAATAAATAAATATAATGCACTATGAAAGAATCATAGATTTTTGAAGCAACAGTATTAATTCAGGTCTGACTGAATGAATGTTTGAATGTGTGTGCGTGAAAAAATAATAGTTATTATTATTATTTTATGTTATCAGACAGGCAGCTATGCTGATATGTCTGATCTCACAACAGTATTCACTTGTTCAGTCTGTCAAGTCTATTTTTGAACACATTAACACTTTGTGCAACAACAAGTTCCGGTGGTAAACTGTTCCACGCATCCACAACTCTATTGGACAAGAAATGCTTCCAGGGATTCTGCCTGAAACTGTGTTTGTCTAGCTTCAAACTATGACCTCTTAAGTTAGTATTTTGGTTGAGGCAGAACATCAGCTTCAATTCAGGACAGTCATAGTATTGGTTTAGTATTTTGAAGGTTTCTATGAGATCCCTCTCTCTTTCTCCGTTCCTCAAGAGTAGTGAGGCCCAACACATTCAGACGTTCTTCATATGTTAATTAAGCATCTGAGGCCATTTCCCAGTTTGGTAAACCTTCTCTGCACCCTTTCCAGCATGCTTATATCTTTCTCAAAGTAAGGATTCCAAACTTGGTAACCATATTCCAAAACTGGTCTCACATAAGTTTTATATATTATAATCAACAAATCATGTGGCAAGTGGCTGAAGGTTTTTCTAATTAAGTATGTTAAGCTATTGGCCTAAATTCACATTCAAGTTTTTCATTGTTTTTATTACAGAGAGACTAAAGGAGATAAAAAAAGATTACATCGTAACAAAAAAGAGATTGTCCTACAAGCGTGCGAAAAGGAAAAATAAAATTTGCCATGTTTCGGCCAAACTAGAAGATCGGGGGGACGCGAGTCAGGCGGTCGCGACGAACTCTGCGATAGACGAAACCGGTGACAGTCACCGACTGAACAAATCCGAAGCGGACTTAGTTGATTCGAGGAATTTGGACGGCAGCAATGACTCACCAAAGAAAAAGAAAAAAAGAATACCGTTTGAATGTGACAATGGCTTTAAAGGTAATCTTTTCTTTTTTTTATCGACAAACTTTTTTAACATCTCAATAGAGACAAAGTTAGGATATTATATAAGAACCAGAAACAAACTGAAGGATCCATAGTGGCTTTTGAGAGAGGGATCTTTCGAACGATCTACGGGCCAATAAAAATCAGATCGCAGAAAAATATTTGACTTGGTTACTTTACACAAAATAATTCACTCGATTTTAGATACCCCTGCACTAACAGAATTGATTAATTACAATATACCACGACGATCAACCAGACAGACAGACAGCACCATTTTATTACAACAATACACAGACAGAATATTACTCACTAATCAGTCGACTCCATAATACTGGAAATGAATATTCTCATTTAGGTGACATTTTTATGCTGTCCAAATACAAATATAAACAGACGATATGCACATTTTTTTATGAGAGAAACAACCTGTGATATTTCAGTACGGATTTGTATATTTGCGATTGTTAAATATTTGTTTTTTTTTTGCATATCTTTTTTGTTTATTTATAATTTACATGACAGTGATATTTTTTTTTCTATTAATAATACTTTTTTATTTAATGTTTTGGTTGATTTTGAGTCCATATATGTACATCGTTTTTTTATGTTTGCATACGTCTATTGATTTTTTGATTTTTGAATTTAATGTTTTTTTTTTATTTTTGAATTTACTGTTTTTTTTTTGGATCCTTATGTACTTATGTCTTTTTTTATGTTTGCTTACATGTATTTTTTTTTGTTTTTGTCTTACTGTTTAGGTTTAAGTTTTATTTTTTTAGCCAAGTGTATACCTAATTGCTTTTTTTATTTTATCTATTATTATCATCAATATGTGTTTTTATCTATGTATGTAAAAGGCATTTTATGCCGTTTATAAATAAATAAATAAATAAAAGAGAATAATGGTTGGCATCGTAGATACAACAGGGAACTATACGAGACCTATGAAGAGCCCGATATGATCTGTTCCATCAAGATAGGGCACTTAAGATGGGCTGGTCACATAATCCGAATGGACGACGACAACCCCACAGCCTCACACTCTCTGTACCAACAAATTTTCGTGATTCTTCTTCTTCTTCTTTCTCAGCCATCTCTCCACTGCTGGATGTAGGCATCTTCTAAGAGCTTCCACTCGTCTTTTTTTTGGGCTTTTTGAACCCATCTGCTTCCAGCGACAGGGACAATATCATTGGCCCACCTTTTCTGGGACCGGCCTATTCCCCTTTTCATATCCCATGGTCTCCAATTTAGAATTCTGGGTGCCCATCTGTCAGTACCCTGTCTGGCAACATGACCTGCCCATCGATCCATGACATCAACAACTTTTGTCTGGCGTCTGATTTCTTCATTTCTAATTGTGTCTCTTAGACTTACGCCTATCATTTGCCTTTCCATGGATCTCTGAGTGCATTTTAGCTTATGTATGGTCCTCGCAGTTAGCGTGATAGTTTCCAGACCATACGTAAGTACAGGCAGGATACATGTTTCAAACACTTTTCTTTTCAGACATGTGGGAATATCTCTGTTTTTTAGGACATGTTTAAGTTTCCCAAATTATAACAATTCATCTTGCATTCATCAACTATAAAAAAGCATTTGACTCTGTAGAACAATGTGAAATAATTTCGTGATTAAATGCAAAGAAATATTGAGATTGGATTATAATCGAGTACTTATTTATACATTTTTAAGATTAAGGCAAGCTAAGAACGTATTCAGAATGTGTCATTAGTCCCAGCCAACCTTTGATTTCATGTTACATGCACTCACTGCTGGTAACAAAATAATTATTCCTGTCATCAGAACTGATTCATTCCAAATTAATGTATGTGGTAGGCATCTGTACAGTTAGTGTTTTCTAAAAAGAATGTTGAGTTGTGCCTTGTTCATTTGTTTGGTATGTTGAAGTTAATCATTTTCAGAAGTTGCTCTTAAATTTTATAAACTCGTTTCACCCTAAGATTCAGTTCACATTGGAAATAGAAAAGGAAAAAACACTTAATTTTTTAGATTTAAAATTGACAATAGTAAATAATAAAATTGAATTTGATATATATCCTAAACCGACCTATACAGATACAACTATCCACAATACATCCAACCATCCAGCATCCCATAAACATTCCGCTTATCATTCCATGGTCCATAGATTACTAAATATACCACTATCATCAAATAATTTTAATAAAGAACTAAATACAATAAAACAGATTGCATACAATAATGGTTATAACAGTAAATTGATAGACTCTATTTTAAATAAAAAAATAAAAAATATTAACGTCAATAGATACCTACATAGTTATAATACAAATATCAAAAAAGATGAATATAGATGGAGACGCATATTGTTTGTTAATAATTTATCCCAATTAGTCTCAAATTTCTTACCAAAAGACATAAGACCGGCATTTTACACTGACAATAATATTGGAAAAAGTTTAATGAATTCCAAAGATAAAGATAATAAAATGGAAAACTCCGGCGTATACCAACTGACATGTGGAGACTGCTCTGCAGTCTACATAGGAAAAACAGGACGGAAATTTGAGACTAGAGTAAAAGAACATATTAGATGTATAAACAATGATAATTTTTCGGAATTCGCAGAACACTTAGTACTTAATGATCATCAATTTAATATGCAATCGGGAACAAAAATTTTACACGTCAACAAAGTAGGTCTCCGTCTTGATAATTTAGAGTCGCTAGAAATTAAAAAGTGTATTAATTCAAAACAGAACATAATAAACAATCAGTTAAATTTATCTTTCAGTCCATTATTAAATATGTTTCCTTTTACTTCTAATCCTTCAGCCAATCGGACCCACCCTGCACAAGACCCAACCCTAAGTACCCCCACCCTACCTCTACCTCCGCCCCCATAGATTTCTTGTAAGCACGTCGTCACATTCTGTTTCAGTTGAAAGTTAGCCTGATGAGGGAACGGTTAGTTCCGAAACCGGTCGCATCGTTTCAACCAAAAAACGTGGTTAATACAAAGTTATATCTTTAAATTTAATTTTCAGAAGGTCTGTACAGTCAATATTGAAGTTATATGTCATAAATGTACATTAAGTCTGAGGTCCATCGTCTTGTCTGTAAATTCTGCAATTCATGTTTGTAGTTATTACCAATTTTGTACTTCATGCATCTCAAAAATATGTGTTGAATTTGTTCTATACTGTTAATATAAATATTATATTGTGGATTCCAGATGACTGACTCATGCTTTAATTGACTTCCAATAATTGTGTTATATAGTAAGCTAAATGTTTTCACTTGTGTGAATGGTTTGCATACTTTCCCAACTTATTATAAGTGTAGTGTTTGTAGTATCTATACAATAGATATGTAACACTGTCTCATATGCATAAGTAGCGAGATGAAGGTTTTACAATCGGTCAGTCATACAGATGACACTGGCCAGTGAGTACGCATGCCTCGGTATGAGCTACTTAGAGCAGTGGTGAGCCAATGAGTTTTTACAATAAGTTTTGTCAAATCCCATCCCATCCTCGTCGCCAGTGTAATATCTGGTAGTTTTCATACACAGATATATTAAATTAACAATTAACACAGTTTATTAATAATTACAGTTAAAATATATACAAGAGCGAAGTACAGTAAATAGTTTACAAATTGAACCACTACGTGAGAGCACTGATGTAGATAAAAAGCCTAGACAACCCCCCGACATTCCTTTATATAAAACCCCGAAGATTGCCGAATACTTTACTCATAAAGTCGGTGAATAAACAAAAAGACTTAGGCATCACTATCTCTTGCGATCTGAAATGGGAGAATCATTTGATATCAATTGTAAAAAAGGCCAATAGCTTAACATACTTAATTAGAAAAACCTTCAGCCACTTGCCACATGATTTGTTGATTATAATATATAAAACTTATGTGAGACCAGTTTTGGAATATGGTTACCAAGTTTGGAATCCTTACTTTGAGAAAGATATAAGCATGCTGGAAAGGGTGCAGAGAAGGTTTACCAAACTGGGAAATGGCCTCAGATGCTTAACATATGAAGAACGTCTGAATGTGTTGGGCCTCACTACTCTTGAGGAACGGAGAAAGAGAGGGGGATCTCATAGAAACCTACAAAATACTAAACGAACACTATGACTGCCCTGAATTGAAGCTGATGTTCTGCCTCAACCAAAATACTAATTTAAGAGGTCATAGTTTGAAGCTAGACAAACACAGTTTCAGGCAGAATCCCTGGAAGCATTTCTTGTCCAATAGAGTTGTGGATGCGTGGAACAGTTTGCCACCGGAACTTGTTGTTGCACAAAGTGTTAATGTGTTTAAAAATAGACTTGACAGACTGAACAAGTGAATACTGTTGTGAGACAGTACAGACATATCAACATAGCTGCCTGTCTGATAACATTAATAATAATAATAACCCCGATATACATATTGCCTGATACAAGGCGCAACATCAATATATCACTATAAGACTTCACTGTCCGGTTGTATGTCTCTACACTCTATAATTTCTTATCAATTGTCTCTCTATTGATTGTGTAAGTATGTTTTCTATTGTATTTTTATATTTAGGTATCATATATAGATTTTTTTTATTTCCATTATAATCTTTGACCTGAGACTGTTTGCTTGTTAAGATGGTGCGAAACGACGAGGCGGGCGCGTCATCTACTATCGGTTTGATTCGTCTCGCGTGCGTCTGCTGAGGCAGAGCATGGGGGAGGTGCGCCAGGAACTGCAGAATGCCAGAAATGCGCCCGAGTACGTTCAAGCGCCGTATCAATGCCATCCTTGCGCTAAGTATTTCGTCACGGAGACAAGCCTGAACATGCATAAGGAAAAGCATACAGAGGTAAAAATATCAGTACATTGTTTGTTTTTTGCGGGTGGCAGTTCTTAAATGAGAACACACTCAGACCGATTGTCTCTATGTGATAGCCCTGAGTGGCTAATGAATATCAGAATGTCTCTATGTGATAGCCCTGAGTCGCTAATGAATATCAGAATGTCTCTATGTGATAGCCCTGAGTGGCTAATGAATATCAGAATGTCTCTATGTGATAGCCCTGAGTGGCTAATGAATATCAGAATGTCTCTATGTGATAGCCCTGAGTGGCTATTGAATATCAGAATGTCTCTATGCACGTTTTGTACAATACACCATGACAAACCAATACAGACATCACCTTTTTATTTCACCAATACAAATACAGACAGAATATCACCTTCTAGTCGGCCGTCTCCATAACATTGGGAATGAATACTCTGACTTGGGTAGCACTTATGCTATCTAAACACAAATAAAAACGTAAAATATACACTTTTTTATGAAAGAAACGATTTGATGACATTGCACTGTTTGTGCCGATATATTTTGTATTTTATGATACTTTATTTTCCTTTCCTTTCCTTACCTTCATATACATTACACACTAAAATAATAGTACCTATAAGTATTTGATTGTAACCATAGAAATGAATGTAGTAAAAAGTGCGAAAAATCAACCAAGTCAGATAATGGTAATTAGTATGGAATTTCAAACATTTTATTAAGTATTTGTGGTGCTATGTTATCTATGGAATGAAATGTCATGTGCGACATTTGTTTTTTGACAGCGACAGTTAGTGTGTTCGGTGGACAGTTGGCATTGAGAGCAGTTTAGAGTTATTGTGAAGTGTGGTAAAGTGAATTGAACCTTCAAGTATTAGGTAGGTACCTACCTATACCAAATTTCTATACATATTCGAATTTGATTCATAACAAATTCCTCTATAAATATGGTCAGTAGGTAGTTTATTTGAATATTGTATTCGGTGTGTAACCATGGAAACGAATACCAACAGAATATGTCAGAAATATGGAGTATATGTGAGTAATTATGCAATTTATTATGCCTGTACTTATCTTTAATTATAATAAACAGATTTTTAAACTATATATTTTTAAACTGGCTCATATCATTCTATTTATTTATTTCTTTATTTTTACATATACGGCTTCACGTCATTATATAAATTCACATATATAATCACTTAAAAATTACAACAAAAAACTACTAAATATTTTTTAAATAACTACATAGCTACACAATTCAATATTAACACAAATTACAAATAGGACACTTCTTCTTCTTCTTCTGCTTTAGTTAGGACTGTGTCCTGTTATTCTTGACTGGAGCCTGCTCTTGTGAAGTGTATCCTTCCACCGTTTGGGTGGTCTTCCATTTGTTATCTCCACATCCGCTGCCATCCTCACCACTCGATCCGAACACAAGTCACACTCGATTAGGGCACAAGTTTATAAATATAATAATTAAAGTCAATAAAGATAATAAATATAAGTCAGTCAATAAAGATGTAAAAATGTCAGTTATATTAGCATATTTATTTCCCAATCTATGGAATGAATTATATAAATACATATGTAGTTAGTACCGACATTATCACAGTGTCGGTACTTGTACCTTTCATTGGAATGTGGTACAATATTAATTGAGTTAAATCTGGCGAGTCATTAACACCCCTAACTATCTTATACATTATTATTATTATTTCGGGCTCTTTAACACCTTCTCAGGTTTATCACCTGGTGGAATTTGGGGTAGCACGAGCAATGCTGCCAAGTGCTATCCTTACTGAGTGTGGTGTTTGTGTGTTGGTGCCATGTGTAGTATTTATGTGTTAGTTAGGTCAGTAGTGTCGTCGATTTGTTAGAATTTCCTCACCAGTCTGCATGTGTTTAATATGGCTGCTTTTTGCATGGTGACGTATGTGTATTTAGGTAATTTGATGGTTTCTAAACTGCTGAATAAGTTTAATGGAATAATTCCTGTGGTGGAAATTACTATTGGTACTATTATCACAGATTGCATGTCCCAGATTCGCTTGATTTCGTCTTGCAAGTCAGTGTGTATTTTCTAATTTTTTCGGTTGTAGTTGTTTCGATGTTGTGTGTATTTGGTACAGCGATGTCAATTAACATTGTATGTTTATTTTGTTTATCTACAAGTGTAATATCTGGTCTATTGTTATGTATGGTTCTATCAGTTAGTATGGATCTGTCATAGTATAGTTTGTGAGTGGAGTTTTCAAGAACTGGTGTAGGTGTGTATTTATAATAAGGCATTATTATTATTATTCTTCAATCTTTTCACGGGTTAACCGGTGTAAAAAAAACTAAACAACGGAGGAGTTCTCAAGTTGATTAGTTATTATGTATAATGTTTATGGTGGTGATAACAAGAATTTTCGAACTATCGAGCATGTGTTTATAATCACACTCTTTTGAATCTGTGTGATTATAAAATTTGGCAGATCAAGTTTCTTAATAGATTCATTTATATTTTTTGGTACAACTCCTGTAGATGATATAATAAATGGTATTATTGTAACTTTATTTTGTCCCCATTGGGTTTTGATCTGTTCTGCTAGAGGGAGGTATTTTTGAATTTTTTCTGTATATTTTTGTTCTAAATTTGTTGTATTAGGAATAGATATTTCAATTGAATGGGTTTGTTTTGTATTTTTCTCAATCAATGTTATATCGGGTCTATTGTGTAGGTTGGTTCTATCTGTAATTATATCTCTTGTGGCAGACCACATCTCGAAATTTCTTTCGAGCGCGCGCCTAGCGACGGCAAGTACATTTGTTTATCGCTAGGCCGAGTTCATCGCCCGCAACGTCAAACAAGTGACAATACTCCTCAACTGGGTATGACACTTCAAATAAATAAGTCTAGAAAGTTCGAGGACATTGAACTTGCTACCCCCAGCGCAGCATTATTTAAGGGAGTCTACACCTCTACACGTCGTCACTTCATTTCCGTATTTCCGTCACTTCGATTCGTCACATCACGCCGCCGTTCTCGACCACGCCGTCTCGCCGACACTTCGTCTCTCGACCACCGGTCATCTCTCGACCCCGCGAGCACGAATGGTACTTCACCATGCGAAGATTCGGACACTTCGAACACACCCGCTAACTCGCTCGTTATACCTACTCATCGTGAGAAAAGTTCCTTTGTAAGTTATTTCATCAATTGTAAATTTACCCTTAAGCAAACTATTAATTGTGATCAATATATGCATTGTTACTTTTGACCATTCTTTCTTCTCCTCTCTAAACCACTGTGCTTGTGTTCTTATTTCAAATCATATCCACTTGGGATATAGTAAACTCTCTTTACTGGTAACCCCTCTGGTTACCACTTATATTTAATAGTAACCACTCTGGTTATTACCTACTTTCGATTGGTAACCCCTCTGGTTACCAATTAGCTTTACTCTGTTCCAATAAAGTTTATGTGTGTTGTTTTCAATAACTGCCAATGGGGAATATTGAAACCAAGGTGGTGGAGAATCTATTAAATTATATTTTTTTGCTAAAGCGATGTGTATCTGCTTACAAACATTATCATGTCTATGTGTAGTGTATACTCTGTTGGTGCAAGAGCAGAACATCCGCCAGTTATATGTTCTATTGTCTCTTTGTTTTTATTACATCGTCTACAAGAGTCATCAATAATTACTGATGTATCTTTAATAATGTGCTTGGAGTAATTTTTAGTTTTTATGATTCTATCTTGTATCGCTATCATAAATCCTTCTGTTTCAGCATAAATTTGGGATCTTTTAAGCCAATCGTTAGTGAGTGTTTTATCTATATGTCGTTGATCAATTTGATATGGGAATGTGCCGTGCAATGCTTTGTTTTTCCACTTTTCAATTTTGTCTATATTACTTTCAATTGATGTTTGTGGTTGTATGGTTCTGTCTTGAAGTTTGAGGGGTGTATACGAACAGTCTATTTTTACTATTGCATTATGAATATCACTTTCTTGTTTTTTAAAGAAATAATTGCGGAGATTGTCGATTTATTATTATTATTACATAATCAAGTCCTTTTTATTATTATGGACTTCCAAACATTATATGAAAACTTCCAAAATGACGGGGTTAAAAATTATTATTGTACAAAATAATCACCATGTAGGTATATCACTCAAAATATATTTTATTTTTGTAAATACGTATTTCTGACATCTAAGTAAACAATTATTTTCTAACGAAAACATACATTTTTGACATTCCATTCGTTGGAAAAAATTTGTAAAGATTGAAAAATTTAAAATACCAACAGTCAAGAATAATATATCTCTCACATAATTCAGCACTCACCACACATTCTGAATGTAGTGTCTCTTTATGTGAGACGAGACTAGTGGGTGGGAATACATGCATGTGTCGTACTTTTTTTATAAGGTAATGCACACCCGAAAACCTTTCGCTGGTTACCCCACTTTGTGAAATATGCCGTGATGGTATCATCATCAGCCATTATTCGTCCAGTGTTGGACATAGGCTTCCCCTTTCAACCTCCATGCTTCCCTATCCCTCGCCACCCTGTGCCATTGACCTCCTGCCACTCGTTTGATGTCGTCAGACCATCTTGTTTGCGGTCTGTCCGGGTTTCTGCGTCCAGTTCTCGGTCGCCACTCCAGGGTGCGTTTGGTCCATCGATCATCTGCTGTCCTTACTACATGGCCAGCCTAATTACATTTTAAGGAAGCTACCTTGTATGCAACATCGGTAACTTTTGTCATTTCTCTGATCCATTCGTTGCGTTTTCGATCACGAAGACTAATGTTTAGCATCCTCCTCTCCATTACTAGTTGCGTTACTCGGAGTTTCTATACTGTACGTTTTGTAAAAATAACAGTTTCAAAACCATATGTCAGTACTGGGAGGATGCACATATCAAATACTTTTTTCTTCAAGTGGTTTGCAAATCGTTTGTATCTGAGAATATACGACAGTTTACCGTATGCAGCCCATGCAAGGCCCCGCCTGCGTTCGATCTCTGCTTCCTGATTGTCTCCACCTAGCTTTACCTTATGTCCGAGGTAAATGTATGAATCTACTCTTTCAATATTCCTTCCCTCTATCATCACTGGTCGAGGTTGTTCTGCAGTGCACATAATTTTTGTTTTAGAGTAATTCATTTTTAGGCCCACATGACGCGATAGATTATTGACATCGTTGAGCATCAATTCAAGTTCTTCTTCATTGTTTGCAAAGAGAACGATATCATCTGCAAATCTCAAGTTGGTCAAGGATTCGCCGTCTATATTTATTCCTCGGTTCTCCCATTTAAGCTTCTTAAAGATATCTTCAAGTGCAGCAGTGAATAGTTTAGGGGAAATTGTGTCTCCTTGTCTGACTCCCCTTTTAATGGCTATCTTTCGGGTTGGTTCATGCAGATTTATTGTAGAGGTCGCGTTGGAATATATATTTTTAAGAAGCTGTGAATATCGGTGGTCTATCCTGCAGTTGTTTAGACATTCTATTATCGCCCATATCTTCTATTATCGTGATGGTATGAATGAAAAAAAAGGACCTCACCAATTTAATCTAATTACAAAGTTTTACAAATAATTAATATGATAAATAATTAATATGTTATATTATATTATAAATAATTCTCTCTCTTCCTTAGCTTGTATCCCACATGGTGGTGGAGTCCGCTCTCCTCACTGCGCTCCTCCACTTGGCCCTATCCTGAGCATCGTCCTCAGAGACATCACATTCCTGCATGTCCTCAGCCACCAGGCCTTTCCATCGTTTTTTGGGACGCCCTCTGGATCTTTTGCCAGACACTCGATGGTCCAGTGCAGTGTTTCCTATATATTCTGGCGGTTTTCTAAGGATATGCCTGAACCACCTCAGCCTATTCTCCATCAGCTTATCGGATACATCGCGTACACCCAGGCTACCTCTTATATATTCATTTCGTATTTTATCTCTTCTCGTAACGCCGCACATCGTGCATTATATTATAAATAATTAATATGTTATATTGTGTCAGAGTGCCGGTGGGTTGGTCTGCGCAATCTGCACCCTGCGTTATTCGACACCGCGTAGTCTGTCCATTCACACGCAGACCCACACGGACAGGTACGGGTGCGTAGCCGCAGGTTGCTCCAAGATCTTCAGGGCGAGGTCGGCGGCCATGAGACACGCCACGAATCACGCGTCTTCATCCCAACTGCTCTTCCAGTGCTCCGTCTGTCCGCACACAACCAGGTATTTTTATATAATTTCCTAATGTCTGAATTGGGATCGAGAGGGGGAACTCATAGTTCAAAATACTAAACTATGATAGACTTTGTTGGGGATTGTACACAGAAATCTTCTAGTATTGTCTTCTTAATATTGTTGATTTTAAACTTCAATAACAACGCTGTATGTTAATTATCAATAAGACCAAGTACTTCAATTCGTTACCTACTAAGCAATATGCAGAATGACCTCCCTACCATTTCACGTACACTTTATAAAGTACATCCTACTCTTACATGCCGACTTTAGTATGCCGACGACTGCCGTGGCATAGTTTGTAAGCCATTTGGTTTCTGTGCGGTCGTCCTGAGTTCGATCCCCAGCAGAGGGGAAATTTATTTAAATTAATTTCTCATGCTAATATTGCTTCTCTGGGTTGGAAACACTGGTTAGTTGGAAGAAATTGCCTCACCACTTGCGCAGGGTGCAAGGAAATGTTTATCTTGATGTAGTCAAGGAAGTGTCCTGAAGTAAAATGTATGGGGATAATATTCATACAATTTTTGTCTCTATCAAGTAATGGTACGAATTTGCTGAGATATGAAGGTTCACAATTGTCTATAGCCATGAGGGCATGTATAGATGACGTCTCAATCATGTATGAATTTACTGAGATATGAAGGTTCACAATTGGTTATAGCATGAGGGCATGTATAGATGACGTCTCAATCATGTATGAATTTACTGAGATATGAAGGTTCACAATTGGTTATAGCATGAGGGCATGTATAGATGACGTCTCAATCATGTATGAATTTACTGAGATATGAAGGTTCACAATTGGTTATAGCATGAGGGCATGTATAGATGACGTCTCAATCATGTATGAATTTACTGAGATATGAAGGTTCACAATTTTTTATAGCATGAGGGCATGTGTTTATGACGCTCGTCTTAAAAAGGTTAAGAGGTCACAGTTTGAAGCAGAATCCCTGGAGGCATTTCAAGTCCAATAGAGTTGTGAATGCGTGGAACGTGTTTGTGTTGATATGTTCAAAACTAGACTTGACAGATGTAATAATGATAATGTATTAGAATTGATTTTTATTTTTATTTTATAAAACAACTGGTAGTATGAAAGTAAACGATCTATGGTTTGACATGAAATATTTTTTTATTTAATTGAATGTATTTTTAGTATAAATTTTATCTGCCTGTTCTCCTTCTACATATAAACTTTAACTATGCGAAGTCTCATACATAGATTTTTACTATAATATACTAGATGTTATAGTTAGCAAATTTTGTATGAATCGAATGTGAGTCATTTTTCCGGGGGATTTTTGACGTTTTGGTTCCAGACCACATTGTTTTTCTATAGAAAATAACGACTAATATGAATTGTTTTCGGATTTATTTGTCTAAAAAAACATTTTAATTATTAAAATTTATAGAACAGTTATCAAGGATGTGTTGAAATGTAAGGAAAACTGTAATATGTTGCCAACCAAAACGTCAAACGCACGATATTCCATGACTCACTTTTTGCACAGAGTACTACATCTAGTGTATTATAATAAAAATCTATGGTCTCACACTCCTCCGTGTGCCCAGTTTACATAAAAACGTATTAATAGATAGATTAAAAGATGGACTACTTTGATTTTCAGCTGCGGCAACACGCACAAGAAACACGTCCGTATGCACTCCGGTGAGAAGAGATACTCATGCACCCAATGCAGCAAAGAATTCAGGAATTCCACAACGAGGAATCTACATGTCATGTTAGTGGCAATCCTTTATTTATTAATAACCTTGATTTAACACAAATCCTTCAGTCATAAGTTTGCAAATCATACATTGCAATCTCAGCATGACATAGGGCTGGTATTACAGTCTCAGTTTAAGAGCTAAACTCAAGTTTTACAAAAAAAATATAGCGTATTACAGTGTCCGTTTAGGCCTAATCTTCCCTCAAATACGTCACTAAAACGACAAATATTTAACTCAAGCTTTCTAGCGGATTAAGTACTTAACGGTGAGTCAACTGTCATTTGCTAGGCAACGCGTGTAGTTTCAGTGTTCTATCACTAGAGGCGTTAGTTGTATCGACGGTGGCGTCACACAACAAAACAAACTGACAGCCATATTGAAACCAACATGGGCATTTAAAAAAAAAAGGGTGGAAAAAAAAAAAAAAAAATTTTTAATGAAATTTTTAATTTTATCTCGTTATTATTTATATTTCTTTTTGCTTTTATTTTCATTTTCATTGTTTATAGATGTTTGTTTTTTTATAATATATGTATTTTCACACATTATTATTTACTATATTTTGTGAAAACTTTATGTAATGGCAAACGCCATAAACAAAATATATTTTTTTTTCACAATATTAAAAAACAGAATATATTAAAGATAACTGCTTCACTAGACAGAGTCTGTTCCGAAGCAATTATCAGTTAAGTACAATACAAAAAAATATAACACATACATGTTAGGTATACAAAAAATAAAAACATACATACATACATACCATCACGCCATGTCCCTCACGGGGTAGGCAGAGAGAACCGAACGCCACATTTTTCTATCTTGACACACATTCATCGCCTCATCAACATTCATACATCGTCTTATACATGTTCGTCTGTTGTTCATGCTTCTTACATTTCCATCTTTCAAAATATCGTTTACATGGTCGTGCCATCCTTTTCTTGGGCGCCCGCGACCTCTTATTCCGTTCCTGTCAGCTTTGTATATTTTCTTCGTCAGGCGTTCTTCGTTCATTCTCCCCAAGTGGCCAAACCATCTCAATGTGTTAACTTTCATTCTGTTAATTACATCTTTCTTTATCTTACATTCTTTCCTTGTATCTTCATTTCGAACTCTATCATACATCGTTCTGTTACAAATTCTTCTAAGCGATCTCATTTCAACTGCATTTATTCTGCTTTCGTGCGACTTCTGCCATGTCCAGGTCTCACTTGCATACGTCAGGGTTGGCACTACGATTGCATTATGAATGGCAACTTTAGCGTCTCTTGATATGTTGCGATCATTCATAACTGGTCTAAGTGCTCCATTCACTCTGTTTCCTGCCGTAACTCTTCTTTCAATATCCTTATCAGGCCGTCCATTCCATTGGAACATACTACCCAGATAGACAAAAAATAAAAACAATAAAAAATATACTTATATCAACCTTAACAATAAAAATATACTTATATCAACCTTAACAATAAAAATATACTTATATCAACCTTAACAATAAAAATATACTTATATCAACCTTAACAATAAAAATATACTTATATCAACCTTAACAATAAAAATATACTTATATCAACCTTAACAATAAAAATATACTTATATCAACCTTAACAATAAAAATATATTATTTATATATCAACCTACACAGTAAAAAGTTCACAAAAAAAAGATGACAGGCAAAAAATACATTAAGCAGAAGAAACCGAAAGAAATTATGTGTGTTATTTTATTTTAGGCAAGGGATATTTTTACGACTCAACCATAGATAAATTCTTATCATTCTTTCCATACCCATAGAAAGCGCAGATAAATCAAGTTATAAAAATATTTACCTTTGTTTATACTTTGTTATAATTGTAGATCTCGATGAACAAAATGATTTATAAAATTAAGTAAATGTAATAAGATGACAATATTATTTATTTTTTCTTCAAGTTGGTTTCCATGATGCATTTTTATAACCATTGAAAAAATGATTTATAAAATTAAGTAAATGTAATAAGATGCCAATATTATTTATTTTTTCTTCAAGTTGGTTTCCATGATGCATTTTTATAACCATTGAAAAAATGATTTATAAAGTTAAGTAAATGTAATAAGATGCCAATATTATTTATTTTTTCTTCAAGTTGGTTTCCATGATGCATTTTTATAACCATTGAAAAAATGATTTATAAAGTTAAGTAAATGTAATAAGATGCCAATATTATTTATTTTTTCTTCAAGTTGGTTTCCATGATGCATTTTTATAACCATTGAAAAAATGATTTATAAAGTTAAGTAAATGTAATAAGATGCCAATATTATTTTTTTTTCTTCAAGTTGGTTTCCATGATGCATTTTTATAACCATTGAAAAAATGATTTATAAAATTAAGTAAATGTAATAAGATGCCAATATTATTTTTTTTTTCTTCAAGTTGGTTTCCATGATGCATTTTTATAACCATTGAAAAAATGATTTATAAAGTTAAGTAAATGTAATAAGATGCCAATATTATTTATTTTTTCTTAAGTTGGTTTCCATGATGCATTTTTATAACCATTGAAAAAATGATTTATAAAGTTAAGTAAATGTAATAAGATGCCAATATTATTTTTTTTTTCTTCAAGTTGGTTTCCATGATGCATTTTTATAACCATTGAAAAAATGATTTATAAAATTAAGTAAATGTAATAAGATGCCAATATTATTTTTTTTTTCTTCAAGTTGGTTTCCATGATGCATTTTTATAACCATTGAAAAAATGATTTATAAAATTAAGTAAATGTAATAAGATGCCAATATTATTTATTTTTTCTTCAAGTTGGTTTCCATGATGCATTTTTATAACCATTGAAAAAATGATTTATAAAGTTAAGTAAATGTAATAAGATGCCAATATTATTTTTTTTTCTTCAAGTTGGTTTCCATGATGCATTTTTATAACCATTGAAAAAATTATTTATAAAATTAAGTAAATGTAATAAGATGCCAATATTATTTTTTTTTTCTTCAAGTTGGTTTCCATGATGCATTTTTATAACCATTGAAAAAATGATTTATAAAGTTAAGTAAATGTAATAAGATGCCAATATTATTTATTTTTTCTTCAAGTTGGTTTCCATGATGCATTTTTATAACCATTGAAAAAATGATTTATAAAGTTAAGTAAATGTAATAAGATGCCAATATTATTTATTTTTTCTTCAAGTTGGTTTCCATGATGCATTTTTATAACCATTGAAAAAATGATTTATAAAATTAAGTAAATGTAATAAGATGCCAATATTATTTTTTTTTTCTTCAAGTTGGTTTCCATGATGCATTTTTATAACCATTGAAAAAATGATTTATAAAGTTAAGTAAATGTAATAAGATGCCAATATTATTTATTTTTTCTTAAGTTGGTTTCCATGATGCATTTTTATAACCATTGAAAAAATGATTTATAAAGTTAAGTAAATGTAATAAGATGCCAATATTATTTTTTTTTTCTTCAAGTTGGTTTCCATGATGCATTTTTATAACCATTGAAAAAATTATTTATAAAATTAAGTAAATGTAATAAGATGCCAATATTATTTATTTTTTCTTCAAGTTGGTTTCCATGATGCATTTTTATAACCATTGAAAAAATGATTTATAAAGTTAAGTAAATGTAATAAGATGCCAATATTATTTATTTTTTCTTCAAGTTGGTTTCCATGATGCATTTTTATAACCATTGAAAAAATGATTTATAAAATTAAGTAAATGTAATAAGATGCCAATATTGTTTATTTTTTCTTCAAGTTGGTTTCCATGATGCATTTTTATAACCATTGAAAAAATGATTTATAAAATTAAGTAAATGTAATAAGATGACAATATTATTTATTTTTTCTTCAAGTTGGTTTCCATGATGCATTTTTATAACCATTGAAAAAATGATTTATAAAATTAAGTAAATGTAATAAGATGCCAATATTATTTATTTTTTCTTCAAGTTGGTTTCCATGATGCATTTTTATAACCATTGAAAAAATGATTTATAAAGTTAAGTAAATGTAATAAGATGCCAATATTATTTATTTTTTCTTCAAGTTGGTTTCCATGATGCATTTTTATAACCATTGAAAAAATGATTTATAAAGTTAAGTAAATGTAATAAGATGCCAATATTATTTATTTTTTCTTCAAGTTGGTTTCCATGATGCATTTTTATAACCATTGAAAAAATGATTTATAAAGTTAAGTAAATGTAATAAGATGCCAATATTATTTTTTTTTCTTCAAGTTGGTTTCCATGATGCATTTTTATAACCATTGAAAAAATGATTTATAAAATTAAGTAAATGTAATAAGATGCCAATATTATTTTTTTTTTCTTCAAGTTGGTTTCCATGATGCATTTTTATAACCATTGAAAAAATGATTTATAAAGTTAAGTAAATGTAATAAGATGCCAATATTATTTATTTTTTCTTAAGTTGGTTTCCATGATGCATTTTTATAACCATTGAAAAAATGATTTATAAAGTTAAGTAAATGTAATAAGATGCCAATATTATTTTTTTTTTCTTCAAGTTGGTTTCCATGATGCATTTTTATAACCATTGAAAAAATGATTTATAAAATTAAGTAAATGTAATAAGATGCCAATATTATTTTTTTTTTCTTCAAGTTGGTTTCCATGATGCATTTTTATAACCATTGAAAAAATGATTTATAAAATTAAGTAAATGTAATAAGATGCCAATATTATTTATTTTTTCTTCAAGTTGGTTTCCATGATGCATTTTTATAACCATTGAAAAAATGATTTATAAAGTTAAGTAAATGTAATAAGATGCCAATATTATTTTTTTTTCTTCAAGTTGGTTTCCATGATGCATTTTTATAACCATTGAAAAAATTATTTATAAAATTAAGTAAATGTAATAAGATGCCAATATTATTTTTTTTTTCTTCAAGTTGGTTTCCATGATGCATTTTTATAACCATTGAAAAAATGATTTATAAAGTTAAGTAAATGTAATAAGATGCCAATATTATTTATTTTTTCTTCAAGTTGGTTTCCATGATGCATTTTTATAACCATTGAAAAAATGATTTATAAAGTTAAGTAAATGTAATAAGATGCCAATATTATTTATTTTTTCTTCAAGTTGGTTTCCATGATGCATTTTTATAACCATTGAAAAAATGATTTATAAAATTAAGTAAATGTAATAAGATGCCAATATTATTTTTTTTTTCTTCAAGTTGGTTTCCATGATGCATTTTTATAACCATTGAAAAAATGATTTATAAAGTTAAGTAAATGTAATAAGATGCCAATATTATTTATTTTTTCTTAAGTTGGTTTCCATGATGCATTTTTATAACCATTGAAAAAATGATTTATAAAGTTAAGTAAATGTAATAAGATGCCAATATTATTTTTTTTTTCTTCAAGTTGGTTTCCATGATGCATTTTTATAACCATTGAAAAAATGATTTATAAAATTAAGTAAATGTAATAAGATGCCAATATTATTTTTTTTTTCTTCAAGTTGGTTTCCATGATGCATTTTTATAACCATTGAAAAAATGATTTATAAAATTAAGTAAATGTAATAAGATGCCAATATTATTTATTTTTTCTTCAAGTTGGTTTCCATGATGCATTTTTATAACCATTGAAAAAATGATTTATAAAGTTAAGTAAATGTAATAAGATGCCAATATTATTTTTTTTTCTTCAAGTTGGTTTCCATGATGCATTTTTATAACCATTGAAAAAATGATTTATAAAATTAAGTAAATGTAATAAGATGCCAATATTATTTTTTTTTCTTCAAGTTGGTTTCCATGATGCATTTTTATAACCATTGAAAAAATGATTTATAAAATTAAGTAAATGTAATAAGATGCCAATATTATTTATTTTTTCTTCAAGTTGGTTTCCATGATGCATTTTTATAACCATTGAAAAAATGATTTATAAAGTTAAGTAAATGTAATAAGATGCCAATATTATTTATTTTTTCTTCAAGTTGGTTTCCATGATGCATTTTTATAACCATTGAAAAAATGATTTATAAAGTTAAGTAAATGTAATAAGATGCCAATATTATTTATTTTTTCTTCAAGTTGGTTTCCATGATGCATTTTTATAACCATTGAAAAAATGATTTATAAAATTAAGTAAATGTATTAAGATGCCAATATTATTTATTTTTTCTTCAAGTTGGTTTCCATGATGCATTTTTATAACCATTGAAAAAATGATTTATAAAATTAAGTAAATGTAATAAGATGCCAATATTATTTATTTTTTCTTCAAGTTGGTTTCCATGATGCATTTTTATGACCATTGAAAAAATAACAAAGGTAAATATTTTTTATTTTGATTTATCTGCGCTTTCTATGGTTATAAATGACCTAAAAACATAGACGACGTCAGAAAATTTGTCGTGTAAATAGACACTTTTTGTCGAGAAAACGCTTTTCCCGCCAATTCCGGTCGTAAAAATAGTGGCACCGTTTATTTTATTTATATATATATATATATCTGATCAATATTTCCAGGCGTGCTCATACCAGTGTCCGCCATTTTGCTTGTGACCAATGTGACATGACGTTTGTCAACAAAACAGCTCTGGTCGCTCATTCTGTGAAGCATTCTGAGCAGAGGAACTTCTACTGTGTGGAATGTGACATGTACTTCAAGACGGCCTCTATACTCAAATGTCACCTCAACACGTCCACCAAACACATAGATCCTACTACGTTCAAGTTAGTACATTCTTTCGTTAGTATATTGTCCTTGTAAATGAGGACTGTTGCTTTCATTGTTTACAAATAAATCAACTTCTCAATAGATGGCGTTACAAAAAGGTTTCTTCGTTACTTCATAGATGGCAATAGTATAATTCCTTATTTTCAGGTGAATTATTACACATTATTCAAATATATAGAACTTTCAAAAATTACATTGATAAGGGAACTCAACAAAGGCATAATTGGTGAACGTTGCACAAGGGCATAAAGTGATCACGCAAACCAGTAAGCCCTTTAGGTGCCTGAGTTCCTGGTTCTTTTATAATATCCCAATTTGGTCTCAATTGAGATGTTATTGTCAATAAAAATAAAGATCAATATTATCGATACAATGAATGTGAAGACATTGAGATGGTTTGGCCACACGGGAATAATGAATGAAGAATAACATACATATATAAAGCTGAATGGAATGGAACGAGAGGACCAGGGTCATCCAAGAAGTGAATGCTATCACTGTGACGTGTCCTGCGTAATTTTCAAAAGCAGGCCAATAGATCAAAATCCCATTCCTATATCAATAGTTTTCAAAATGTTGCGTTTTAGATATCAGTGTGAGATGTGCGCGCGTCGCTACCCCGCCCTCCACCGTCTCCGTGAGCATCAGGAGGGTGCGCACGGTCCAGCGGCACACTCGTGCGAGGCGTGCGGTTACGCGGCGCGCACTCCCGCAGCGCTAAGACGTCACAACAGACAGAGGCACGCCGAGAGACAGCCCAGGGAGCGCAAGCACAAGTGCACACATTGTGACAAGGCTTTTCTAGTAATATATATTCAATTTTATATTATAACAAGTATATTTAATTACGAATGTGTGGTAGAATGATCTATGATAGGATAATGAATGTGGACATCAGACGAGAATGCAAGATTGAAAGAGATATTGTGAGTAGCTTGAAAGTAAATACACTACGATGGTTCGGACATGTGGAGAGAATGAACGATGAGCGCCTGACAAAGAAAGTATACAAGGCTGAAAAGAGTGGAATGAGAGGTCGTGACCGCCCGGCCGAGAAAGAGTTGGCATGATCATATAAATGAGATTTTGAAAGATGGTAATATACCAAGTCAGAATAATAGGAGAGCATGTATGACGCGATGCATGGATGTTAATGAGGCAAAACACGTATGTCAAGATAGAGGTGTCTGGCGTTCGGTCCTCTCTGCCTACCCCAAGTAGGGATACAGCGTGATGGTATGTATGTATATATATGTATGTATTTATTTACCTACATCTAGTGAATACATATATTTTTTAACCTTTTCCGTGCTACGCGTATGCTAAACAATGTAACACCTCAGTGCGGCGCAATTTTCGGACAAAATTAAAATCGTCATATCTCAATAACTACTCACCTGAGATACTTGAAATCTTCGACAAGAATATTCGTTTTTAGCTGTTCTAAATGTTGAATACAATTTTTTGTTTATTTTGTGTTTCTGCATACTATTTAACTGATTTTTTCAACATTCCAGCTTACAAAAACATAACTAATTAGCAAAAAAATATCACATAGGTAAAAAAAGACAGGAAAGAATATAGTGAATAAAAATCATCTTAAAATTCACGAATTTTTAAGTATTTCTTCGAAAACAAACACAGTTTTCAACAATTGCTTAGTGCCTTATACGTTTGTATGAAGTTTATCTGTAAACGCTTTGACCTATGCGCCGCTGCACCGTAATTTATCAACTTATAGTAGAAAATAGTCATAAAATAATTGGTTGTTATAAATAATACTCAGGATCTGGAGTACTTTTTCGAAACATTTATAAAAGCAAAATTCATTCATAATAGCAAAAAATATTCAATGTATTTTGTCTATCACTTAGTAAGATTTTAAAAGTTGGTGACACAAAAAATCAAAGTTACTCTCAAAAACACATGAACTTTAAAAAAATAGTAATTTTGAAATATGAATCAACGTTAAAGACACAAATAAAATATAATTAAATAATAAGATTAATTACTCATTGTTTTACGTTCATATTAGTTAATAATGCTCTTATTGTCAAAATAAATAAATAAATTTACAGCAAAATACTTTGTTTTTATATAGGTACTAAATAAAAACCGAACATAAATATTTTTCTAAACCGGTGCACAATCTATACGACCTCGGATATGGGTTATACGCAACATTAATATCTATACAAAGCGGTATCTCAGTGCGGGTCCCGATTACGTCTCGGGATGAAATAGACAAAAAGTAAACACTCTACCGCCATCTACCAAATTTTTTTTTAATTTTTTTAAAATCATATTTACTTAGATAAATGGTTCAGCTACACGATGTAATTATTATATTTTGGATATGTCGATAAATAAGATTTCTACAGCGAGTTTAAGTGGAGCATTGTCCATCACGTTAACCTATCGTGATCCGCACTGGTGTAGCACATGATTCATCACGATAACGTCTCGGGATTAGCACTGAAACGGTTAACGCAGCAGTCCGACTGTGGAACGGTCTTCCAAATTCTGTTTCCCACCTTCTTACAAAATGGGTCTTTTTAAGATCCAAAATTAATATTTTTTTGAACAGATTACAAACCCTCTCCAACACTACCTAGTGCACTTCCTCGGAAGATTATTATGGACCCAAATACTAATAGCTAGTGTCCTCATTGTAGCCATGTTAAAAAAATACATACATATATATTGAAACACAAATGTTTAAAAAAAAACGAGTGTAAATGTACCATAGTAAATGTTCATTTTTTCTTCTTGAAATGTTGACAATCTCAATATGGTAATAATTAAATAAAATATAATTTTTGAAACCATTGAATATTTTTCTTTTAACATTGACCAACTTTGAATACAATTTTATGAAGATTCTTGGTGTTGTATAAATAGTTGAAACCAAATTAAAATATCTCTAATTTACAGGTCGTGAGAGCATTTTATCAGTTTTAATAGATGAAATCATAAAGAAACATTGAGAAAAAATGAACCGTTGTCTATGGAAAACTAATCAGCTCTAAGTTTATGGACTTACACATATTTTATTTTATTTTTATTTTATTTTTATTTTATTTTTATTTTATTTTTATTTTTATTTTTATTTTTATTTTATTTTACAAAGGACAGTAGGTACACAGTACATGCATACAATTATTGAAATTAAATAAATAATAATACAAAAATAACATGTACCTCTTACGTACTATACCTAATATCAAAATAATACAACAAAAAAGTGTGAATTAGTGTGGGTGCGCGCATGAGAGAAGAGTAATACATACATGTGTGTGTGAAAGAGATATCTAGAAAGAGTGTGTGTGTGGGTGTGTATGTGTGTGTGTGAGAGAGAGGGTGTGCATGTGTGTGTGTGTGTGAGAGAGGGTGTGCATGTGTGTGTGTGTGTGAGAGAGAGGGTGTGCATGTGTGTGTGTGTGTGAGAGAGGGTGTGCATGTGTGTGTGTGTGTGAGAGAGAGGGTGTGCATGTGTGTGTGTGTGAGAGAGGGTGTGCATGTGTGTGTGTGTGTGTGAGAGAGGGTGTGCATGTGTGTGTAGACGAACATATATTGACAGATTCATGAGTTGAGAAGAAAAAGAAAATATATTGCTGAGGGTGAAAATATGATATTAATATGAAGTCAATTGGACTTATAGTTTGGGCTGCAGAGAGGACACAAAAAAAAAACAACGTAAATGATGAATTCATTGAGAAGAAATCAAAAGTTGTCTATGGGAAACTAATCAGCTCTAGGTCTATGCACTTTACACATATGAAGTTAATATGAAGTCAATTGGACTTATAGTTTGGGCTGTAGAGAGGACACAAAAAGGATTTTCCGTACGCCATACATACAAACACATCATGACGAAACTCACAGTGTGCACTCTCTACATGATACCCGTTGAGAAATTGATGTAAAAAAAATACGCTTAAAAATTGTGAAATCATGATTCTCCACTATTGCATAGTGTGGAGAGTAATTATTTCAAACTGGCTATCAGGTACCTACATCATTTTTCATATAATATTCTAGATGGAGTACTCGACGTTTTGGTTGGCAACATATTGCAGTTTTCCATACATTTCAACACATCCCAGATAACTGTTCTCTAAATCTTAATAAACAAAGTGTTTTTTTTGGACAAATAAATCTGAAAACAATTCACTTTAGTCGCTATTCTCTATAGAAAAACGATGTGGTCTGCCAACCAAGTTGTCAAAAATCCTGTGGAAAAAAGCCTCGCTTCATATAAAAATTGCTAACTGCGACATCTAGTATATTATAATGAAAATCTAAGGATACCTATTACAAGTTATAATCATAGACAATTAAACTAGTCTAGATGTCAAATATTTATTTTTGTATTGCAGACTCGTCAAACGCTGAAAAGCCACCAACTGACTCACACTGGAGAGAGACCATATGCATGTGTCGTATGCGGAAAGACCTTTCGTCACACGGCAGCACTATGGACACACACAAAACTACTTCACAAAGACAAAAACTCTATCACATAGATACTGTCGGCCTTCGTAGCTCAGTTAGTTAGATATCTGACTCCTGAGAGAAATGTCTCGGGTTCGAGTTCGGAGACAAAGGTCCGAATGCAGAGTCCTAACTAATTACTAAATTCTAAATACTAACCATGTTTTCATTGCACAGTCGCTCACTTAAGTTAGGAGATCACGTGGCTTCCTAACTGGAGGATGCTACCAAGTTCACGTATGAGACACATTGCATTGCAGAGACATATCTAAATACTAACCATGTTTTCATTGCACAGTCGCTCACTTAAGTTAGGAGATCACGTGGCTTCCTAACTGGAGTATGCTACCAAGTTCACGTATGAGACACATTGCATTGCAGAGACATATCTAAATACTAACCATGTTTTCATTGCACAGTCGCTCACTTAAGTTAGGAGATCACGTGGCTTCCTAACTGGAGGATGCTACCAAGTTCACGTATGAGACACATTGCATTGCAGAGACATATCTAAATACTAACCATGTTTTCATTGCACAGTCGCTCACTTAAGTTAGGAGATCACGTGGCTTCCTAACTGGAGGATGCTACCAAGTTCACGTATGAGACACATTGCATTGCAGAGACATCTAAATACTAACCATGTTTTCATTGCACAGTCGCTCACTTAAGTTAGGAGATCACGTGGCTTCCTAACTGGAGGATGCTACCAATTTCACGTATGAGACACATTGCATTGCAGAGACATATCTAAATACTTAGCATCGGCGTAAACTAACATTTGCAAACTGTCAACAAGTAAGGTTGATAGCGAGGAACCTTACGAGTGGTTTAATACTAAAATACAAGATTTTTTCGGTGGATGATGATTTTATCGGCTTCGTTGAATATGTATTTAGTAATTTTGTCAAATCAAATACCAAACAGAGTATTCAGCGATCTATACGAGATGCCGAAAATTTGGTGGAATTTCAAAAAAATTCTGACATCGAGCTGTCAGTGTGAAGTTGGTTACATATGTTTGTGTTGTTATAGCAAAAAAACATTTTAAATGTCAAATGTCAGAAAAGAGATAGATAGCTTTCTAAGCCCATAGAAAGCTATCTATCTCTTTTCTTCATACACAATAATGTGAAATTCTAGGCCATCAGCCTTAAGTTTGTCGTAGTATTTAGTTAGTGATGTAACTTGCTAATACTAAATACTTCAGTGAGGTTAGTAGTTAGTATTTAGGTACCTAGGACTGTGTATTCGGGTCACGGTTATTAATTGTGTTTTCAGTTTGAATCTGTGAGACGGTAAATATCATATATCTCCAGATTTTTTTTATTTTTTTTTTTATTTTTTTGCATGTTAAACTCTTCAGACCTGGCGTACATTACAATGGTCATGAAATACAAATGCATATAAAATACATCCTACATATATGCATCCTACAGGAAACAGAGTGAATGGAGCACTTAGACCAGTTATGAATGATCGCAACATATCAATAGACGCTAAAGTTGCCATTCATAACGCAATCGTAGTGCCAACATTGACGTATGCAAGTGAGACCTGGACATGGCAGAAGTCGCACGAAAGCAGAATAAATGCAGTTGAAATGAGATCGCTTAGAAGAATTTGTAACAGAACGATGTATGATAGAGTTCGGAATGAAGATACAAGGAAAGAATGTAAGATAAAGAAAGATGTAATTAACAGAATGAAAGTTAACACATTGAGATGGTTTGGCCACTTGGGGAGAATGAACGAAGAACGCCTGACAAAGAAAATATACAAATCTGACAGGAACGGAATAAGAGGTCGCGGGCGCCCAAGAAAAGGATGGCACGACCATGTAAACGATATTTTGAAAGATGGAAATGTAAGAAGTGTGAACAACAGACGAACATGTATAAGACGATGTATGAATGTTAAGGAGGCGATGAATGCGTGTCAAGATAGAAAAATGTGGCGTTCGGTTCTCTCTGCCTACCCCGTGAGGGACATGGCGTGATGGTATGTATATGTATGTATGTATGTAATATTTGCTCGCCCTACATACAAAAACCAATATACTTTCAGACCGCGTCATATGAAGACTATCTCACATTTCTTACACCTTTTTTCCGTTCCTCTAAACCAGCGGTTCTTAACCTTTTTGGCTGGTGACCCAAAATACAAATATATTTGAAGCTAATGTTTTACCCTAATGTTTTATATTATTTTCCAGTGATAGATAATAAAACGGATTATAGGATGTTAATGAAAATATGGAAATACACAACATTATTGAATTTTTCTTTATTGAAATGAAACAATGCAGCATTGTAATAAATAATAAGTGACTACCCTGGTGTTATATTTTTGAGCAAAGAAGATGTATACGTGGAGTTAAGTTTACAGAAAGTGCACACACACCGCATGTCATGCTGAGGATCCAATATATTTCTGTACTTATTATTCATGACAGCAAGGCACGAAAATCCTGCTTCACATTAATGAGTAGTGAAGTGACATCGATCGACCTATTCATCAAAATTAAAAATAAATATTCGATATTAAAAATGTATCGAAAAAAGAAATTAAACCTCTTCATTAAAGTCGTTTGGGGATTTCCCGCGACCCATCTCAAATTCTCTCGCGACCCGAGGTTAAGAATCGCTGCTCTGAACTCATCATAAAATTGCTATCACCGTGCGCGTGTGAATAAAGTGTGATCATAATAATGGGTATTTTAAATCAAACAAATGATTTTGTCTACATATATATTTTTTCCTGAATCCAGGACGACCGTTTCAGCTTATTAGGCCCTTATCAACTGGTAAACATAGAAATTCTGCTTTTTCTTATATATTACATAAAATTGGGTACATTTTTGCAATTACGAATTGTTCAAAACAGTTGTATTATGATTTATGTTGGGAATTACGTCGATGCAGGTGTTTAAGTAATGAAAAAACCTACAGTACAGCTGTTAAAAAATAATATAAAGTCTTTACCGAAAGGGTGAAGATCGGACGTTTTTATTGTGGGTTAGTTTTTGTCTGTATACCAGTGGTCCACTTTTCGAAAAACCCGCAATAAAATAGGTGAGGCAAAATTCTAGGTATTAGGTATACAACCAGATTCACAACATTTAAATAATTCTATACAAATTAATAAATTAAACTTAGAGACACTTAAAACAATAATGGTGAATAATAGTGGTAGGTACATAAAATAAATATTTGCACATAATTAAAAACTAGGCATATCCAATTAAATTAGAAACATTGCATAATAAATGAACGACAGTGGTAAGTAATATAGATAGGGATGTGATGTACCTATAATTAAAAACTAGGTATATACAATTAAATTAAATAGAAACATTGAATAACAGCTGTACTGTAGGTTTTTTCATTACTTAAACACCTGCATCAACGTAATTCCCAACATAAACCATAATAAAACTGTTTTGAACAATTCGTAATTGCATAAATGTACCCAATTTTATGTAGTATATAAGAAAAAGCAGAGTTTCTATGTTTACCAGTTGATAAGGGCCTAATAAGCTGAAACGGTCGTCCTGGATTCAGGAAAAAATATATATGTAGACAAAATCATTTGTTTGATTTAAAATACCCATTATTATGGAATTCTACATATTCAACACCGTCAGCATTGACAAAATTAAAAAAGTGTGATCATCCTACCAAGGGAGGGGACCTGGTGGACCTGGGGGGATCTGGTAAGTTTCCATATATATCCTTCCTTGCCTTGCGGTGGTTGCAACTAATCACCCGCAACACAAAAAATACAGTCCACTATTATTTCTTACTTAATTTTTTTATCTTTTATCTCATATCCCCGTCAACTCAATTTTTTTTTAAAGTATAAATATGTCCTTGTAACAAGTACATATACATCCTCATACGTTCCCTAAATTAAGCATAAATGCTTGTGCAATGGGTGAAAGAAATCGGTTGTGGCAGGATTCAAACTCACGACCACTGGATTACTAATCCAGCACACTAACCGCTCAACCACCATCCATCTAATTTGTTATGATTGGCTAGGGATATTTTTACGACTCAACCATAGATAAATTCTTATCATTCTTTCCATACCCATAGAAAACGCAGACAAATCAAGTTATAAAAATATTTACCTTTGTTTATACTTTGTTATAATTGTAGATCTCGATGAACAAAATGATTTATAAAATTAAGTAAATGTAATAAGATGACAATATTATTTATTTTATCTTCAAGTTGGTTTCCATGATGAATTTTTATGACCATTGAAAAAATGACAAAGGTAAATATTTGTGTATTTTGATTTATCTGCGCTTTCTATGGTTATTCTACTCAAAATACGGTTATAAATGGTTATAAATGGCCTATATATTATGGTTAAAAATGGTTATAAATGGCCTAAAAACATAGACGACGTCAGAAAATTTGTCGTGTCAATATACACTTTTTGGCGGGAAAACGCTTTTCCCGCCAATTCCGGTCGTAAAAATAGTGGCACCGTTTAATTTTACGATAATTATAGTATCCGGTTAATCAAATCGCTACCTGTTTAAAAAGTATAAAAAGACCCCACCATCCGCGCTAGCGGTATGTTTACCAAAAAAGTCAAATTTCATTCGATTTACGAAAAATTCCTTTTTTCTTTTTATATAATTGTAAACGACGCGCGATAAATCATAAAATAAATTTTAATTATGTTTCGTAATGGAGATCACGGTCTCCCGGTTTGATTTCGTACTATTCAGATACTTTCTAGATCGTTCCAAACCCGTTTTTTGGTGCACACGACAAAAATGTGACGCTTCGGTTTTCGATCGATTAATGTCGGATCTAAGCCACCCTTGGCGTGTTAAAAGTGAACTATATTATTGGGACTCGTCTAGTGTTTAAATATTACATAATAAGTTGTTAGACAACTCTATATTAGAACAATAGTCATCCAACTACATAAAAACCCAGCAATATATATATATATATATATATATATATATATATATATATATATATATATATATATATATATATATATATATATATATATATATATATATATATATATATATATATATATATATATATATATATATATATATATATATATATATATATATATGTTATATTTGATGTTTATGTTATATTTGATGTTTTCACGGGTGAAATATGTTATAATATTTTTTTTTTTTATTTTATATGTTATAATATATTTAACGTCGGAAGACAAATGGTCTTAGTCAAGACCTACTGACACGGGAAAACCGAGATAAAAATATTATAACATATATATATATATATATATATATATATATATATATATATATATATATATATATATATATATATATATATATATATATATATATATATATATATATATATATATATATATATATATATATATATATATATATATATATATATATATATATATATATATATATATATATATATATATATATGTTAAATCTAAGGCTTTCGCGAGTACAAAATATGTTATTACTAAGTATTTTGGGGATAACCCGCGTCAAATTATGATTCCCGAGAGAATCAGTCGTCTGCCGACGTTTCGTCTGAATCACATCAGACATTTTCTAAAGGCGCCTTGTTAATAAATTTTCGTCTCGAGGGATAGTGCACGCACGTCCGTTCGAGTCGAAAGCCTACTACCAAGTGAAAGTTTGAAAGGAAGCCGCGTCAAGTACGTTTTAAAAAGTCCGAAAGATAAAATACCATTAGAGTCACACGGTATTTACGAAATCCCATGCGGTGATTGCTCAAAAACTTATATAGGCAGGACAAATCGCAGAATCTCGGCGCGCGTCTCTGAACATCGCGTAGATGTTAAAAACCGGAAACTAACTTCATCTCTTGTAAATCACTCATTGACCGAAAATCACTCCATAGACTTTGAAAATTCAAAAGTAGTCGCGAATATTAACAATGAAACATTTAGAATTTACAGGGAAGCAATCGAAATATATAAAAGAAGCAACAGTATAATGAATAACAGGGACGATAGCATTCGAATCCCGACCGCATGGACAAGTGTACTTGAAAACAACATTTTTAAAAACCATAGTAATCAAACTACCGATATTTCAAACAATAGTCACATTAAAAACATTAGTAAAATTCTTAGTAAGCCGAAAACTGATAATCCACCTGTAAACAATATACCGTTAAGTACTAGAGTCACTAGAAGCCAAACAAAACGCAATAATGACGTCATTGGGGAAACCCACCCCTCCACTAATACTTGACGCGGCTTCCTTTCAAACTTTCACTTGGTAGTAGGCTTTCGACTCGAACGGACGTGCGTGCACTATCCCTCGAGACGAAAATTTATTAACAAGGCGCCTTTAGAAAATGTCTGATGTGATTCAGACGAAACGTCGGCAGACGACTGATTCTCTCGGGAATCATAATTTGACGCGGGTTATCCCCAAAATACTTAGTAATAACATATATATATATATATATATATATATATATATATATATATATATATATATATATATATATATATATATATATATATATATATATATATATATATATATATATATATATATATATATATATATATATATATATATATATATATATATATATATATATATATATATATATATATATATATATATATATATATATATATATATATATATATATATATATATATATATATATATATATATATATATATATATATATATATATATATATATATATATATATATATATGTTATATTTGATGTTTTCACGGGTGAAATATGTTATAATATTTTTATCTCGGTTTTCCCGTGTCAGTAGGTCTTGACTAAGACCATTTGTCTTCCGACGTTTCGCCTGAATATCACCAGGCATTTTCAAGGACTTAACGAAAAGCACGCGCGCGACACACGTCTACTCACACTGAAAGCTCACCGTCAAGTGACTCGTAGCGTACAAGATGGCCGCTTATGTCAAACATTGTTAGCGCGACGTGATTGGCTCCTTGTGACACGCCCACCTGCTGTCGTGTTCGTTGGTAATAATATTTTATCATTATTTTTGTGTTGTGATTTATTGTTAATTTTAGTTGTGACATTAATATTATTATTGTTGTGTTTTGGGGTTATTTTCGCTATGGTATTATTAATATTATTATTGTATTGTTTGTCATATAAAATGTTCTTCCAGGTACTAGGCAAACGAACTCCGTCGTCCCGATTGTTCATTATATCCCTTCTCTTATATATTTCTATAGCTTCCCTGTAAATTCTGAGAGGTTCACTGTTTAAACTTGCTATTATTTTTGAATGGTCAAAATCTATTGTATGTCCTTCTGTGAGCGAGTGTTGTACAAGTGAGGATGTAAGTTTTTTGTTTCTCATGTCGACTCTGTGCTCCGCTATTCGTGCTTCAACTTTTCGATTGGTTCTTCCTACATAAGTCTTATTGCACGATCCGCACGGTATTTCATATACTCCATGAGCTTCAAGTGGAATGATGTCTTTCGGGTTTCTTAGAAAGGTTGATATTTTATTTGTTGTGCTGAAAACGGTACGTATGTTATTTTTGTTTAATAGACGGCTGATTTTATCGGTGACGCCTTTGATATATGGTAGTCGGGCTGTTGATAATGGTGTTTCATTGGATTTTTCTTTCACTGTTTTTGGACTCTTTAATGCTTTGTTTATTATATAGTCTGAGAAACCATTACAACGTAGAGCATTTTTCGTGTATTCTAATTCGTCTATTAAACAAAAATAACATACGTACCGTTTTCAGCACAACAAATAAAATATCAACCTTTCTAAGAAATAATAATATTAATAATACCATAGCGAAAATAACCCCAAAACACAACAATAATAATATTAATGTCACAACTAAAATTAACAATAAATCACAACACAAAAATAATGATAAAATATTATTACCAACGAACACGACAGCAGGTGGGCGTGTCACAAGGAGCCAATCACGTCGCGCTAACAATGTTTGACATAAGCGGCCATCTTGTACGCTACGAGTCACTTGACGGTGAGCTTTCAGTGTGAGTAGACGTGTGTCGCGCGCGTGCTTTTCGTTAAGTCCTTGAAAATGCCTGGTGATATTCAGGCGAAACGTCGGAAGACAAATGGTCTTAGTCAAGACCTACTGACACGGGAAAACCGAGATAAAAATATTATAACATATATATATATATATATATATATATATATATATATATATATATATATATATATATATATATATATATATATATATATATATATATATATATATATATATATATATATATATATATATATATATATATATTGTGACGTTATTTTGTATTTACACGTCACTACTTAATTAATTTAATTTAATGTTTATAAAAATGTCTTAAACGAACGCACTTCGCAATATTGGCAATATTTCTAAAAAAGTTGTAAGGCGAACACAGCCGTGAACGGATTAGCTAGGCGGGTCGAAATATCTATGCTTTTCTTTTCAACGCTGACAGCCGACACGAGGTGTCATCGTTCAACTATGGCCTACGCAAAAGTACCCGACAAAGACTCGAAATTTAAATTTAAAGGAGGCTGGGAAATATAACCGCCTCCTTTGCCTTTGACCTTTGTTCTTTGTCCTTTGTCTTTTGTTCTTTGTTCCTTGCTTCCTTGCTTCTTTGCTTTCTTCTTTACTTGCTTTATCTTGTTTGTTCATGCTGTCTTTTCATCATTCTTCAGCATTGGTGTACTTTACCATGTACACCATGGATGACTGAAAATGAATGATTTTAAATATCATGGTTGGGGCATGCTCATATTTGCACATCATGACTTGATAATGACTAAAACACCTGTAAATTGCACTTCAAATCGACGTAAATACTACGATGGTAGTTCTCATCACAAAAACTGTACCTGCTGATCATCTTCAAGAAGATGGAAATTCATAAAACTGTTTCATTGCTTGATTATTATAAAAAAAACATATGAAATACTGATATCATTTGAAAATTTAGTTGAATCTGTTTAATTATGTCATGTCTGATATTTCTTTTTATAATACACCACATGGTCTAGAAAAACATTTAAAAACTTGTAAACTGTAATTTAAGAATTAAATTATTTTATTAAAATGTCAAATATTTAGCTTAGTTCAGGTAACGTAGATAACTGTATCATATTTAACACTCCTTGCCAACCATGATAACAATAAATTGTAATTTCTTTTGTACTTATGCGTTTCTTTCATCGCTCAGTCTTCCCTACAATCACATCTGACTCAGCTTTTCATGTTTTAATTACTGTTTCATTGAACAGAAAATTCTTATTTGATACTTAAATATATTCTTTTTTTTGTCTTACTCAATAAACAACACGCCCTGAGATACTGAGATATTTGCATTATTTTAAATGAGTCTCATTGCAATATCGCTGACTGCTGGTGGTAAGGTTTTATGGTGAGTATAATTTTAGCTTCTCTTTTTCTCTTCTCATACACCACCATACCTTGCAATTGTCGGCCCAAAGTGGGGCAGGATTTTTTAAAAAAATTGAAGAGCGCGGACTATTAGGATTTAAATTCCATTTGTATTTTTTATTTTTATTGATTGTAAGACTGGCGCCCATTCTATAACTCTTTTTAAAGTCAGATGTTTGTGTGGGACAGATTAGTGTTTGTAGAGAACGTAAAATTGATAATTAGTTCGTGTACTTTGTGGTAGCGATTCCTTTACTTCCTTAAACCCATCCTTAATCTGAGGACTGCGCAGAATCCATCGTCATGAAAGCCGAGCTGTGAGATTATATTCAGGAGATGACCAGAAGTCAACCAAACTATTCTAAAAAGTATGGAAGAGCCCATTATGACCAGTCTTATTCGAGAAATACCATTCAAGAAATCTACTCAATCAGGTTGTATTGTAAACTAATAAATAATTAAATGTCGTGAGGACTATAACATAAAAATTCACTTTCTTTTCAGTACAAAACTTGAGTTGTCATCAATTATTATTAATGTCTATTTTTGGAAATCTATAAATTGATTAGAATTATTTTTCTGATTTCATAATTAAAATGTCACATTTTAACTGAACATGCATAATGAGGATATCAATTTTTTTATAATTGAAACTATCTTCAAAAAACATCAGGTTGTATAATTTTAATTTGTCGTTGGACTGTGCTAAATGTTATTTCATGTTTGGTTTGCATTATTAATGTTGAATACCTATGTTATAGATAAAAAAATATGAATCTTTATAAGCGTTGTAATTTCCTTTTTGCTAATATACAACATAGTATACATTTTTCTTGGGTCGGTCATAAAATTTGAACTTGTAAAAAATAATTATAAAAATCATATGTGGGGTAGAAATTAATTAGGAGATTGTTGTGGTAATTACCAAAAGAAGTCTGTCTGATACCTGCATAGAATCAACATTGTTGCATGGCAGTTAATATTTTTTCTTGTAACAAGTGAAAATAATCAATGTCTTTTTAAATAAGGAGATTATTGTTATAATACTCTTGGTTAATAATAAAAAGTTTTCTTAATTCATGTTGAATCAATATAATAAAAAGGAAATGGTGTTTTAAAACAATTTGAGTTTTTATTCTCTGTTGGGGACATGTGTTTTTTCTCAATTTTTGATGTTAAAAGTTCAGCTATGTTGTATAAAATAATAACTGAAAATGTTCTTTTAAATTGAATCTCAAATCAATGTGTGCTATAGGGAGTTTGGTTTATGATTGTAATGAATATGCAATTAAATATTTTCACTTTTACAGATGGAAAGTGTTGGTGAACTCTATGAAATATTTTTTGGGAATGCTGAATTTGAATCTGCTGTATAATCACAAAAAATCAAGGCTCGGAGAGATGATATTTCTATATGGATTTTGGTCTATTTCTTATTTAAGGTATTCCATGTTTATTAATTTGGTCTGACATAAACTTATGATGTAATATTGTCATCTCTGAGAATGATTTAGTTTGAATTTACCAAATGTAATGTTGCTTCTTGATGATAATAACTTCATTTTTATATGGAAATGAGTCTTGTTTCTATGATGAATAAATTGTTTAATGTTTCATATTATATTTATGTTGTCTAATGTGTGGTACACAGTATCGACCTACAACAACATGTTACGCTGGTTATTCAATAGAAATTAATGTTAATAATTCAGAAATGTTATGGAACTCATCGTTCAAATGATAGAATCTTTTATGTATAACAATACACTTTTTGTATAATCTATTTGACATTTTACTGACTATAATCATTGTAGTTTATTTTAGAAATGATTAACAATCATTAAAATTAATGTTGGGGATATAATACTGTTTTAAAGTTAAAATAAATGAAAATTAATTATATTCTTTTGTCAAAAGTGTAATTAACGCCATCTATACGGCGGGAGGAAAATTTATGTAGTTGCATGACTACTCGTGCTGCAACTAAATAGTTGGTTCTGAGTTATGAAAGAATTGTAATTGTTAGATATGATTATATATTAATGGGAATAATGCACGGCGTATGCTAATATGTTAACCTTATAAAAAAAACTCTTCTTTTTTTGTAATTGTCATACACATTACAAAGATTATTGTTTTCGGTACGAATAATTAATCATGTTGTATCAAATCATCCTATATTGTGAGTAATAAGCTGATGTTATAAAATCATTCGTACGTTTCTGTACTTTCTTTTGACATTTCCACAATATAATATTTCTTTAAAAATGGAACGTATAGATGACGAGTCAATTACGGGCATGAAATTATATTACGGTGTAGTGCGGTGTCGGATTTTTGGATAGGCTTTGGATGGACAGATTTATGTTTAATAATCTTGTTCAGCCTTGGGTGTTCAACTGTTTGGCATTGGGCGCACTGTGATGATTTCTATTTTTTTTGTATTTGAACAAGTGGCGAACAAAGCCAACATTATGCTTTGAAATTTGATTAATTTGATTTTGAAGTCAACTTTCTTGGGAATGTAATTTTTAATTGATTAATACTTTGCTTGAAGTTTTGAAGTAGTTACTTAGTTTTGAATTTATGGCTTTATGAAAATTATAAATTGATGATTTCATCAAAGTATGCTGCTGCGTTATATGAATGGTACCGTAAATATCTCAACGGGATATACACCTTATTTTCTTTTTCACGGTCGTGAACAAATTCTGTCAGGTGAGATGCATCAACGGTATCAACCTGGACCCATCTCAGTAGATGACATGCAAATAGAAAAGCCCCATGATTATGCTGAAATGCTAGATGAATTAAGAATTGTTTTTTTTGAAGTTCAGAAGTGCCACTTTGTATAACAAAAATAGGGTCGAACGCTCTTATAATGTAGGTGACTTTGTCTATCGAAGAAATTTTATAAACTCCAAAGGCGCTGAATTCTTTTCATCAAAATTAGCTCCACGCTTTGTTAGAAACAAAATTATAGCAAAAATATCACCTGTAGTTTATACATTAGCGAATGAACAAAATAAGTCTGTAGGGAACTTTCACATTAAGGATCTCTTAAAACCAGATTAATATTAAATTTTTTTGATGTCTGTATCATCAGTATGATACAACGGTATCATATAATTTGTATGTTTTCATTGCCAATACATGACATCCATATCTGCTTAATGCTATTATCATTCTCAGGATTATAATGTGTCAGATGACCAAATTAATCAAACATTGATAAATGTTTACACTGTAAATATACTGGTTTTTTTTATAATGAGAAATTTCTCGAGGAACATATTGGTACTCTGATGGCATATGTTTAATATGATGGGTTCCTCGACAAATTTAAATTTAATTATATTGTGGGGAATGCTGTGATGGAGTATTTCTTCACAATATTGAGATGTCATATACTTTTGTTTTCATTCAGATGAGTTAGTTCTATGTTTATGTCAAAATTTGTAGAGCTACATTGTACTTCCTTTTTTTATATTAAAATGTTATCCTATATTGTTTAGATGTTGGACTATAAAACTAATATTTTCCAAAGAAATTGTCTAGTATATGTCATACAGATTGTGTTGATGGTAAATATGATCCTGAATGAAAACCTAAGTATATCAATTTGATAAAAGTTTATATCTAGAGCTCCTTTTTGTTTCATGTAGGTTACTGTATAATATGTAATGTTCTTGTTTATGAATACCAATTTCATATTGTAATATGAAATTGATTGTTATATGTCATGGTATAACTTAAAATACTGAAATGCCACTATATTCTGTTTTTTTTATTACAATAATAGGAAATTTATTTGATAATTCACTCATTTTTCTACCATATAAGAGTTATATCTATGGTATCACGTGCATGGAATGCCATGGTCTTCTTCCAGATAACTGTGCCGACCAACTCAGTTATCGTAGACTGCATCTGGAGATTTAGTTTGGTCAACTAGATGTCTGATGTAATCAAAACGAAGAGACACTGATCATTGTCTGTCACATGAGATACATGAGCTGACACACTTGGTGTGCGATAGAAGAAATTACAAATTATTGAACGTTATAAATTTTCTCAAATCTTATCATTCTGTAAACTATTTTTTATAACCTTGCATGGACTAGTGTCCTTAATCATAACAAAGAGACACTGTCACATGAGATACATGAGGTGACACACTGGGTGTGCGATAGAAGAAATTACAAATTGTTGAACGTTATAAATTTTCTCAAATCTTATCATTCTGTAAACTATTTTTTATAACCTTGCATGGACTAGTGTCCTTAATCATAACAAAGAGACACTGTCACATGAGATACATGAGGTGACACACTTGGTGTGCGATAGAAGATATTACAAATTATTGAATGTTACAAATTTTCTCAATTCTTGTCATTTTGTAGATTATTTTTTATATAATTTTGTATGTACTAGTGTCCTTAATCATGACGAAGAGACACTGTTGCATGACATACATGAGGAGACACACTTGCTGTGCAATAGAAAGAGTTACAATTTATTAGACGTTATAAATTTTATTAAATTTAGTCATTAGATATTACATTTCTGATGTTCTGTCTAGCTGATGCTTTTATGTATGACATATTGGGTAATCTATTACCAAACCTGATCTCTAATACCATGATATATAACAACATTTTAGATAAGATTGAATTCTGTTATGATTAAAATAGTGTAATGCAAATTCGATACTGGACTTATATCACATTCTTGAAATATCAATTTTGAAATTGCATTATATTATTATTTGTTATGGAGAAATAAGATGCTGGTATAAAATTTCTTTTGTTTAATATAAAAATGTTTTTTATCTGGGATCAAAGTGGATAAATTTTATGCATTTATCTTCCCGATAAATTTTCTTATCATGGGTAAGGTGTTTATAGGAGGTACTCATGATAACTGATGTTTATAGTTATTGATAATGATTATTAAAATAATGATATTTTACATTTGCTATGTCTGACACATAAATCTTTCATAGACAAATTTACATGTTAGCTTTCACATTTCTTGGCTTACAATTAAGACTTACATGTATGATACTGAGCTAAGCTCACAATTTGATATGATGACTGATGCTGTTTTAACTGGGAAAATATTCTGAACTTTAAATTTTCCCTATGATGAATTTTTTTATCGTGAGTTAAGGTGTTTATAGGATGGACTCACGATAACTGTATCACGCTTGAAGATACATGGTATCTGAGTGATTCTGTTTCAACATGAGAGCCTCTTCCGCAGATTCTAGCTCACAATGAGAATTAGCACAAATGATAGCTAAGCCAAGCTCACAATATGGAGACAAGACGAAAAGCTAAGATGGGGTTTCCTTAGTTTTCCATTGATAAAAAAAATAATGAACGCTTCTCGGGAGTGTCATTGAAGGGGTTAAATAATCAAACGTGAGTGGACTGAAAACGTTCACCACTAGATCTGTAAATACTGTATTATAATTGTTATTACGTCTGTTTTATGAACAGAGGGGTTTCATTTAAATGAATAGTAATCTTGACAGCAAGTATGTCAAAATTTGGAATTTTTATTTAATATGAAAATTTTCTGTTTCAGCTAGTTTAAGAATTTTATATATTTTTATGGTGGATAATTTTTGTTATTTTTTATTATGTAACTGTTCCAGATCTGCCACCAGTTATTTAAATGACGAGGATATGTCGTTATCAGCGACATAGACTTGTGTCATTTGAACTCTAACATTTTCCTTATCCTTAAATTGTAGGTGTTTTTCCTCGCGGGATTCGGTTGAGTTGGAGAACATGGGACTTATGCCAGTTATATTCACTAATTTCTGTTTTTCAAATTTACTATCAAAACACTTTTTTTTTTTTTTTTTGTTAACAGAGGAGGTATGTGACGTTATTTTGTATTTACACGTCACTACTTAATTAATTTAATTTAATGTTTATAAAAATGTCTTAAACGAACGCACTTCGCAATATTGGCAATATTTCTAAAAAAGTTGTAAGGCGAACACAGCCGTGAACGGATTAGCTAGGCGGGTCGAAATATCTATGCTTTTCTTTTCAACGCTGACAGCCGACACGAGGTGTCATCGTTCAACTATGGCCTACGCAAAAGTACCCGACAAAGACTCGAAATTTAAATTTAAAGGAGGCTGGGAAATATAACCGCCTCCTTTGCCTTTGACCTTTGTTCTTTGTCCTTTGTCTTTTGTTCTTTGTTCCTTGCTTCCTTGCTTCTTTGCTTTCTTCTTTACTTGCTTTATCTTGTTTGTTCATGCTGTCTTTTCATCATTCTTCAGCATTGGTGTACTTTACCATGTACACCATGGATGACTGAAAATGAATGATTTTAAATATCATGGTTGGGGCATGCTCATATTTGCACATCATGACTTGATAATGACTAAAACACCTGTAAATTGCACTTCAAATCGACGTAAATACTACGATGGTAGTTCTCATCACAAAAACTGTACCTGCTGATCATCTTCAAGAAGATGGAAATTCATAAAACTGTTTCATTGCTTGATTATTATAAAAAAAACATATGAAATACTGATATCATTTGAAAATTTAGTTGAATCTGTTTAATTATGTCATGTCTGATATTTCTTTTTATAATACACCACATGGTCTAGAAAAACATTTAAAAACTTGTAAACTGTAATTTAAGAATTAAATTATTTTATTAAAATGTCAAATATTTAGCTTAGTTCAGGTAACGTAGATAACTGTATCATATTTAACACTCCTTGCCAACCATGATAACAATAAATTGTAATTTCTTTTGTACTTATGCGTTTCTTTCATCGCTCAGTCTTCCCTACAATCACATCTGACTCAGCTTTTCATGTTTTAATTACTGTTTCATTGAACAGAAAATTCTTATTTGATACTTAAATATATTCTTTTTTTTGTCTTACTCAATAAACAACACGCCCTGAGATACTGAGATATTTGCATTATTTTAAATGAGTCTCATTGCAATATCGCTGACTGCTGGTGGTAAGGTTTTATGGTGAGTATAATTTTAGCTTCTCTTTTTCTCTTCTCATACACCACCATACCTTGCAATATATATATATATATATATATATATATATATATATATATATATATATATATATATATATATATATATATATATATATATATTCATTCATTCATTCATACCATCACGGCATATCCCACAATGTGGGGTAACCAGCGAAAGGTGTGCGGGTGTGCATTGCCTTATAAAAGGGAGAACAACACATCTATGTATACCCACACACCAGTCTCGTTTCACCAAAAAAGGCACTACATTCAGAATGGGTGGTGAACCTCATTGCTGAACTATGTAAGATGTTATTGTTGCCTGTTGTATTTTCGATTACCCGGCTCTTACGGGACACTCGAAAACAATGATTTAAAAGAATGGAAGCACTATTCTAAGCCGGTGCCTCACAGCTAATTCTAAGCCGGTGCCTCACAGCTATATATATATATATATATATATATATATATATATATATATATATATATATATATGCCACAATACACATGTATCGCCGAATTTCAAATTTGATTTCTTTCTGATTTACAATATGTTATTGGTATCTTTATTGTATTGCTGAACTAAATGTGTATTTATAACTGGTGTTATGTACTGTTAATAATATGGTGTAGGCTTTCAAGCCGTAAATATAATTAAATAAATAAATAAAATAAATACACCCTTACTTTTAATACAAGAAATAGGCATTTGCTGCAACCGACTCATACACAGACTACTTTTGCCCAGAGATATTGTTATGTCTGATATCTTGGACTTAATACAGCCGAGTGGGCATAATTTTGGAAAGCTGGTTACTGATTGGTTGATTCGGAGAGGGAGGGAAGAGTCAGCAAACAAACAAACACAGCCTCACATTAACAACACAAAGACACAAAGACACCTAATAAAATGTACCTACTATTGTATTTTATATGTACTTTTTTATGGACTTAAATGTGTACTTTTGTACTTTATTATTTGTATTTTTTATATTTTTTTGTGCCTTAGATGTTAAGAATTCACGTAGCTGAAATTTATGCTTACTTATTGCCTAGTATTACCTCAGAACAGGCTTTGTCTAGTGAGGTAATAAATTCCATTTATATATATGATGTCTTGTGTTTGGTGATATTTAGTTAAACTCGTATTTGACTTATACAGTTTATTAATACACAAGATAATACAATATATATCATTGATAGGTATACTAAGATTATCTACGCGACGATTGATACTTAATGGAATGCCGTGTGTGCGGAACAACCGACTGCCGTCGTCCGTCGCTTATATACATTCAACCTGACACACCTTCTCGCATGCCGTCTCTGTCACACACATTATCCAGATACCTCTCAATATATTTCATGATATGTTATATTTTATATTATATTGTATTATGGAAATTAATAAATAAAAAAAAAAAAAAGTCTGTTCTGATGTTGACAGAACCGGATGAAAGAGGATTCCATATTGCCAACGCCATAGTGCGATGTCCGTTAGAACTTTTTATATACACGTCAACTAACTTAACGGTTCAAGTGATAGTGCTTCACGCCTGTATAATGATTACGAAACCCTCCTGTGACAATCTCAGATGTGTTGACTCTCTAAATCCGTTCAGTCAGTGAATAAAAACCGTCACATCCCTATGCCGTATTGTGCAACGGATTTTCATTATCGGATCCACTTGGTGTGCATTATTTTCCATATCAAACTACACTTCTGATTGTCCTTCTGTGCGAGAGGACACATCACTCTTGCTCGAACAATATCTATTTATCCTTACGTAATACGATGACCTTCAGCGAAGACACTCCTGGAACCCTGGTTTTCCTCATACACGAGACTAGCCTATCTCACGCTGTCACGCCGCTCTCATCATAGATGACTCTTGCCTACTTCAGCCACCGAAGGTCCCATCTCCCGATATCCTGACAAGTTAGGAGCTGACTTTCTGCGGGTCTCTCGTGAGAAGAATGCCAAATCCAGACTCACTCCTCTGCTGAAATCCCGGTCGGTAAATCATCTCTTATTTGATTACATGCCAAACATCCTCTTCAGAGTAGGGTCAAAGCCGAAACCTCTAGCTACCTGTTGAAGTCTTGGGAAACTCAATATCGACCACTGTTCTATGGCCAATAATATGTTAAGATACCCAATTGAAGGTTATGTTCCTTGAGAGGTCTTTAATACTGATATACTTATTGTAAAGAAACACTTTGATTTTTGCCCTGTTCTAATAATTATTAATAATTCATACTATAATTTTCTTTTGGTATATCTCTGAGCTCTCAAGCCCAAATATTGAATATTGATTAATTACATAGTGTTTGTTCGAATTACAATTTTTATAATTCTTAATTGACGTATTTCAGAGCTGTCAAAACTATTATAGTAATTTTCTTTTGATGTATCTCGGAGCTGTTCAAGTCAAATATTAGATATAATTTTATAATTTTTAATGAACATATATCAGAGGTGTTAAACCTATTCCAGGGCTGTTCAAGCCAAATATTAATTATCATTAATTGCATAATATTTGTTCGATTTGTGATTTTATAATTTTTTAATAAACATATCTCAGAGGTGTCAAACCTTTTAAAATTATTGTTGAATTTTGTAAATTATATTTTAAACATTGTGTTTTTGACTCTTTTAGTATGTAACCTTTCTTGACATCCGTTTCCGGTTGTTGACAATAATGCCGTGCTCCCACATGCAGTTGTATTAAGTTGTGTTATAATAAAGTTATGTATTTTCGATATATACCGCTGTCTTCTTCCATAACCTCTGCCCTAACAATTATTAAAATTAGTAAGGTGCATGAAAGCAAACAATTATTAAAATTAGTAAGGTGCATTAGTAAGGTGCATGATGAATTAGTAAGGTGCATGGGGGGCATGAAAGGAGCCTCCACGAACGATTGCAAATCGATGAGAAAATAATACTCTAACATAGAAGAAGATATAATGCGATAAATATATGAGCATGAAATACAAAATGGTTATACAATGCAATCTGGCGCCCCCTGGAAACGACATCAATTGTCGGCAGATCCTTTCACAACCGGGCAGTCACTCCAAAAGTCCAAACAAAAGGCCCTTATCAGGGCCATTTAGAACGACCTCTATAAACATAGAGGGATTAAGTGATGATAAGGAAATTATTTTATCAAATTTGACAAAAAATGCAAATTGTGACATTCTGATGGTGCAAGAAACACATAGAGGACCGAGAGCACCAAGACCTAAGGTACATGGCATGAGACTGATAGCCGAACGACCTCATGAAAAATACGGAAGCGCCATGTTTGTGAAACCTGACATAGAGATTAAATCAGTAGCAGTGACAGAGGTAGATGATATAGAGATCCTGTCAGTGGAGCTTGGTAACTGTGTGGTCATGTCAACTTATAAACCACCATTGACGAGTTTTAATTTCACAAACCCTTCCAACTTTAACAATAACAAGAACAAGATCGTAATGGGTGATTTCAACTGCTACAGCACGACATGGGGATATAAAGAGACTAACGAGGATGGGACCAACCTTGAGGAATGGGCTGAACTCAACCAGTTACAGCTTATACACCACCCGAAATTGCCCGCATCTTTTAACAGCGCTAGATGGAAACGAGGCTATAACCCGGACAATATCTTTATAAGCAAGCAACTCATCCCTCAGAGCAAAAAGACAGTGGAGGAACCCATTCCAAGAACTCAACATAGACCTATCACATGCCATATAGTCCCAATGATACAACCCAACAAGGTCCCCTTTAAAAGAAGTTTTAATTTTAGAAAGGCAGACTGGGATTTGTACAAGGAAGAAATGGACAGAGCAATTGATCGTGTTCCACCCAGACCAGAGGCATATGGTGAATTTGTTAAAACTGTCCATAAGATCTCAAGAAAACATATTCCACGAGGATGTAGAACGGAATACATACCTGGACTAACAGATGAATCTAAGACACTTCACGAGGAATACAGGAAGTTGTATGAGGAGGACCAGGGCCGGATAAATCATAGAACAACCCGGAACAAGAAATCAGGGCGCTTGTCTAAAAAGGGCGCTTAAAATCCTAAAATGTTAATTATATAAATCAAAAATTTCCCAGGTATGGCACTCGGTTCTCTCTGCCTTCCCCGAAAGGGACACGGCGTGATGGTGTGTATGATAAAATTCTGCGGTGTTAATATCTTGTCCGTCTATTACCGTGTTATTCGTAAACATATATATATATATATATACCTACTAAATACTAACAACTGCTCGACAGTCGATTCACACACACACACACACACAAAATAATCATTGTAATAATTTACTTGCTAAAGTGTTAAATTATCTACGTAATGAAGCCAGCGCCCCCTGTCTGAAATCGCCCGGGCGCTTCATAATGAATTTCATATGAGATGATAGCGGCGTGTTTGAAAACATTCCAGATGCTACACGCCACAGTAACTTTAATTATACATTATACTAAGAACTCTTATTGCTTGTTAATGAAACTACATAAGCCGTTTAAATAAGCGGAACCTGTCAGCAACTAATAGCAAGGTTTTCTAAAAAAGGGAAACGAAGTTCTTTAGAAATGTTATGATAATTTCAGTGAAGTTTTCCCTTTCGACTTTAGCGACATACTTACTTATTTCCTTGATCTCGGTCGCCGACTCGTCACCTGACTCTTTCAATTATTCATATACTATTGTTTCTATCTCTCTCTTCTGTCTGATGTCAAATGTTAACACGTGTCCATATTTTTTACGAGTCTAGTATAGACCATAGATTTTAATATATACCTATAACTAAATGGAATACTAGGCGGCAAAGTGTATCGAAATCAATGGGAGATTTCGTGTGCTGTTTTGTGTAAAATTCATTGGCATACCTCGTTTTATTAATATTAATTTATGTAGGTATTTATTATACCATGAACTTATTTAGTGTTTTGTGTTAATTAGAATCGCGATTTGTTTTTTTTATTTTAAGTTTGGTGTGATTTTAAATTTTTACTGGAATTTGATAGTTATATTGAGTTTTTTTTAATTAAAAATAGTTTTTATGATATTTTTAGTGTTAACATTAGTTATTAAGTTTAGTTTATTTACATAATACCTGAGATAGTTAAAAGGACTTTTAAATTATATTTTACTTAAAACGGTTTATGTGATGATCCAATACTTTAAAAATTGTAAGACCTAAGGTTTTAGTTTAAAATGCCTACTTCTCAGGATACGGTACATACATGAATAGGAATAGGTAGAATTATAATTTATTTTTGTTCTTTGGTTTATATTAATTTATTGATTTTTACTGTATAATATTGAATTATACTGCATAATATAATATTGAAATTCCAAACATTTGGGAGGGGGGGGGGGGCGGTTTGAAATATATTGCTCTGGGCGCAAAAACATGTTAATCCGGCCCTGAGGAGGACCCATTCTCCGAGGCCACAATCGAAATGGGTGAAAAACTGATGAATGCTATATCACATTCAAGGACAGAAAAATGGTGCAAATTATTGGAAGGCCTTGATATGAAACAGAATAGCAGAAGAGCGTGGAAGACCATAAAGAATCTGAGCAACGACCCAACATCAACTGAATCTGGTCCTTACACTGTCACCCCCAACCAAGTTGCACACCAACTGTTAATGAATGGGAAATCACGACAAAGAATTCCAAGAGAGAGGATTGACAGAGATGAACCAAATGAAAACAGCTTCCTAAAGAACGAGTTTACTCTGGCAGAAATTAAGATAGCTTTGAACTCTCTGAAGTCGAACAAAGCAGCTGGACTGGACGACATAAGAGCAGAACAGATCAAATATTTTGGCGATAATGTTGTTGACTGGCTGCTGAAAATGATGAACACATGTGTTAAGGAACTGAAAATCCCCAAACTATGGAGAAAAGCACAAGTGGTGGCATTATTAAAGACCGGTAAAGACCCCTCGGACCCGAAAAGCTTCCGCCCAGTATCTCTCACATGTCAGCTAAGTAAGGTATTCGAACGCCTTATCCTTAATCGAATATCAGATTACATAGACCAAAACACAATAGATGATCAGGCTGGCTTTAGACCCGGCAGGTCCTGTGTGGGCCAGATACTGAACCTCGTTCAGTACATAGAAGACGGGTTTGAGAGGGGAAAGGTAACTGGCGTTGCTCTTGTGGACCTCACAGCAGCGTATGATACAGTCATCCACAATAAGCTTCTCAAGAAGATATACCCCCAGACCAAGGACTACAAACTCGTACAGACAGTTGGTATGTTTCTCTCTAATAGAAGGTTCTATGTAACTCTACAGGGCAAAAATAGCAGATGGAGAACTCAACGAAATGGACTCCCCCCCCCCCCCCCTCAGGGGAGTGTTCTGGCACCCATTTTGTATAATATATATACAAACGACCAACCCATCAGCAACTTAGATACAAAACAATTCATATATGCCGATGACACAGCGGTGGCAGCCCAAGAGGACACCTTCGAGATGGTTGAGGAGAGCTTATCTGAGTCTTTGAGAGTACTTGGTAAATACTATAAAGGAAACAATCTCAGACCAAACCCAGGGAAAACACAACTTACTGCTTTCCATCTTAGAAATAGAGAAGCCACCAGAGAACTAAATGTGGAGTGGATGGGACAGAGGATAGAGCATTGCAATACACCAAAATACCTTGGAGTTACTTTAGATAGAACTCTATCATATAAAGAACACTGTATGAGCATGAAGCAGAAGGTTTGTGCCAGAAACAATATATTGCGAAAGCTCACAGGAACTGCATGGGGTGCGGCACCATCAGTGTTAAGAACCTCGGCACAGGGCCTCTGCCTTTCGGCTGCCGAGTATGCGTGTCCGGTTTGGCAGAAGTCTGCTGACTCCAAACATGTGGATATAGCGATAAACGAAACGGTACGAATAATTTCTGGATGCTTAAAGCCAACACCAACCGAAAAGCTATACCCAATAATCGGAATCGCTCCACCTTACATACGACGAAGGACTGCGGCAGATGCGGAGAGATACAAACAATTTCACGACCGAAGACACCCCCTGCATCACCATCAGCCAGTTACGTCGCGTCTCAAGTCTAGAAATAGTTTTATCAAAACTACCTCCCCTGTTGAGACCTCACAGCAACGGAGAGAAGAGCTATGGAAGCTGGATTTTGGAGCGACGTCACAGACTGACTTACAAGAGGGTGCACGATTGGGCGAACATCTCCCATACTCTATTTGGACTACCCTCAATAGGCTGAGAGCTGGTGTCACTCGATGCAAGAAGAACCTCAAGAGGTGGGGGTACCTGCCTGCAGATGATGATGTTTGTTGTGATTGTGGCGAAACCCAGGATGACAGCCACCTACTGATGTGTCCACTGATGAGGGGAGGCTGTACACCTAGGGACCTGATTATGGCCAATGACAAAGCGATGAAAGTCGCGGCTTACTGGAGTGGCAGAATCTAACCCGGACACGTAAAGTAAGTAAGTAAGTAAGGTGCATTAGGTAGGCTTCATGCTTGAATGAGGGCACTGAGAGTCTATAATTAATCAGGCGGGGTTTGTTGGGGGGAGCCCATCCGGCAAACTCCGAGCCCGCCTGCGTAAAAAGATTTACAAGTAAGTGCGGGTAAAGAGGTACTAACGCGCTTGAGATACCCGGGTAAGCGGTGGGTGACTTTCAGGTGTCAAACCTATTTCAGGGCTCTCCAAGCCAAACATTAATCATCACTAATTGCATAGTATTTATTTGAAGCATAAGTTTATAATTTTTAATAAACAAATCTCAGAGGTGCCAAATCTATTTCAGAGATGCCGAACCCTTACAATATTTTTTTTTTTTTTTTTCTTTTTTTTTTTAAATGAATATGTCCTTGTTAAACAAGTACATATACATCTTCCTACGTTCCCTAAAATAAGCAAATAAATGCTTGTGCTATAGGTGAACGAAATCGGTCGAGGCAGGATTCGAACTCGCGATCACTGGATTACTAGCCCAGCGCGCTAACCGCTCTGCCATCCACCCATCTTTATATTTTATTTCTCTTCACATGTACTCTTGGTTCTTCCTCTTCTTTTCTAGCTCCATGTGCACGGCATCGGCGTCGACTGAGCGTGTCACAGTGGTTGGTAAATTGGTTCATCACCCGGCTAGTTGGTATGTAATCTTCTTTTAACTACATTTTGCCCCTCCCTGACAATGGCACGCCCGGTCCTCGCCGACGTCGTTTGATTGATTTCTGTTTGAATCAAGCGGATCTTCCACTCTGGAAGAGTCCTTACTTTGTAAGTTTAATTTAGATTGCAAAAAAAAGTCTATTTTGATACTATATTATAGAAAGTAAAATCTCTTATTATAATGACAATGTATTTCTTCGAAATCTTTTGATACTGATAATTTATTTTTGTCTCATATTGGCCCAGCATGTGTGTATTCAATTTGTAACCCGACCCTCATACTTTGCAACCCTGATTATATTAAGAGCTGGCTGTTTCTCCACTGAGCGTCGGACGACCCCTGCCATATTCTTGGTAAAGGGGTAAGGTAACATCTATAATACAACTTGATTTCTTTACTTGACGTGTGGGTAGTGATACCTGCACAGAAGGGGAGCAAGTCACCATCTTCTCTCCCCCCTCACACGAAAATATTCTCTCTACACTGGCTAGTCCCAAAAGTGGGGTCACTCATAGTAAATATTTATGTTTCCTTTTTAACAATACATATAAACTAACCCATAACATAGAAACATCCCCTTACACTGACGCCTTTCAACGTGGAGCGTTGAGGTGCCTCAAAGAAATTTAAATTGTAAACCTTTTATTTTTAAACTCTCTTTTCATTTTTTTCTCTTTGTAATTTTTTTTTTTTATATTTCTTACTCTTTTATGTTATTTTTTATCAATTTATTTCTCACTTAATTAGTACTGTACCAATTTAACTAAGAGACTTCACGTTGCTCGGGTTGGTTGGAAGAAATTGCCTTATGGCAATAAACCTGCCTTTGTACACATGTACATAAATTATATAAATAAATAAAAATAAATAAACCCAGAAAGAATGTTTATCCCTCCTCGCACTAAGATAAACATTCACCTTACAATACTCATCGTTGTAGCGCACTCTCCAGGCTTTGCCATCATTAACGGGCCCCAGTATTCTACGCAGCACCCTCCTCTCGAAGTGTCCAAAGTAACTCTGCGGACTTTTTTGTCATTGTCCACGCCTCACACCCGTATGTCACACCCGTATACGATACTAGTAAAACCCGGCAGACGTTTTCCTGCCTGTTTAATTATTTACCTCCAAATATATAAAAATGGTTGATCTATATTTTTCCTTTTTATTACTTAACATTCTTTTCTAGTTTCGCTTATAATAATTCCGTATTTTTTTCCTTTCCATCTCTACAGTCCCTTCCATCCCTATTTATTCATTCATTTAAAAATTTATTTCATTATTCAAACAAATATAGGTACTTGAACCTTTAGCATTATATCAGTTTTCTATAATATACCATTTTGTATATGGGTATATAGGATTTTTTTCTTATAATGTTTTGATTTATGTATTTATTTATTCACTTATTTATTTCTTTATTCATTTATTTACTTAGTCGATCGTTGATTTACTTATTTATTTAATTATATTATATTTCTTTATTTATTTATTCGATCCTTAATTTATTTAAATGTTATTTACTTTTATTAAAAATTCTCTTGCAATACCAAATAGATAATTTTTGAATTACTTTTTTGCGAGAAGTTAAATTAAACTTCAAATACGTTATCTGCTATGCGCTGAACGGATCCCTATAATTCAACGACTATCCCAAATAGATCATTATTTAAATTATTGTGTGAGATATTAAATAAATAAATAAATTAAAATTTTTAAACCTTCTCCCACTTAGTATCAATTCTATACCAACTTTTTTTTCAATTTTTTTTTGAGATATCGAATAAATAAATAAACAAATTATAATGCATAAACCTTCTCTGGAATGAGCTGAACAAATTCCCAAATATTCATCGCAATCGGATGGTTGGTTTGGGAGTCCATCGGCCACATACAAACAAACAAACCAACAAACAAATATACGTACATCCATTTTTATATATATAGACTAGACTATGCAGAATGACCGAGGTAGAATATACGCATGTCTGTAAGCCGGATTTGACAGTTCCAGTAGGCTAGATTTCTATGGTTCTTTTCAATATTTCGACTTCTTCGGAAATAATCGTCTACGACCAACTTGCCTTTTGCACTTCACTGTAACTTCAAAGAAAGCCAGCATAGGTATACGTATTAACTGAGAAAAGAAGCAATTAACGTATCTGTGCAGACGTTATATACTCGAATTTTCCTACGACATCAAAGTGACATATGTGTTAATCCAATACCTACTAGAGTTAATCAGGCAGCCAAGGGACATATATTTCATACATTGAGGACATTATATAGCAGGTTTTCTACCGGACCGAGTGGGCTGGGTCATTTTGGTGGCGGTGGAATAATTTGAGCGAAAGAGTTGCTTTCGCTAATTTTCCCGAAAAGGCGGATGTATTCGTGCTGTGCGCGTAACGTGCGCCACACCAATTATATTACATTTATAAAAGAATCATGCTTTACTGAAAGAATGTAGAGAATGCGACATATCCACGTTCTAGAATGAAAAATTCAGTTTCAAGACACTCTCAATGATGACAATTCGTTAATATTATAGCAGACACACTCACAAAATGTTCTACTTCGAATTCGGAATTCATCCATCCTACTGTCCTAAGATATTATTTTATGTAATAAAACTGAAATAAAATAATCTAAATAATACAAAACCAATAATTCTCAAATATGAGAATTTTATTAAATTTTAATAGAAGATCAAAGATACATAAAATGCTAAATGATCTAAACATATTGTCTGTCAAACAAACAATATACTTTCATGTTATAATTTGTATACATAAAATGCTTCATGGCACGATATAAAAAAATCTCAAAATCAAAAGATATAGTAAAGAATATCACTTTCTATGACACAAGAATCAAGGAAAACATTCTTCTTCTTCTTCTTCTTCAGCCCTCTGTTTTCCACTGCTGGATATAGGCCTCTTCCATATTCTTCCACTTCCTTCTATCGTTTGCTGCTTGCAGCCAATTTCTACCCCCCACAGCGGCTATGTCGTCAGACCATCTTTTTTGCGGTCTTCCGACGCCTCTCTTACTTTCCCAAGGTCTCCATCTCAATATTTTAGGAGTCCATCTTGCGGGTTCCTGTCTATCAATATGTCCCGCCCATTGCCATTTCAATGTAGCTACGCGATCCATGACGTCCGCTACTCTGGTCCTTTTCCTAATTTCCTCATTTCTTATTCTGTCTCTTAGGTTTATACCAAGCATGGATCTTTCCATGGATCGCTGTGTGCATTTGAGTTTTTCTACATTTCTTTTTGTAAGGGCCATGGTCTCCAATGCATATGTAGTCACTGGCAGTATACATGATTCATATGTTTTTCTTTTCAGACAGATCGGAATCTCTTTATCTTCTAGAATGTGTCTAAGTTTGTTAAAAGCTGCCCAACTCATTCCTATTCTTCTTGGCAGTTCCGCTGTTTGGTTTTCTTTGCCCAGTTTTATCTTGTGTCCAAGATATATGTATTCATCCACTATTTCGAGATTTTTATTGTTAACAGTGATGATTTTGTTTTCTGGACTTATAATTTTCGTTTTTGCTATGTTCATACTTAGACCAATCTTGCTAGAAGCCTCATGCAATTCATTAATCATTTGACTTAATTCATCAATGCTCTCACCTACAACAACTATGTCATCAGCGAATCTTAGGTGACTCAAATATGTGCCATCTATCTTCACCCCTTTGTTATCCCAGTTGAGGGTTTTAAATACATCTTCTAGGGCTAGCGTGAATAGCTTTGGCGAAATTGTGTCACCTTGTCGCACACCTTTTTGAATTTTTATTTTTTCAGTTTTAGTGTCGTCATCGATTACAACAGTCATAGTTGCATTTTCATATATAAAGTTTATTAGTTGTATATACCTGTAATCTATTCTTGCATTTTGGAGTGCCTCGATAATTGCCCATTTTTCAACTGAATCAAACGCTTTTTGGTAGTCAACAAAAGCTAGATGTATAGGTATGTTATACTCTGTTGTCTTCTCTATGAGTAGTCTTAATGTCTGAATGTGATCTCTGGTTCCAAAACTTTTGCGAAAACCAGCTTGCTCTACGGGTTGATAACTATCAAATTTCAGGGTTAAGCGATTTGTTACTATTTTTGTTAGCAACTTATACAGGTGGGAAAGCAGGCTAATGGGTCGATAGTTTTCTAAGTTATCGCTGTCTCCTTTTTTAAATAATATTTTTACTTCAGCGTTTTGCCAGCCATTAGGTATCCTGCCTTGTTCTAGGCATTTGTTCAATAATATTTTTATAGCTTCTATCAACTTTCTCCCCCCTAACTTTAGCATATCACTTGTTATCTGATCATCACCTGGAGCTTTGTTACTTTTCATTTGCTTTAAGGCATTTTCAATTTCGTTAATTTCCACTTCTGGTAAATCTTCTGACCCTACGTTCATTATACATTTTTGGTTTTCTTCGTGATGAATATGTGATGTGTAAAGTTTTGAGTAAAAATTTTCAACGGTTTTGCATATAGAATGCTTGTCTCTTACGACAATTCCATTTTGATCCTTAATTTTAGTTATGTTATGGTTGCCGCGAGATTCTATTCCTTTTAAGACTTTCATATTTTTGTTATTTTCTATTGTTTCTGTTATGAGTTTTGTATTATATCTTCTAATGTCTTTCCTTATCTCTTTTCTGATATTTTTGTTTAGGAGCTTATAATGATCTGAATCCCTATCGAGAGTTTTGCGTTCTTCAAGTAACTTGAGAGTGTCATTTGATAGTTTAGTAATATTTTTCTTTTGTCTGTATGAAATCTTTTTAACAGCTGTTTGAATAGTTGAGGCGATTTTGTCGTTAAGAGTGTCCAGTTCTGTTTGTTCGAGGAAAACATTAGATTATACAAACAAAATAAAGCCTCAACGCAGAATTTCCTAATTTACAATGTATTCATTCATGTGGTTGTTAACCCGAATGAGTTTGTTTGTGTCGGTTTAAATATTTTATCTGAGAAAATGTCTTTCCACAGACACTGCATTCATGTGGTTTTTCTCCCGAATGAGTTAGTTTATGTAATTTTAAACTTCCCAATTGAGAAAATGTCTTTCCACAGACACTGCATTCATGTGGTTTTTCTCCAGAATGAGTTAGTTTGTGTAGTTTTAAATGTCCCATCTGAGAAAATTTCTTTCCACAGACACTGCATTCATGTGGTTTTTCACCCGAATGAGTTAGTTTGTGTAGTTTTAAATATTTTTTCTGAGAAAATGTCTCCACAGACACTGCATTCATGTGGTTTTTCACCCGAATGAGTTAGTTTATGTAATTTTAAACTTCCCAATTGAGAAAATGTCTTTCCACAGACACTGCATTCATGTGGTTTTTCTCCCGAATGAGTTAGTTTGTGTCGTTTTAAATATTTTATCTGAGAAAATTTCTTTCCACAGACACTGCATTCATGTGGTTTTTCACCCGAATGAGTTAGTTTATGTAATTTTAAACTTCCCAATTGAGAAAATGTCTTTCCACAGACACTACATTCATGTGGTTTTTCTCCAGAATGAGTTAGTTTGTGTGGTTTTAAATGTCCCATCTGAGAAAATGTCTTTCCACAGACACTGCATTCATGTGGTTTTTCACCCGAATGAGTTAGTTTATGTAATTTTAAACTTCCCAATTGAGAAAATGTCTTTCCACAGACACTGCATTCATGTGGTTTTTCTCCAGAATGAGTTAGTTTGTGTAGTTTTAAATTTCCCATCTGAGAAAATTTCTTTCCACAGACACTGCATTCATGTGGTTTTTCTCCCGAATGAGTTAGTTTGTGTAGTTTTAAATATTTTATCTGAGAAAATGTCTTTCCACAGACACTGCATTCATGTGGTTTTTCACCCGAATGAGCTAGTTTATGTAATTTTAAACTTCCCAATTGAGAAAATGTCTTTCCACAGACACTGCATTCATGTGGTTTTTCTCCAGAATGAGTTAGTTTGTGTCGTTTTAAATGTCCCATCTGAGAAAATTTCTTTCCACAGACACTGCATTCATGTGGTTTTTCACCCGAATGAGTTAGTTTATGTAATTTTAAACTTCCCAATTGAGAAAATGTCTTTCCACAGACACTGCATTCATGAGGTTTTTCTCCCAAATTAGTTAGTTTGTGTAGTATTAAATATTTTATCTGAGAAAATGTCTTTCCACAGACACTGCATTCATGTGGTTTTTCACCCGAATGAGTTAGTTTATGTCGTTTTAAACTTTCCATCCGAGAAAATGTCTTTCCACAGACACTGCATTCATGTGTTTTTTTGCCAAAATGAGTTAGTTTTTCTTCATTTAAATCTTCTTTTTGAGAAAATGTCTTCCCAGTGACTTGACAATCGTGATTGATAGGTATGTTTAATTTGTCTTCATTTTCAATCACAGATTGCCCTTCGATTTCTTTTTTTAAATCTATTTCACATTCTTCAATTGGGAATTCAGGAAATTCTTCACCAATATATTTTTCAGTTGAATGAATATATTCTTCTTTTATTAATATTTTTGCCTTTTGGTTCACTGGGCTGTCCATTGTCTAAAAATATTTTTACAAAAGATTAATTAATAAGCTTACTATTTGTTGTTCCGTGTATACGTAATATGGTAAGACATTAATTAATACTTATAAACGTAAACTATCTATAGTACCTGGTAATGGAGCGCGATTAACGAAAAATTTTACTTACACCTTCATTTAGTAGACGTCAAGGTAGGACGGTGTGAGAGGTTGTTTAACGCTTGACTAACCCGTCATATAATTTTTGCCAAATATCTTAAACGAGCTTCCGGTTCCGCAGAGCGCAAATTTGTGTTTTTTTGCTTCGTTGGTTTATGTGCAACTCGCCACTAGAGCTTGGAAATTGCACAACTCATTATTGAATGTCGGGTGAGCTGTCAAAGTTGACATGATAAAATCTGACAATGATTAATATGAACACATATATAATTCCACAATTTATTTTATTTTTCTTCCGTCGACCGTTTCGGCTTATAAGGCCATAATCAACCAGTTGATTATGGCCTTATAAGCCGAAACGGTCGTCGGGAGAAAAATAAAATAAATTGTGGAATTATATATGTGTTCATATTAATCATTGTCATAATGGAATTCTACAAATTAGATGCCGTCACAATCGAAAGATTGAAAAGTGCGTATGATAAAATCTCTTTTCTATGGTTAACACTAAACACATTACCAGTGTGACCGTTTTTAGTACTTGATATATCCAACATGGATAAGTAGTTGAACAAAATCACGCGTCGGGTCTCAGACACTAGAGGCGTGCATATTTCGCAGAATCCTGCGTCGTTGGTATGTTGATTTAGCCTCGGAGAACCTTGTCAGTCGCAAAGAAGTACCAGGCAGGACGCAATAAATTATAATTGACAAATATGGATATCTTGGCTGGTCCATGGGAACACGTCAGCGTTCGGGACGTCGGAATGCGACAGGGGCGTACCGAAATATTTTGGGTAATCAGAAAAAAGCGGGAACAAGTCTTAAAAAATTGCTTCTGACATAGGAAAATCCTTTCAAAAAGAAATTTTCTAGTAACTAACTGCTACTGTCATTACAGATTGGCACAGAGAGATATAGGTCTAGACCATAGAATTATAATATACATGCCTAGTATTACCTCAGAACAGGCTTTGCCTAGTGAGGTAATAAATTCCATTTATATATTTCATGATATGTTATATTTTATTTTATATTGTATTATGGAAATTAATAAATAAAAAAAAAAAAAGTCTGTTCTGATGTTGACAGAACCGGATGAAAGACGATTCCATATTGCCAACGCCATAGTGCGATGTCCGTTAGAACTTTTTATATACACGTCAACTAACTTAACGGTTCAAGTGATAGTGCTTCACGCCTGTATAATGATTACGAAACCCTCCTGTGACAATCTCAGATGTGTTGACTCTCTAAATCCGTTCAGTCAGTGAATAAAAACCGTCACATCCTTATGCCGTATTGTGCAACGGATTTTCATTATCGGATCCACTTGGTGTGCATTATTTTCCATATCAAACTACACTTCTGATTGTCCTTCTGTGCGAGAGGACACATCACTCTTGCTCGAACAATATCTATTTATCCTTACGTAATACGATGACCTTCAGCGAAGACACTCCTGGAACCCTGGTTTTCCTCATACACGAGACTACCCTATCTCACGCTGTCACGCCGCTCTCATCATAGATGACTCTTGCCTACTTCAGCCTCCGAAGGTCCCATCTCCCGATATCCTGACAAGTTAGGAGCTGACTTTCTGCGGGTCTCTCGTGAGAAGAATGCCAAATCCAGACTCACTCCTCTGCTGAAATCCCGGTCGGTAAATCATCTCTTATTTGATTACATGCCAAACATCCTCTTCAGAGTAGGGTCAAAGCCGAAACCTCTAGCTACCTGTTGAAGTCTTGGGAAACTCAATATCGACCACTGTTCTATGGCCAATAATATGTATGTTAAGATACCCAATTGAAGGTTATGTTCCTTGAGAGGTCTTGAATACTGATATGCTTATTGTAAAGAAACACTTTGATTTTTGCCCTGTTCTAATAATTATTAATAATTCATACTATAATTTTCTTTTGGTATATCTCTGAGCTCTCAAGCCCAAATATTAAATATTGATTAATTACATAGTGTTTGTTCGAATTACAATTTTTATAATTCGTAATAGACGTATTTCAGAGCTGTCAAAACTATTATAGTAATTTTCTATTGATGTATCTCGGAGCTGTTCAAGCCAAATATTAGTTATCATTAATTGCATAATATTTGTTCAGATATAATTTTATAATTTTTAATGAACATATATCAGAGGTGTTAAACCTATTCCAGGGCTGTTCAAGCCAAATATTAATTATCATTATTGCATAATATTTGTTCAGATATAATTTTATAATTTTTAATAAAAATATCCCAGAGGTATCAAACCTATTGCAGGGCTGCCCAAGCCAAATATTAATTATCATTAATTGCATAATATTTGTTCGATTTGTGATTTTATAATTTTTTAATAAACATATCTCAGAGGTGTCAAACCTTTTAAAATTATTAAAATTAGTAAGGTGCATTAGGTAGGCTTCATGCTTGAATGAGGGCACTGAGAGTCTATAATTTAGCAGGCGGGGTTTGTTGGGGGGAGCCCATCCGGCAAACTCCGAGCCCGCCTGCGTAAAAAGATTTACAAGTAAGTGCGGGTAAAGAGGTGCTAACGCGCTTGAGATACCCGGGTAAGCGGTGGGTGACTTTCAGGTGTCAAACCTATTTCAGGGCTCTCCAAGCCAAACATTAATCATCACTAATTGCATAGTATTTATTTGAAGCATAAGTTTATAATTTTTAATAAACAAATCTCAGAGGTGCCAAATCTATTTCAGAGATGCCGAACCCTTACAATATTTTTTTTTTTTTTCTTTTTTTTTTTTTTTAAATGAATATGTCCTTGTTAAACAAGTACATATACATCTTCCTACGTTCCCTAAAATAAGCAAATAAATGCTTGTGCTATAGGTGAACGAAATCGGTCGAGGCAGGATTCGAACTCGCGATCACTGGATTACTAGCCCAGCGCGCTAACCGCTCTGCCATCCACCCATCTTTATATTTTATTTCTCTTCACATGTACTCTTGGTTCTTCCTCTTCTTTTCTAGCTCCATGTGCACGGCATCGGCGTCGACTGAGCGTGTCACAGTGGTTGGTAAATTGGTTCATCATCCGGCTAGTTGGTAGGGGAGAGTGGGGATCATTGGGCAGTAGGGAGGATTGGCCACCCCTAAGTATCTGAAAATATATAGAGTTAATGGCAATTTTTTCTCTCGTTTTCATTATTTTATTCACTAGCAACACCAACAAACGTCAACAAACGTCAAATGACTATAATAATAATAATAATAATAAAATACTTTTATTGTTTTACACAACGTGGCGGACTTATTGCCCGCAGGCAATCTCTACCAGCCAACCACCATGGTAAATACAGCCAGTAACAGGGATAGAAGAATACAAATAGAGAAATAGAAAAAAAAAATAATAATAATAAATGAATAAAAAAAAAAATAATTAAATAAATCAATCATAACTTAAAAATACAAAGTCAAATATAAGAAACAAAAAAATAATATATGTATAAATAAGAACAAAAATAAGAATAATAAAAAATACATCAGATAGATACACTATGTTTATTGGATGGAGGATAGGAGAGGAGAAAGGAAGAGGGATAAAGGGAAAAAGACGTGAATTTGTGTTTATGTGGATAGAAAGTGTGACTTCAGACGCTTTTTGAATGCTATTAAATTAGTGGCATCTCTGATACTCTCCGGCAATATATTCCACATCCGAGCTGCATGAACTGTGAACGAGTAAGTATAAGTAGAGGTGTGGTGTATTGGTATTGTAAGTGTGCTATTATGTTGGGACCGCAAGTTAAGGCCATGTGAGGATAAGTGGGCGAATTTCTCTTTGAGGTACGTGGGTGTAAGAGGGTTATTAAGGATTTGGTAGAGTAGGGAAAGAACATGTGAATCTCTTCGTTGACGGATCTTTAACCAGTTCAGTCGTTGCCTGCTCTCGGACACGTGGTCGAACTTCCTGAGTCCAAACACGTATCGAATGCAGACATTTTGTAACCGTTCGAGTTTGTTAATTTGTTCTTCAGTTGCATCCAGGTAGGCAACGTCAGCGTAGTCAAGTAATGGTAGCATGAGTTGTTGAGTTAGAGTGATTTTAGTCTTAACTGGTAAATAGTTTTTAAGTCGGTTTAGTCCATGAAAAGTACGAAAGATCCGTTGGCTTACTCCCTTTATATGACCGGACCATGAAAGATTACAATTCATGATCAGACCAAGGTTTCTGACCTCTGGAGAAAATGGTATGATAACGTCGTCAAGGAGCACCTCAGGCATGGGTGAAAACTGTGTGGTTCTGAGAAACAGACGTTGCCCTCCAATTAATATTGAATGTGATTTAGAAGGGTTAATTTGAAGACCGTGTTTTTTTGTCCAATTTAGAATATAATTTAAATCGGCATTCAATGTCGCAACAGCGAGAAGGTAATTATCAGGCTTGAAATGGGAATATAATTGGAGATCGTCTGCGAATATGTGATATGTACATCTGATAGATTGTGCGAGAGGGTTTATGAAAATGGAAAAAAGTAAAGGCGAAAGAATGCCTCCTTGCGGGACACCAGCTATAAGGTCCGTCCAGTTTGATGAGTCGTTGGTAGTCTTAAACTGTAGTTGGTAGACTATCAGTTATGTTACATAAAAACGCTACAAGTCGTTGCATGTTTTCGTGTTAAAAAACGAAATATTTTACGAGTTTTTGTTACAATTTTTACGTAGGATTTTATAAAGAGGTACGTATTTTAATTATATTATTTGAAATGAGATTTAGAAATAGGATTTTTACTATGTTTTTTACATTATCTTTTTCATTTATAAATTAAGTAAATGCGCCTCCTTCACTATGGCGTAGATTTATTCATGCAAAAAAAAATATAAATAGCGTATTCGTGGTTTTCGCTATGACTCAGAAATACTAAATTAAAAAAAATTGATCTTATATCGTATCAAATTATAACATATATATAAAAATGCATACGACCTTTTTAAACCACGAAGACCTCTCTGCCCCGCTCGTCACGCTCTCAAATATTTCTTATATTTTTTCTTATAAGATTTACACGGCTTATAAACATCAAAAACTTTTTTTAAAATAATGATAAGTCACACACTCACACGGGTAATAATTCTGTGAATAACTGAATAATCCTGTGAATAACTGAACTGGTAATACTTCTGTGAATGGTAATAAATGAATGTATTTATTTATTGATGAAATCTATTTCATCGTGATAAATAAAACAATTGTTTTTAACCTGACAAATTTGCTTGTCAACCAGGAGCCACGTTCGTAGTTTTTTTATTCGCGTAACAATATTGTACACCGTTGCAACATCTACTTTTTCACAACTGGCGGTAAAATTATTTTTTTGAACTCGCGCTAGAGATTTGAATTTTCACAATATCACATTTAATCTTGAATCAGACTTTTATTTTCAATTCGATTTACAGATAATGATTGCCGCTTTCACAATTATTTTTTAAATATAGTTGATAGATTTTACAACATTTTAAATACTATTATAAAATTTTACTACAAGGTATTTTAGTGTCTGTGACAATTAGAATTTTAGTACGAATCACTAAATATATTGATTTTTAAAGGAAATATATTGATTTTAATGATCCATATATTGATTTTTAAATGAAAACACGAATTGCTGTTACAAAAATGCTTTATAAGCTATATATTGCGCTCAAGAATACTAAAAAAACTCTAAAAAATTAAATCGTTTCGAGGTACTTCTAAAATTTTAAGCAAAAAAATGTAACAAAATCCATCTAATCAATCGTCGTGAAGACCAATGAAGGGATGTATTTTAATCAATCGTCGTGGGTCACCAATGAGGGGGTTGAGGTAATGCCCATGAAAACTACACGAAAGTGTCAGGATCTTGAATATTACTCTCGGACGCCGGGGATCGAACCCGTTGTTCGAGAGAGTATTCGTGTGTCCTGGATGGCCAAACCTCTCCCTTTTACTTATGTGCTGCTGAGAGCAAACACACAAATATAAATAGTATAATTAAGGAATTGAATATAGTCATGAAATTAAATACGCCAAGTCTTGGTACTTACGTTTATTGTAGCACAAACAAAAATTAATAGAAACACTCAAATACAAATTTACAATTAATTAACTAAATAACAATGTTGTAATGAATTTGCGGAGCTAAAATTATGTTAACGGTATGAGACCGGAGACGTGACGATCGGGCGCAGAGTGGTACACGCGCCTCGCGCGTGCGCGATTATATACCGCTCGCCGCGTCACCGGCTCATCGTAGGGATGGTCGTGGCCCAAAACGGCCGACTGCCACAGAAAAATTAACCATTTAAGTTCTTTGTTGTAAATAAACTATATTAATAATTCCTAACCTAAAAAAATAACGAGGGTATATTTCAAATAATGAGTGATAGGGATCATTGGGCACTGTGTTTTGAGGGAGGATTAGGCATGCCCAAAGCTCCCTCTCTTATATATATATTTTTTTTTTTAGAAAATGCCGTTTCAATATAAAAATATGGGGAAAAGGCAAATGATACAGAAAAGTGTTATTGATAGAGCTGCTGTGAAAGAAGTAAAAACAGGGGCTGAAATTAAACCAACAGCCATTAAATATAATATTCCTAGATCAACTCTACAAAGATATTTAAAAAAGGGAGATGTAAATAAAGCTTTTCCTAATAAATATACATCTAAACAAATTTGCGACACAGAGGAGGAAATCAAAATAGAAGAATATATTTCAATATCATCCAAATTAAATTACGGTCTTTCTAAGATACAAGCCCGTGAATTAGCGTACAGTTATGCTATTGCTTTGAAAAAAAAAATACCCGAGAACTGGGCGAAAAACAACTTAGCTTCCAAAGATTGGTTACGTGGATTTCTATACAGACACCCTCAGTTATCCGTTAGGACTCCAGAAGCTACCAGCCTAACAAGAGCGACTAGCTTCAACAGAACCAATGTTGAAGATTTTTTTCGCACTCTCAAAGATTTGTATTGACGGTACAATTTTGGGCCTGAATCAATTTATAACATGAACGAAACTGGGCTAACTACTACTCAAAAAACGCAAAATATTATAGCAGTTAAAGGAGCAAAGCAAGTAGGTTTGATGACATGTGCGGAACGGGGTACATTGATTACAGTATGTTGCGGACCTAATGCAATTGGGAATATTATTCCACCTTTTTTTTATATTTCCAACGGTAAATTTCAAAACATATATGTTGAATAATGCCCCTACGGGATCTGATGGTGCTGCTCATCAATCAGGATGGATGACTTCCAAAATTTTTTTTAAATACATACATTTTTTTTTTTAGTTATGTCAATCATTTTTTCTTTTTATATAGCTTTTTACTTGCAAATAAATAATTATTTTCTTATGGTTTGTGTGTTTATTACATTCCTTAAGAATTACAATTAAAATATGTACAAATGTGTTGCTTAAAAGAAGGTTTAGTGTGCATGGTGCCCAAACCTCCCTATGATGTGCCCAAACATCCCTACCCCAGGGAGGTTTGGGCACTTTTGAATTGCTTTAGAAAAATAATAATAACTTTTAAATAAAAGATGTTTATATACTGTCTTCGTGGAAATACTAGCTAAAGGTGTGGACTAATGATTAAAAGAAAAATATTTCAGTTTTTCATAAAAGTAAAAATTCTAAAATTCAAAATGTAAAAACGTGCCCAATGATCCCCACCCTCCCCTATGTAATCTTATTTTAACTACATTTTGCCCCTCCCTGACAATGGCACGCCCGGTCTTCGCCGACGTCGTTTGATTGATTTCTGTTTGAATCAAGCGGATCTTCCCCTCTGGAAGAGTCCTTACTTTAATCTAGATTGCAAAAAAAGTCTATTTTGATACTATATTATAGAAAGTAAAATCTTTTATTATAATGACAATGTAATTCTTCGAAATCTTTTGATACTGATAATATATTTTTGTCTCATATTGGCCCAGCATGTGTGTATTCAATTTGTAACCCGACCCTCATACTTTGCAACCCTGATTATATTAAGAGCTGGCTGTTTCTCCACTGAGCGTCGGACGACCCCTGCCATATTCTTAGTAAAGGGGTAAGGTAACATCTATAATACAACTTGATTTCTTTACTTGACGTTTGGGTAGTGATACCTGCACAGAAGGGGAGCAAGTCACCATCTTCTCCCCCCCACACGAAAATATTCTCTCTACACTGGCTAGGCCCAAAAGTAAATATTTATGTTTCCTTTTTAACAATACATATAAACTAACCCATAACATAGAAACATCCCCTTACACTGACGCCTTTCAACGTGGAGCGTTGAGGTGCCTCAAAGAAATTTAAATTGTAAACCCAAAAAGAATGTTTATCCCTCCTCGCACTAAGATAAACATTCACCTTACAATACTCATCGTTGTAGCGCACTCTCCAGGCTTTGCCATCATTCACGGGCTCCAGTATTCTACGCAGCACCCTCCCCTCGAAGGTGTCCAAAGTAACTCTGCGGACTTTTTTGTCATTGTCCACGCCTCACACCCGTATACGATACTAGTAAAACCCGGCAGACGTTTTCCTGCCTGTTTAATTATTTAACTCCAAATATATAAAAATGGTTGATCGATATTTTTCCTTTTTATTACTTAACATTCTTTTCTATTTTCGCTTATTATAATTCCGTATTTTTTCCCTTCCATCCCTACAGTCCCTTCCATCCCTATTCATTCATTCATATATAATTTTATTTCATTATTCAAACAAATATAGGTACAACTTGAACATTTAGCAGTATACCAGTTTTATATAATACTAGTAAAACCCGGCAGACGTTTTCCTGCCTATTTAACTATTTACCTCCAAATATATAAAAATGGTTGATCTATATTTTTCCTTTTTATTACTTAACATTCTTTTCTAGTTTCGCTTATAATAATTCCGTATTTTTTTCCTTTCCATCCCTACAGTCCCTTCCATCCCTATTTATTCATTCATTTAAAAATTTATTTCATTATTCAAACAAATATAGGTACTTGAACCTTTAGCATTATGTCAGTTTTATATAATATACCATTTTGTATATGGGTATATAGGATTTTTTTCTTATAATGTTTTGATTTATGTATTTATTTATTCACTTATTTATTTCTTTATTCATTTATTTACTTAGTCGATCGTTGATTTACTTATTTATTTAATTATATTATATTTCTTTATTTATTTATTCGATCCTTGATTTATTTAAATATTATTTACTTTTATTAAAAATTTTCTTGCAATACCAAATAGATAATTTTTCAATTACTTTTTTGCGAGAAGTTAAATTAAACTTCAAATACGTTATCTGCTATGCGCTGAACGGATCCCTATAATTGAATGACAATCCCAAATAGATAATTTTTTAAATTATTGTGTGAGATATTAAATAAATAAATAAATTTAAATTTTTAAACCTTCTCGTGTTCGCGCTGAACAAACCCACTTAGTATCAATTCTATACCAACTTTTTTTTTCAATTTTTTTTCGAGATATCGATTAAATAAATAAATAAATTATAATGCATAAACCTTCTCTGGAATGAGCTGAACAAATTCCCAAAGATTCATCGCAATCGGATGGTTGGTTTGGGAGTCCACCGGCCACATACAAACAAACAAACCAACAAACAAATATACGTACATCCATTTTTATATATATAGACTAGACTATGCAGAATGACCGACGTAGAATATACGCATGTCTATACGAGTGTCTCGGGACAGTAAAACCAATGGCTACCATAGAAAAAATACATTTCTTTAAAATCCATAGATGTCATAGCTAGATCCCTAGAAAGTGCACATACTTCAAAAGTTCTGACAGCCAGTGTGACAGCCAGTGAATGATAATACTAAAACATCGTTGATTTATGTATAAATGTAGGTATTTCTATAATACGAGTTGTTTTTTGTTTATTGTGTGCATCAAACTTTTGTAAATAAATATAAATGAAGTGTTTAAATATATTTTGAAAAGAATATTAGCCGTTTTACATAATCATTTATATTAAAATTATGTTGATCATGTAGGTTAATTACAATTTCAGTGATTTTATATCAAAAACTGTTTATTTTATTGAAATCAGACTTTCACCAATATTTTCTTCATTAACTTGATAATAGTATAGGCTATATAATATTATGAAAATATATCTTGAGGCAGCGCAAAAATAAGATCAGGTACGACGAACAGACCTTTCCTTGGGCAGCCCATTCCTTTCAATGGCATTTATATATGGAGGCCGCAACCTCCTCTTGACGCAAACATTTTCGTTTATCTATAAATTTAAATTGCTATAATATCATCTTAATACCTTGATGATATAATATAATTATAGTAAGACGGAAGTACCCAACAACAGAGGCACGAAGAAGAATTATTATAGTAACATTGTAACTGGAAAACTTACAAGTAGTTTAATTAATTTATATTGAATTTTCAGCAGCGTAGTCTTTAAAATAATAAAGTTTTTGTCATAGAAAAATATAATATAGTGATTAAAATCTCTTTTATATTATAGTGATCAATCAAATATAGCAAGAGATCAGAAATATGGATGAAGGGTGGAATATCCCAAATTGAAACATCAATTTATTGAATAACTTATTTTGAAAACTATCAGTTAGATATTTTACAATAAATTTATGTACACAATAAATGTACAATGGGAGGTTTATTGCTTGTTGGCGATATCTTCCATCCAACCATATAGTAGGCAGACTGAATGAGTTTCTAAGGAAATCATAGTTAATGTCATACACATACAAGGATATGCCAAGCCTGAAATAAATATAACGTAACAGTTTCTGCTGAATATTTTCCAATGTATTAGAATGAATATTTTAATGCGGTGACCAAACTGTCGAGTTATATTCCAATTGACTACGATTTAAAGAACAATAGAGATGTTTTACAGCTAACAAAGATTTAAAATTCTTAGAGGTTCGCAGAACAAAGCCCAACATCTTCAAAGCCTTACGACATCTATCATTTATATGCATGACAAAGGTTAGTCGCTTATCAAAGATTACATCCAAGTCAGATACACTGGACACTGGACACCCTAGTTAATATTATATTGTTTATAGAATATTGAAAGGTGATCTTATTTTTTATATTGAAGAAAGTGATTATTTGACATTTTAAGCGGTAACTTATTCAATTCACACCATTCATAAAGTCTTTCTAGATAATGATGAATAATAAGTTACTCATTGTATTACAGAATATTGCAAGATTATTTAAAATATGTATGGTCAAAACTCTGGTGAACATTAAGAACATTTTTCTCATTCACAATAAAACTTTTTCGTATTATTTGGGCTTCCACAACTGAAGGAATTTCTTGAGTTGATTTGTTATGCTTTTTTTTTTGCTGTGAACTTTACTTGCTTTTCTATGCATTTTTTAGTGTTCACATTCTCACTGTTTTTAAAATTTACTTCGCCCTTATTTAATTCATCAATGGCTTTGTTCAAATAATCAAAAACTACTTGGGTACTTTTGTCACTAATATTTGCCCTTTGGCTTAACCCAACAATAAGATCACATTTAGTCTTTATCTCATTCAAAGTATTAGAATGCATTGTCTTATTTTCACAAGGCAAAAGTTGTATGATATCTTTACATTGTTTTGAGTCAATTTGCTGCACATCTTCAGTATTACTCTGAATACATAAACGAGCACATGCATGTATGTGTTTGCAAATATTTAGCTGAATCACATTATTTATGCAACTACATTTAAATGAATGAATACAAATGGTACATGGAATACATTTTAAATTACAGTTTACATAATGGCATGTTCTCTCTGAAGTACATTTCTCTACTAAATAATTTGTGTTACTGAGACTGGAACTAGCAACAAGCCATTTACCCTCATCAATTTTATTTACCATTGCCTCTGTTATGTGTCCGCTGCTTTTGTGACTTTCCCTTATCTTAATACTTTTGTCAGATAATTTATTTTTTGACAGTCTTATTATCGTTTCAAATGTTTTGTCACGTACGAGTCCCAGAAGAGCATTTATTGACTTATCTAAGCGTTTGCATTTCTTCCCTTCTAAGTACAGATATTTGATTCTCTTGTGCAGGGACTCCAAATACATATTGGTGTTTATTCCAATATATTTACGATGACAATAAGCCCACATTTCAGCTCTTGAAACATATGTTTTTTTGAAATATTTCCCAAATTCCAGAGTGTCTTCATCTTCCAACAGCTGTTTTAAAGTTTTTTCTAAGCCTGTTGTAAAAACTTCTATATTTGTTTCTCTTTGCAAAACCTTCAAAGTTTTATAAATCAATGATTTTTTAGACATCACAGAAATTTTATTTAGGTTCTGGAACCAGTTCCTTTGAATGCGCCACGAACAAAGCAAGCGGTTTGGAATGGGCCCCATTACTTCACACCAAGCATTATAAAAAGCTGGAAAATCATCAGACATAAATGCGTTTGCAAAGAAGAGCAAAAATTTTTTCAAACCTGAATATCAAATGATTAGAATAATCAAGAATTTTCTTAAACAGTTTACTTTTTTTAACTTTTCTACGGACAATTCTTGGTAGAACTCCATTTCAAATTATAAATGAATTTGGTATGGTAAAATAAATACCAAAGTTTTCAGTTCTACTTGAAAATGGTCACTGTATGACCGAAACTAGTCAGTGTCATTAAAGTAGTAGAACAGAAAACTTTGGTTTTTATTTTACCATACCAAATTCATTTATAATTTAAACAGTTTAATTATATTTATTTTTGTGTTTGTTAATTATACCATTTTACATCAACATAGATTTATTAATATGTTATTAACTTGTATTATTCTACGTCAGCCCTCCTTCATCCAGTAATGGACATAGGCCTCCTCATGAGACCTCCACAGCTCTTTATCCACCTCCAGCAACCCGTCGTGCCAACGTTAATGTAATCGTGCCAACTTTTCCTTGGTCGACGTCTACCTTTCGTTCCTCTTTTATCAGCCTTATATACTTTTTTCGTCAGTCGATCATCATTCATTCTTTCTAAGTGGCCAAACCACCTTAAGACATTTATTTTCATCTCACTCACAATATCTCTTTCGAATCATACATTCTCATGTAATATCCTCATTTCTTATTCTATCATACATTTTTTACCACACATTCGTCTTAGGGACCTCATTTCAACCGCGCTAATTCTACTTTCATGCGTCTTCTGCCATGTCCATGTCTCACTACCATACATTAGAGTCGGTACAACGATGCCATTGTGTACTGCGAGCTTTGCTTGACTCAAAATAACAGGGTCGTTCATTACAGATCTTAATGGACCATTCACTTTGTTGCCTGCCGTTATCTTTCTTTCAATATCCTTTTCCAGTCTTCCATTACGCTGAAATATACTTCCTAAATATAAATACTCATCCACTTGTTCTAATTCTACATTCTCCACTCGTATCTCGCATTTTGTTCGTTTTTGGCTCTTCTCAAAAACCATCACTTTCGATTTAGTTGCATTCATTCTCAGTCCATTTTGCATGCATCCATCGAATACTATTTTAACCAAACATTCCAAGTCTTTCACACACTCTGCTATTAATACTTCGTCATCTGCATACACAAGGTCACATACAGTCACACCTTCCAGTTTCAGCCCAATTTTCTCATTCTTTAGTGCTCTCACTCAGTAGTCAATGTATAGATTAAAGAGCCACGGTGATAATACGCAATCTTGTTTTACTCCCTTATTTATGAAGAACCATCCTGTCAGATTTTTCAATCCTCACACAGGCTTGGCTTCCTTCATAGAGAGACGATATTGCCTTTTATTAACCTGGTCTCCGCTCCATACACTGACACTGATAGAACCTTCCAAAGTTTTTCACGGTCTACTTTGTCGTAGGCCTTTTCCGGGTCTATAAAGGCACAGAGAAGCTTCTGGTTTTAAGCTAAAACCTTTTCAGTAGCCATTCAAAGGTAAATAATTTGGTAAGTGCATCCTCTACCTCCAACAAATGCTCCTTGTGCATCCCATACCCTGCTTGTTGTAGCCTTTCTCAACTTTTGGTCCAGAATCCTAGCATACAGTTTTCCAACTGAACTCTTCAGACTGATAGCTCGGTAGTTTTTGCAATCTAATTTCTAATCTTTCTTAAAAGGGGCACAATAACTGCGTTCCTCCAATCTGATGAAGTATGTCCTACCGACATTTGTTGAAGAGGCAATGACACCATTCTATCGTCTTTTCGCCACCATATTTAATAAATTCAGTTGGTATGCAATCAAATCCCGCAGCCTTTCATGTACGTGCATGCTTCACTGCTTCTCTAACTTCTTCTATTGAAATTTTTTCTGTCATTCTCAATTTCATTTATTGGTACTCTTTCGTACGTCACACTGTCATACTGCGTACTTTCATATAACTCTTTAAAGTATTCCTTCCATCTTTCCTTGACATTTTCCTCGTCTATAACCATACATCCATTTTCTGAGACCCTTCCTGTTGGCCACAGTCACTTTTATCAATCATTCTCTCATCATGCCCAAACCACTTTCATTGATGCACAATGATAAAAATAAAGGAATGAATACATTATCAAAAAGATGCATTCTGGTGATTACCTGCAAGTTTAGCTCTATCGTTTGCTTGGAGAGTTATTCTGCCAATTTCAGCTTCATGTCCTATGTGAGTGCTAAATAACGTAACACAATATGTGCCGTCTTTAACCACCACTTCAATTGTAGATGGGCAAGCTGCTCCAATTTTGTTTGTTCCTATATTTTTTATAGATCGTTGATTACTTCCTCGCCCTTTATAAGAATTAGATCTATGGCAGTGATAGTAATATTTGACTGTATTAGATGTACATTTCTTAGAAGAAGTATCCAACACATAAGAATAAAAATTCTTCCTCTCATAGTTTTCCTTCCACTCTAGAAAATCTAAAAATTAACAATTTTGTCAAGTAATCAAAAATACATTCAATGCTACAATTTCTCTAAGAATATGTAATCTATTATCAATTTAAATAATAAATAAAGTCTGAGTTTACCTTCATTGCATTTCAATGTCAGTTTTTCAATATGAAATTCCTTTTCATGTTCTTTTACAAAATGTTCTCTCAACCTTTTATAGGAAACTAAATGTTTAGAACATTCTGAGCACTTTATTCTACAATTGCGGGTTTTGGATGTATTATGTACGTTTTTTCTGTGTTTTAATAACGATGATTTAGTAGAAAAAACACATTTACAAAGATTACATTCTACCTGTTTAGTAACTGGATTTATTTTACAAGCAGTGGTTATACCAACTTCTTGGATTCTGATAAGTTTCTGGCCAGAAATCAATCTGCCTATAGAAAATTCCACTCTACGGAAACGGCCACAGTAAGAATTTTGTCTGACTTAATCATTCAAGCTGAATCAGGTAAGATTACCCTAATTTCATTTTTAGACATGAGCGCTGCTTTCGATACTGTAGACCATAATATTCTCTTTTCTAAACTTAGACATGAATTTGGCTTGGGTAATGACTGCATTGCATGGCTATCTTCCTACTTAGTAGACCGTAAATACAAAGTTGTATTTAAAGATAGTACCACAAATAATATTACCTCCTTGTACGGGGTCCCACAAGGTTCTGTACTTGGACCAATTCTCTTTAATTTATATACCAATCAGTTGGAAAATCTTGTTCAAAATCTTGGTTTCAACACACATGCCTATGCAGATGACCGCATACTGTTCAAGTCCTGTTCACCTGAATTTAAATATCATTTAACACACGAGGTATCCACATGCATAAATCAGATATCCACCTGGATGTGTAAGAACAAGCTAAAACTGAACCCAACAAAAACTAAGTTCCTTTGGCTTGCCTCACCTCGCAGGCAACAATACATAAATAATGACCCCATTGTAATTCAAAATGTCGAAATTACTCCTTCTAACTGCGTAAAATTTCTTGGTATACATATCGACAGTGCACTCTCTATGGATAAACACATTTCTTCCATAGTCAGACAAAGTTGTTACTTTCTCAGACAACTTAGACCTATTCGAAGGTGTCTCTCGACAAATGCTGCTAAGGTCCTTATAAATTCTTTAATAGTTTCCCATGTAGATTATTGTAACGCCATATTAGCACACCTACCGCAATACCAAATCCATAGAATACAACTCATCCTCAATGCAGCAGCCTGTTATATTTACCAGATTGATCGTTTCTCGCATATCTCACCAACACTTCACAAACTTCATTGGCTGAATAGCCCAGAACGTATAGAATTTAAAACATGTCTCCTTGTCTTTAAAGCACTCAATAGCATGGCCCCGGAATATATATCGGAACTTTGTGTTCCATTTTCACCTAACAATAAACAAAGTACGCTAAGATCAATGACCCAATCCAATAAAAAACTAGTAGAAACCAATCTCACAAATAAGCCAAAATACCTATATCGATCTTTTGGCATTTCTGGACCAAAGTCATGGAACAATCTTCCAATGAATATAAGATGTACCGAAAATATCAATGAATTCAAGAAGAAATTAAAAACTCATCTTTTCCGCAAGTCGTATCCAGATTGTCCTTCATCCGTTCAATAATATTATGTGTACTAAATATTATGCCAGTTTACTTTGAATCGACTATTTTTTATAATTAATTTCATCTGGATTATGTAACAAGATTAATTTGTGATTTCTAGGTATTTTTTTTAAGTTTTATATTTCACCATTTTCAATGTGTTAGCTATAGGACTAATTTAAACTTAATTTTAACTTATTGTATTTTTTTAAGTTTTATGTTTCACCATTTTCAATGTGTTAGCTATAGGACTAATTTTAAATTATTTTTTGCAAACTGAAAGCGCCCTTGAGGTGACCACGGTTGTCACTAAACGGCGCTTTATAAATTGTCCTTATTATTATTATTATACCATGAATATTTCTTCTATGCGCGTTTAAATTTTTTTCATGTTTATATCGACATCTACATTCATCACATTCGAAACTATTTACAGTAGAGTGGTTATCTTTCCCAGCCATTTTATCAATGTATACGAAAAGTTGGTTGAAGTCTGATGCAGATGAACGTCTGTTAAAAATTTACAATGAAAATTGTTGTAATATCATTTATATATATTAAAAGACATTTATATATATATATATATATATATATATATATATATATATCATTTATATACATAATTTATTTATATATTATATATATATATATATATATATATATATATATATATATATATATATATATATATATATATATATATATATATATATATATATATATATATATATATATATATATATATATATATATATATATATATATATATATATATATATATATATATATATATATATATATATATATATATATATATATATATATATATATATATATATATATATATATATATATATATATATATATATATATATATATATATATATATATATATATATATATATATATATATATATATATATGTTATATTTGATGTTTTCACGGGTAAAATATGTTATAATATTTTTATCTCGGTTTTCCCGTGTCAGTAGGTCTTAACTAAGACCATTTGTCTTCCGACGTTTCGCCTGAATATCACCAGGCATTTTCAAGGACTTAACGAAAAGCACGCGCGCGACACACGTCTACTCACACTGAAAACTTGACGGTGAGCTTTCAGTGTGAGTAGACGTGTGTCGCGCGCGTGCTTTTCGTTAAGTCCTTGAAAATGCCTGGTGATATTCAGGCGAAACGTCGGAAGACAAATGGTCTTAGTCAAGACCTACTGACACGGGAAAACCGAGATAAAAATATTATAACATATATATATATATATATATATATATATATATATATATATATATATATATATATATATATATATATATATATATATATATATATATATATATATATATATATATATATATATATATATATATATATATATATATATATATATATATATATATATATATATATATATATATATATATATATATATATATATATATATATATATATATATATATATATATATATATATATATATATATATATATATCAAAATCTATTGTATGTCCTTCTGTGAGCGAGTGTTGTACAAGTGAGGATGTAAGTTTTTTGTTTCTCATGTCGACTCTGTGCTCCGCTATTCGTGCTTCAACTTTTCGATTGGTTCTTCCTACATAAGTCTTATTGCACGATCCGCACGGTATTTCATATACTCCATGAGCTTCAAGTGGAATGGAACATACAATAGAAGGACATACAATACATAACTCACAGAACTCACAGAAGGACATACAATAGATTTTGACCATTCAAAAATAATAGCAAGTTTAAACAGTGAACCTCTCAGAATTTACAGGGAAGCTATAGAAATATATAAGAGAAGGGATATAATGAACAATCGGGACGACGGAGTTCGTTTGCCTAGTACCTGGAAGAACATTTTATATGACAAACAATACAATAATAATATTAATAATACCATAGCGAAAATAACCCCAAAACACAACAATAATAATATTAATGTCACAACTAAAATTAACAATAAATCACAACACAAAAATAATGATAAAATATTATTACCAACGAACACGACAGCAGGTGGGCGTGTCACAAGGAGCCAATCACGTCGCGCTAACAATATTTGACATAAGCGGCCATCTTGTACGCTACGAGTCACTTGACGGTGAGCTTTCAGTGTGAGTAGACGTGTGTCGCGCGCGTGCTTTTCGTTAAGTCCTTGAAAATGCCTGGTGATATTCAGGCGAAACGTCGGAAGACAAATGGTCTTAGTCAAGACCTACTGACACGGGAAAACCGAGATAAAAATATTATAACATATTTCACCCGTGAAAACATCAAATATAACATATATATATATATATATATATATATATATATATATATATATATATATATATATATATATATATATATATATATATATATATATATATATATATATATATATATATATATATATATATATATATATATATATATATATATATATATATATATATATATATATATATATATATATATATATATATATATATATATATATATATATATATATATATATATATATATATATATATATATATATATATATATATATATATATATATATATATATATATATATATATATATATATATATATATATATATATTTAATCTTGTATGTATTTATTTATGTGGAAATCCTTTACAGTAACTTTACATATGTCTTACACCATTGAACAGAGTTAGGCACACAGAGATAAGTAGACAGGGAGCAGTTTATCTACGCTAAAACATTTTTTAAAACTAGTGTTCATTGCCACTTTTTAACAATACCCCTCTTCAATGAATACCATGTCTAAAAAAAATATTTTTTTACATTAAAAAAATTGTTGTTTTCATTCTAATCCTAATCCATCCCTGAGTACACAAATATCTTTCTCGCAAGAGGTTTAGTTAACATATCACTTATTTGTTCATTAATTGGAATATACGCAATGTTAATACCATTATTAATAATTTTATTTTTTACAAAATGTAATTTAATATCTAAATGTTTCAGCTTTGTATGATGAGATGGACTTTTGCATATCTTGATCGCACTTTGATTATCTTCAAAAATTATTATTTTTACCTTTTCATCATACACTCTGAAATCATGAATCAAATTTTGCCACCAACAAGCTTCACTTACAGCTAAATTTATTGCTACATATTCTGCTTCAGTCGATGATAAGGCAACCGCTGCTTGCTTTCTTGATATCCATGAAACTGTGCATCCTAGCACTATGAAAACATAGCCAGCAGTTGACTTACGATCGACTTTATATCCTGCCCAATCTGAGTCTACATAGCCCACAATAATATTTTCATTGTCTAATGCAAACACTAAACTTAAATTTACAGTTCCCTTTATATAACGTAGGACTCTTTTTAAGGCAGACCATAGTTCTTTGCTAGCACAAGATTGATAGCGACTTAGTATACTCCGAGATCTAGTCTTGTGCATAACATGGCATACATGAGAGCACCAATTAAACTTCTACAATTACTTTCTAACTCTGGGCTCTCAGAAGATTTTCCTTTTAAGCTACTATGATCAAAGTTAGCACCTAACGGAGTTGACATAGATTTACAATCTTGCATATTATATTTTCTTAATATGTTTGTGAGATAGGCAGTTTGATTTAACTTAATTTGGTTCTTAACCATATCTTGGTGAATAGTCATGCCCAAGTAATTACATGCAGGACCAAGGTCTTTAATTTTAAAATTACTATTTAGACTATTTTTACATATGACACCTCTTCCTCTTCAGTACCTGATATCAACAAATCGTCAACAAATACTGGTAAGTATATGTAACCGTTGTCTGTTGATTTTACATAAAGGCAGTATTCATTTTCAGATCTTTTAAACCATGGACTTGTTTTTCTTATTTCCATTAAATAAAATATCAAAAATTGCTAATTGTAATGGGTGACACATGTGCTCCGCGCGAGCACTCAAGGAGTACTTGAAGGGCCGAGTACTCTAGTGTTAATAAACAGATTTTTTCTATAATGTGTCTTTTATTGTTTTCTTCTCTGAGTTACATATATATCTTTTTTTCTCTATATTTCACTTTGTATATGCTATATTATAAAAAACAAAATTCCAAGCAAAAAAAATCCAGCCATGAATTTTTTGCCCATCATTTAAATGTAGATAAAGAAAATGTTCCAGTGTGCAAGTTTATGTCTTTATCGACATTATCATTAGGTGAATTTTGTGATTGGATAAAGAAAGCTACGTGCAAAAGGAAAATAGCCAATATGTAATGGATTCTATTGTTTTTTTAAATGAATTAATAATTTATTATTATTGCACATATTACTTGTAAAACATGTGACTTTATTGTAGCACTAGGATTTTCAATCCATAAATTTGTTAAAAGTAATTACTCGTAAGCCACAATTTTGTTATTTTTGGGAAAGCAATACCCAATATCCCACATAAAAAAAATATTATATTTCACATAAATTTAGATACCCTATGATTAAAAGATACATACATACATACCATCACGCCATGTCCCTTGCGGGGTAGGCAGAGAGAACCGAACGCCACATTTTTCTATCCTGGCACGCATCCCTCGCTTCGTCTCATACATGCTCGTCTATTGCTCACACTTCTAACATTTCCGTCTTTCAAAATTTCGTTCACATGGTCGTGCCATCCCTTTCTTGGGCGTCCCCGACCTCTCATTCCATTCCTTTCCGCTCTGTATATTTTCTTCGTCAGGCGCTCCTCATTCATTCTCCCCATGTGACCAAACCATCTCAATGTGTTCACTTTCATTCTAGTAATGACATCTTTCTTCATCTTACATTCTTTCCTTATGTCCTCATTTCTTACCCGGTCATACATCGTTCTATTACAAATCCTTCTTAACGATCTCATTTCAACTGCATTTATTCTACTTTCATGCGTCTTCTGCCATGTCCAGGTTTCACTTGCATACGTCAAGGTTGGCACTACGACGGCGTTATGAATGGCAACTTTGGCATCCTTTGATATGTTGCGATCATTCATAATTGTTCTTAGTGCTCCATTCACTCTGTTTCCTGCCATAACTCTTCTTTCGATCTCTTTATCGAGTCGTCCATTCCGTTGAAATATGCTTCCCAAGTACACACATTCGTCGACTTGCTCGAGCCATTCGTTCTCTACTCTTATTTTACACGCTGTTCTGCTTTCACTCTTTTCAAAGACCATTGTCTTTGATTTGCTGGCATTCATCCTAAGTCCATTCTCTATACATCCTTCATATACCTGACTTACAAGATACTGTAACTCTTCCATACTTTCTGCTAATAGAACTTTATCGTCTGCATACATCAAATCTCGCACCATTACAGTACTCAATTTCAGACCCTTGCTTTCATCCTTAAGGGCTCTTATGCAGAAATCAATGTACAAGTTAAAGAGCCATGGAGATAGCACGCACCCTTGTCTAACGCCATTATTTATAGAGAACCAAGTTGTCACTGTGTCGTTGACACGAACACATGCTTCGCTGTTCTCATATAATGACGCGATTGCGCGTATCAGCTTGCTCTTCACTCCATACACTGCTAGTATATCCCATAATTTTTCTCTAACAACTTTATCATACGCCTTTTCTAGGTCTATGAAGGCACAGAAAATTTTCTGATTTTTATCCAGAACCTTTTCTGTGACCGTGTGCAGAAAAAAAATTTTGGTCTATACATCCTCTGCCGCCCACAAACGCACCTTGGACATCCCATATCTTGCTTTCTGTAATTTTTCGCACTCTTTGATCCAGGATCCTTGCATACATCTTACCAACTGAGCTTAATAAACTTATGGCTCTATAGTTTTTGCAGTCGAGCTTCGATCCTTTACCTTTATACAAAGGTACCACGACTGCATTTCTCCAGTCTGAGGGAGTGTGTCCTTCTTCCCAACATTTGTTGAAAAGAGAGAGACACCACTCCAACGTCTGTTCGCCGCCATATTTTATAAGTTCAGCTGATACACTGTCATATCCGGCAGCTTTCCCCGCTTTCGCGTGTTTTACTTTACTGCTTCAAATACTTCTTCTCGCGTTATTTCATCCTTATCACTTTCGCTTACTTGCCATGTTCTCTGACTCACGTCCCCACTTACTCCACTATCATACAGTTCCTTGAAATATTCTTTCCATCGTTCTTTCACGCCGTCTTCGTCCATAATTATTTTTCCATCTTTATCATTTATTCCTTTCGAAGCTTTCACAGTTCCATTTTTTCTTTTCGCTACGCCTTTCCAGAACATTTTCATGTTTCCAGGAAAGTCGTTGGCTATTTTCAGGCTTTCTTTCTCTTTTATACCATCTTTTTCCTTTTTTACTGTGTCTTTGACTACCTTTTTATATACTTTATAATTTTCTTTTGCTCTTTCTTCATTATTCGATCCTTTCGCGGCTATTAATGCCATCCATGCTTTCTTCTTTTCACATTAAAAGATTTATTTCAAATATATAAAAAACATAATTATACAAAATACAACACAAAAATGTATAAATGTAAGTTTTTTGTCTCTCCTGTAAAATCTTTGGTGAGTGGGTTACGAGGTATTGCTTTATCACAAACGATATGATACACTGTGTCGATTGTTTACCTACTTGATAAAATATATTATTCATGCTAATTATTGAAATAGTACTTATATATTAATTATTGTAATTGTCTTATTTATTGTAATAAACAAAGTGAGATTCAACTTTTGTTTATTCATTGGCTAATACACCACAGAATTACATTTTCATTGAAATGTTTTTTACTCTCCACTGCTATAGAATCACTATACTACAGCCAGAAGAACGAATGTGTCAATTCTAGACGAGCTGAAGATCGAGGATCGTCTATCGACGTATCAAGATGTATTTATTTTTTATGTATTTCTACAGACGTATCCTTCAATTATTTGAACACATTGCCAGAAGGGAACCTGACTGCCTCGAGAAGCTTGTTTTGATGGGCAGCGTGGAGGGACGGAGATCTCGTGGTCGCTCACCGACCAGATGGAGCGATTTGGTTAAGTCCACAATGGGGTCTTCGGTGACTGGTGCTCTGCGTTCAGCACAAAACAGATTGGCATGGAGGCGGGCCATACGTGTGGCGACGGACTGCAGCCGCTATCCTCAGTCATGAGGAAAAGGACAAATGATGACTATAGAATAGTAGAGAGTCATGATTTCACAATTTTTAAGCATATTTTTTACACCAATTTCTCAATGGGTGTCATGTATAATCACCGGCAAACTAGTAGAACCAAAATAGAGGGTGCGCATACCGCAAATTTGTGTCGTTTCGGTTGTTAGGTACATATACAGACCCCTCCACGGCGATTTGCCAGAAACTACAGAGAGTATACAGTTTGAGTTTCGTCAAGATGTTTTTATATGTACGGCGTATCCTTTTTGTGTCCTCTCTAGAACCCAAACTATAAGTCTGATCGACTTCAAATTTATATCATAGGTGTAAAGTACATAAGCCTAGAGCTGATTATAAAACATTTTTCGTCCATTTCGTTACCTCATGTAAATTTTGCAAATATATTTTTGGGTAGTTAGTTAAACATTTTGTACATATTTTGAATTATATAAATAATTGGATAATTTATATAGCCCCATTTTTGTAAGAGCTCACCACAAGCTAGGTTGGTAATGGTTTAAAAATGTAGGTTAGTGATCTTTATATTATATTAATCACATAAAGATTTTAATGCCATGAGACATTTAGAAATAAAACTATTAGAAATTAGTCAGTAATGTAAGTGTGATTGAGTAACATAAGTGAATATATTCTTCATTAGAAACAAATTATTTATTTTTTTCTTAAAAAAAGAATAATTTGCTATAAGTATATTTTATATGGCAGTATCTGTGCATCCACAATTGTCACAAAATAAAAAGTGTAAACACTAAACAAAGTAAATTTAATGTAAATATGTATAAACAATCTATCTTCAAAATCAATTTTACTTCTTCTCAGAACACGGATTGTCTGTTTATTCAGATACCAAAAGACTCAGTATCCCAGTGCAGTGCACAATACTTCTTACTTCACAACATTAAAGCAGCAGGTTACATACCATACACATTAATTACTTCAACAAATGAATATGGTTGGATGGAAGATATCGCCAACAAGCAATAAACCTCCCATTGTACATTTATTGTGTACATAAATTTATTGTAAAATATCTAACTGATAGTTTTCAAAATAAGTTATTCAGTAAATTGATGTTTCAATTTGGGATATTCCACCCTTTATCCATATTTCTGATCTCTTGCTATATTTGATTGATCACTATCATAGAAAAGAGATTTTAATCACTATATTATATTTTTCTATGACAAAAACTTTATTATTTTAAAGTAGTCGCTACTGAAAATTCAATATAAATTAATTAAACTACTTGTAAGTTTTCCAGTTACAATGTTACTATAATAATTCTTCTTCGTGCCTCTGTTGTTGGGTACTTCCGTCTAACTATAATTATATTATATCATCAAGGTATTAAGATGATATTATAGCAATTTAAATTTATAGATAAACGAAAATGTTTGCGTCAAGAGGAGGTTGCGGCCTCCATATATAAATGCCATTGAAAGGAATGGGCTGCCCAAGGAAAGGTCTGTTCGTCGTACCTGATCTTATTTTTGCGCTGCCTCAAGATATTTTTCATAATATTATATAGCCTATACTATTATCAAGTTAATGAAGAAAATATTGATGAAAGTCTGATTTCAATAAAATAAACAGTTTTTGATATAAAATCACTGAAATTGTAATTAACCTACATGATCAACATAATTTTAATATAAATGATTATGTAAAACGGCTAATATTCTTTTCAAAATATATTTAAACACTTCATTTATATTTATTTACAAAAGTTTGATGTACACAATAGTTTTTTTATTAAAAAAAATAAACAAAAAACAACTCGTATTATAGAAATACCTACATTTATACATACATCAACGATGTTTTAGTATTATCATTCACTGGCTGTCAGAACTTTTGAAGTATGTGCACTTTCTAGGGATCTAGCTATGACATCTATGGATTTTAATGAAATGTATTTTTTCTATGGTAGCCATTGGTTTTACTGTCCCGAGACACTCGTATGTCTATAAGCCGGATTTGACAGTTGCAATAGGCTAGATTTCTATGGTTCTTTTCTATATTTCGACTTCTTCGGAAATAATCGTCTACGACCAACTTGCCTTTTGCACTTCACTGTAACTTCAAAGAAAGCCAGCATATACCTATTAGCCGAGAAAAGAAGCAATTAACATATCTGTGCAGACGTTATATACTCGAATTTTCCTATGACATCAAAGTGACAGATACGTGTTAATCAGGCAGCCAAGGGACATATATTTCATCCATTGGGGACATTATATAGCAGGTTTTCTACCGGACCGAGTGGGCTGGGTCATTTTGGTGGCGGTGGAATAATTTGAGCGAAAGAGTTGCTTTGGCTAATTTTCCCGAAAAGGCGGATGTATTCGTGCTGTGCGCGTAACGTGCGCCACACCAATTATATTAAATTTATAAAAGAATCATGCTTTACTGAAAGAATGTAGTGAATGCGACATATCCATGTTCTAGAATGAAAAATTCAGTTTCAAGACACTCTCAATGATGACAATTCGTTAATATTATAGACACACTCACAAAATGTTCTACTTCGAATTCGGAATTCATCCATCCATCCATCCTACTGTCCTACGATATTATTTTATGTAATAAAACTGAAATAAAATAATCCAAATAATACAAAACCAACAATTCTCAAATATGAGAATTTTATTAAATTTTAATAGAAGATCAAAGATACATAAAATGCTAAATGATCTAAACATATTGTCTGTCAAACAAACAATATACTTTCATGTTATAATTTGTATATATAAAATGCTTCATGGCACGATATAAAAAAATCTCAAAATCAAAAGATATAGTAAAGAATATCACTTTCTATGACACAAGAATCAAGGAAAACATTAGATTATACAAACAAAATAAAGCCTCAACGCAGAATTTCCTAATTTACAATGTATTCATTCATGTGGTTGTTAACCCGAATGAGTTTGTTTGTGTCGGTTTAAATATTTTATCTGAGAAAATGTCTTTCGACAGACACTGCATTCATGTGGTTTTTCTCCCGAATGAGTTAGTTTATGTAATTTTAAACTTCCCAATTGAGAAAATGTCTTTCCACAGACACTGCTTTCATGAGGTTTTTCTCCAGAATGAGTTAGTTTGTGTAGTTTTAAATGTCCCATCTGAGAAAATTTCTTTCCACAGACACTGCATTCATGTGGTTTTTCACCCGAATGAGTTAGTTTGTGTAGTTTTAAATATTTTTTCTGAGAAAATGTCTTTCCACAGACACTGCATTCATGTGGTTTTTCTCCCGAATGAGTTAGTTTGTGTCGTTTTAAATATTTTATCTGAGAAAATGTCTTTCCACAGACACTGCATTCATGTGGTTTTTCACCCGAATGAGTTAGTTTATGTAATTTTAAACTTCCCAATTGAGAAAATGTCTTTCCACAGACACTGCATTCATGTGGTTTTTCTCCCGAATGAGTTAGTTTGTGTCGTTTTAAATATTTTATCTGAGAAAATTTCTTTCCACAGACACTGCATTCATGTGGTTTTTCACCCGAATGAGTTAGTTTATGTAATTTTAAACTTCCCAATTGAGAAAATGTCTTTCCACAGACACTGCATTCATGTGGTTTTTCTCCCGAATGAGTTAGTTTGTGTAGTTTTAAATGTCCTATCTGAGAAAATGTCTTTCCACAGACACTGCATTCATGTGGTTTTTCACCCGAATGAGTTAGTTTATGTAATTTTAAACTTCCCAATTGAGAAAATGTCTTTCCACAGACACTGCATTCATGTGGTTTTTCTCCAGAATGAGTTAGTTTGTGTAGTTTTAAATGTCCCATCTGAGAAAATGTCTTTCCACAGACACTACATTCATGTGGTTTTTCTCCAGAATGAGTTAGTTTGTGTGGTTTTAAATGTCCCATCTGAGAAAATTTCTTTCCACAGACACTGCATTCATGTGGTTTTTCTCCCGAATGAGTTAGTTTGTGTAGTTTTAAATATTTTATCTGAGAAAATGTCTTTCCACAGACACTGCATTCACGTGGTTTTTCACCCGAATGAGTTAGTTTATGTAATTTTAAACTTCCCAATTGAGAAAATGTCTTTCCACAGACACTGCATTCATGTGGTTTTTCTCCAGAATGAGTTAGTTTGTGTAGTTTAAAATGTCCCATCTGAGAAAATTTCTTTCCACAGACACTGCATTCATGTGGTTTTTCACCCGAATGAGTTAGTTTATGTAATTTTAAACTTCCCAATTGAGAAAATTTCTTTCCACAGACACTGCATTCATGTGGTTTTTCACCCGAATGAGTTAGTTTATGTAATTTTAAATTTCCCAATTGAGAAAATGTCTTTCCACAGACACTGCATTCATGTGGTTTTTCACCCGAATGAGTTAGTTTATGTAATTTTAAATTTCCCAATTGAGAAAATGTCTTTCCACAGACACTGCATTCATGTGGTTTTTCTCCAGAATGAGTTAGTTTGTGTAGTTTAAAATGTCCCAATTGAGAAAATTTCTTTCCACAGACACTGCATTCATGTGGTTTTTCTCCCAAATGAGTTAGTTTGTGTAGTTTTAAATATTTTATCTGAGAAAATGTCTTTCCACAGACACTGCATTCATGTGGTTTTTCACCCGAATGAGTTAGTTTATGTCGTTTTAAACTTTCCATCCGAGAAAATGTCTTTCCACAGACACTGCATTCATGTGTTTTTTTGCCAAGATGAGTTAGTTTTTCTTCATTTAAATCTTCTTTTTGAGAAAATGTCTTCCCAGTGACTTGACAATCGTGATTGATAGGTATGTTTAATTTGTCTTCATTTTCAATCACAGATTGCCCTTCGATTTCTTTTTTTAAATCTACTTCACATTCTTCAATTGGGAATTCAGGAAATTCTTCACCAATATATTTTTCAGTTGAATGAATATATTCTTCTTTTATTAATATTTTTGCCTCTTGGTTCACTGGGCTGTCCATTGTCTAAAAATATTTTTACAAAATATTAATTAATAAACTTACTATTTGTTGTTCCGTGTATATGTAATATGGTAAGACATTAATTAATACTTGTAAACGTAAACTATCTATAGTACCCCTGGTAATGGAGCGCGATTAACGAAAAATTTTACTTACACCTTCATTTAGTAGACGTCAAGGTAGGACGGTGTGAGAGGTTGTTTAACGCTTGACTAACCCGTCATATAATTTTTGCCAAATATCTTGAACGAGCTTCCGGTTCCGCAGAGCGCAAATTTGTGTTTTTTTGCTTCGTTGGTTTATGTGCAACTCGCCACTAGAGCTTGGAAATTGCACAACTCATTATTGAATGTCGGGTGAACTGTCAAAGTTGACATGATAAAATCTCTTTTCTATGGTTGACACTAAACACATTACCAGTGTGACCGTTTTTAGTACTTGATATATCCAACATGGATAAGTAGTTGAACAAAATCACGCGTCGGGTTTCAGACACTAGAGGTGATATATACATAGGTATTATGATCAAAATATTACCATGGGTTATGGTAGCATAGAAGCCAGACATCTATTATTTTGTTTCAACAAAATACCTTAATTCTTGGAAAACTTTCTCTTATAATGGTTTTATCAGATTAACGGGTCTTTGGGTCCTTAATGTGTTTAAACAATGCTTATATTTTGTAAATATGTCATTTGTAATAATTTTATATTCAATGCATATTCCTGGACTTTATACTTTCTAACTTGGTAGGTGAAATGGAGGCTTCCTATTGGTAGATGGTAGAACGCGCCCCGCCGCGCGGTGGGGTAGCTCCTCCTCCCCCCCCCTGTCGCCAGCGGTGGACGCGATAGCTGGTTTGAATCAGTATTGAATAGCCGCTCTGCCGGGATAGACGAATATTAACTCACGCGTACGAAAGATATCTTATAAGTTTTTTTAAAAAACGAACGTAGACCGCGAACGTTGAAGAAAAAGTCTTATCTCTGCGAGGCGTCTGCTCGATGCTCAGCATTAAATTTCATATTTGCATGGTAGTGCATAAGTGTGTTTCAGGTCCATACATAACCAACGAGGGGTGAATTTAAGATAGTTTAAGTTACTATTAAAAATAACTTTTAAGAATAAACATAACTTAAATAATCGTATAATAGTGAATAAGTGTGTTTCAGGTCCATATAACCAACGAGGGGTGAATTTAAGATAGTTTTAAGTTATTTTAAATTAATAAAAAGTGATATTATGTAGTGTAAGTGTTTCATCTACAGACCCGTAACGAGTGCAGCGGTTGGTAAGATCTTGCTGATTTATTATTATTTGTTTTCTTTGCTCTGAACATTTCGTTTCGTAATTTATTTTAGCAAGATTGTCATCAATATTACACGTGCATTTCATGTATTTGAGTATTCTTTTCAGCACTATTATTCTCTGTTCCACGTGTATTTCCTGTATTTAATAATTCTTTTCAGCGGCCGTCATCACTGGTTTTCTAATTAATTTTCCTTTTAATTTTACAGCAATTTTTATTAACCGATAATTACTATTACGCGTGTATTTCTGTCAATTGAAGCATTGTTTTAATTTATACTCTCAACACGTTCTTTCGTCTCCACCATATTTAATTATTGTATTGACTAGCCGGCATTTAAACACTTATCAACGCTCTTCTTTGTTATATGCGATAACAGAGGCGTGCATATTTCGCAGAATCCTGCGTCGTTGGTATGTTGATTTAGCCTCGGAGGACCTTGTCAGTCGCAAAGAAGTACCAGGCAGGACGCAATAAATTATAATTGACAAATATGGATATCTTGGCTGGTCCATGGGAACACGTCAGCGTTCGGGACGTCGGAATGCGACAGGGGCGTACCGAAATATTTTGGGTAATCAGAAAAAAAGCGGGAACAAGTCTTAAAAAATTGCTTCTGACATAGGAAAATCCTTTCAAAAAGAAATTTTCTAGTAACTAACTGCTACTGTCATTACAGATTGGCACAGAGAGATATAGGTCTAGACCATAGAATTATAATATACATTGCCTAGTATTACATCAGAACAGGCTTTGCCTAGTGAGGTAATAAATTCCATTTATATATTTCATGATATGTTATATTTTATTTTATATTGTATTATGGAAATTAATAAATAAAAAAAAAAGTCTGTTCTAATGTTGACAGAACCGGATGAAAGACGATTCCATATTGCCAACGCCATAGTGCGATGTCCGTTAGAACTTTTTATATACACGTCAACTAACTTAACGGTTCAAGTGATAGTGCTTCACGCCTGTATAATGATTACGAAACCCTCCTGTGACAATCTCAGATGTGTTGACTCTCTAAATCCGTTCAGTCAGTGAATAAAAACCGTCAGATCCCTATGCCGTATTGTGCAACGGATTTTCATTATCGGATCCACTTGGTGTGCATTATTTTCCATATCAAACTACACTTCTGATTGTCCTTCTGTGCGAGAGGACACATCACTCTTGCTCGAACAATATCTATTTATCTTTACGTAATACGATGACCTTCAGCGAAGACACTCCTGGAACCCTGGTTTTCCTCATACACGAGACTACCCTATCTCACGCTGTCACGCCGCTCTCATCATAGATGACTCTTGCCTACTTCAGCCTCCGAAGGTCCCATCTCCCGATATCCTGACAAGTTAGGAGCTGACTTTCTGCGGGTCTCTCGTGAGAAGAATGCCAAATCCAGACTCACTCCTCTGCTGAAATCCCGGTCGGTAAATCATCTCTTATTTGATTACATGCCAAACATCCTCTTCAGAGTAGGGTCAAAGCCGAAACCTCTAGCTACCTGTTGAAGTCTTGGGAAACTCAATATCGACCACTGTTCTATGGCCAATAATATGTATGTTAAGATACCCAATTGAAGGTTATGTTCCTTGAGAGGTCTTGAATACTGATATGCTTATTGTAAAGAAACACTTTGATTTTTGCCCTGTTCTAATAATTATTAATAATTCATACTATAATTTTCTTTTGGTATATCTCTGAGCTCTCAAGCCCAAATATTGAATATTGATTAATTACATAGTGTTTGTTCGAATTACAATTTTTATAATTCGTAATAGACGTATTTCAGAGCTGTCAAAACTATTATAGTAATTTTCTATTGATGTATCTCGGAGCTGTTCAAGCCAAATATTAGTTATCATTAATTGCATAATATTTGTTCAGATATAATTTTATAATTTTTAATGAACATATATCAGAGGTGTTAAACCTATTCCAGGGCTGTTCAAGCCAAATATTAATTATCATTATTGCATAATATTTGTTCAGATATAATTTTATAATTTTTAATAAAAATATCCCAGAGGTATCAAACCTATTGCAGGGCTGCCCAAGCCAAATATTAATTATCATTAATTGCATAATATTTGTTCGATTTGTGATTTTATAATTTTTTAATATACATATCTCAGAGGTGTCAAACCTTTTAAAATTATTAAAATTAGTAAGGTGCATTAGGTAGGCTTCATGCTTGAATGAGGGCACTGAGAGTCTATAATTTAGCAGGCGGGGTTTGTTGGGGGGAGCCCATCCGGCAAACTCCGAGCCCGCCTGCGTTAAAAGATTTACAAGTAAGTGCGGGTAAAGAGGTGCTAACGCGCTTGAGATACCCGGGTAAGCGGTGGGTGACTTTCAGGTGTCAAACCTATTTCAGGGCTCTCCAAGCCAAACATTAATCATCACTAATTGCATAGTATTTATTTGAAGCATAAGTTTATAATTTTTAATAAACAAATCTCAGAGGTGCCAAATCTATTTCAGAGATGCCGAATCCTTACAATATTTTTTTTTTTTTCTTTTTTTTTTTTTTAAAATGAATATGTCCTTGTTAAACAAGTACATATACATCTTCCTACGTTCCCTAAAATAAGCAAATAAATGCTTGTGCTATAGGTGAACGAAATCGGTCGAGGCAGGATTCGAACTCGCGATCACTGAATTACTAGCCCAGCGCGCTAACCGCTCTGCCATCCACCCATCTTTATATTTTATTTCTCTTCACATGTACTCTTGGTTCTTCCTCTTCTTTTCTAGCTCCATGTGCACGGCATCGGTCCTTACTTTGTAAGTTTAATCTAGATTGCAAAAAAAAGTCTATTTTGATACTATATTATAGAAAGTAAAATCTCTTATTATAATGACAATGTATTTCTTCGAAATCTTTTGATACTGATAATATATTTTTGTCTCATATTGGCCCAGCATGTGTGTATTCAATTTGTAACCCGACCCTCATACTTTGCAACCCTGATTATATTAAGAGCTGGCTGTTTCTCCACTGAGCGTCGGACGACCCCTGCCATATTCTTAGTAAAGGGGTAAGGTAACATCTATAATACAACTTGATTTCTTTACTTGACGTTTGGGTAGTGATACCTGCACAGAAGGGGAGCAAGTCACCATCTTCTCCCCCCCCACACGAAAATATTCTCTCTACACTGGCTAGGCCCAAAAGTAAATATTTATGTTTCCTTTTTAACAATACATATAAACTAACCCATAACATAGAAACATCCCCTTACACTGACGCCTTTCAACGTGGAGCGTTGAGGTGCCTCAAAGAAATTTAAATTGTAAACCCAGAAAGAATGTTTATCCCTCCTCGCACTAAGATAAACATTCACCTTACAATACTCATCGTTGTAGCGCACTCTCCAGGCTTTGCCATCATTCACGGGCTCCAGTATTCTACGCAGCACCTTCCCCTCGAAGGTGTCCAAAGTAACTCTGCGGACTTTTTTGTCATTGTCCACGCCTCACACCCGTATGTCACACCCGTATACGATACTAGTAAAACCGGGCAGACGTTTTCCTGCCTGTTTAATTATTTAACTCCAAATATATAAAAATGGTTGATCGATATTTTTCCTTTTTATTACTTAACATTCTTTTCTATTTTCGCTTATTATAATTCCGTATTTTTTCCCTTCCATCCCTATTCATTCATTCATATATAATTTTATTTCATTATTCAAACAAATATAGGTACAACTTGAACATTTAGCAGTATACCAGTTTTATATAATACTAGTAAAACCCGGCAGACGTTTTCCTGCCTATTTAACTATTTACCTCCAAATATATAAAAATGGTTGATCTATATTTTTCTTTTTTATTACTTAACATTCTTTTCTAGTTTCGCTTATAATAATTCCGTATTTTTTTCCTTTCCATCCCTACAGTCCCTTCCATCCCTATTTATTCGTTCATTTAAAAATTTATTTCATTATTCAAACAAATATAGGTACTTGAACCTTTAGCATTATGTCAGTTTTATATAATATACCATTTTGTATATGGGTATATAGGATTTTTTTCTTATAATGTTTTGATTTATGTATTTATTTATTCACTTATTTATTTCTTTATTCATTTATTTACTTAGTCGATCGTTGATTTACTTATTTATTTAATTATATTATATTTCTTTATTTATTTATTCGATCCTTGATTTATTTAAATATTATTTACTTTTATTAAAAATTTTCTTGCAATACCAAATAGATAATTTTTCAATTACTTTTTTGCGAGAAGTTAAATTAAACTTCAAATACGTTATCTGCTATGCGCTGAACGGATCCCTATAATTGAATGACAATCCCAAATAGATAATTTTTTAAATTATTGTGTTAGATATTAAATAAATAAATAAATTTAAATTTTTAAACCTTCTCGTGTTCGCGCTGAACAAACCCACTTAGTATCAATTCTATACCAACTTTTTTTTTCAATTTTTTTTCGAGATATCGATTAAATAAATAAATAAATTATAATGCATAAACCTTCTATGGAATGAGCTGAACAAATTCCCAAAGATTCATCGCAATCGGATGGTTGGTTTGGGAGTCCACCGGCCACATACAAACAAACAAACCAACAAACAAATATACGTACATCCATTTTTATATATATAGACTAGACTATGCAGAATGACCGACGTAGAATATACGCATGTCTGTAAGCCGGATTTGACAGTTGCAATAGGCTAGATTTCTATGGTTCTTTTCTATATTTCGACTTCTTCGGAAATAATCGTCTACGACCAACTTGCCTTTTGCACTTCACTGTAACTTCAAAGAAAGCCAGCATATACCTATTAGCCGAGAAAAGAAGCAATTAACATATCTGTGCAGACGTTATATACTCGAATTTTCCTATGACATCAAAGTGACAGATATGTGTTAATCAGGCAGCCAAGGGACATATATTTCATCCATTGGGGACATTATATAGCAGGTTTTCTACCGGACCGAGTGGGCTGGGTCATTTTGGTGGCGGTGGAATAATTTGAGCGAAAGAGTTGCTTTGGCTAATTTTCCCGAAAAGGCGGATGTATTCGTGCTGTGCGCGTAACGTGCGCCACACCAATTATATTAAATTTATAAAAGAATCATGCTTTACTGAAAGAATGTAGTGAATGCGACATATCCATGTTCTAGAATGAAAAATTCAGTTTCAAGACACTCTCAATGATGACAATTCGTTAATATTATAGACACACTCACAAAATGTTCTACTTCGAATTCGGAATTCATCCATCCATCCATCCTACTGTCCTACGATATTATTTTATGTAATAAAACTGAAATAAAATAATCCAAATAATACAAAACCAACAATTCTCAAATATGAGAATTTTATTAAATTTTAATAGAAGATCAAAGATACATAAAATGCTAAATGATCTAAACATATTGTCTGTCAAACAAACAATATACTTTCATGTTATAATTTGTATACATAAAATGCTTCATGGCACGATATAAAAAAATCTCAAAATCAAAAGATATAGTAAAGAATATCACTTTCTATGACACAAGAATCAAGGAAAACATTAGATTATACAAACAAAATAAAGCCTCAACGCAGAATTTCCTAATTTACAATGTATTCATTCATGTGGTTGTTAACCCGAATGAGTTTGTTTGTGTCGGTTTAAATATTTTATCTGAGAAAATGTCTTTCGACAGACACTGCATTCATGTGGTTTTTCTCCCGAATAAGTTAGTTTATGTAATTTTAAACTTCCCAATTGAGAAAATGTCTTTCCACAGACACTGCATTCATGAGGTTTTTCTCAAGAATGAGTTAGTTTGTGTAGTTTTAAATGTCCCATCTGAGAAAATTTCTTTCCACAGACACTGCATTCATGTGGTTTTTCACCCGAATGAGTTAGTTGGTGTAGTTTTAAATATTTTTTATGAGAAAATGTCTTTCCACAGACACTGCATTCATGTGGTTTTTCACCCGAATGAGTTAGTTTATGTAATTTTAAACTTCCCAATTGAGAAAATGTCTTTCCACAGACACTGCATTCATGTGGTTTTTCTCCCGAATGAGTTAGTTTGTGTCGTTTTAAATATTTTATCTGAGAAAATGTCTTTCCACAGACACTGCATTCATGTGGTTTTTCACCCGAATGAGTTACTTTATGTAATTTTAAACTTCCCAATTGAGAAAATGTCTTTCCACAGACACTGCATTCATGTGGTTTTTCTCCCGAATGAGTTAGTTTGTGTCGTTTTAAATATTTTATCTGAGAAAATTTCTTTCCACAGACACTGCATTCATGTGGTTTTTCACCCGAATGAGTTAGTTTATGTAATTTTAAACTTCCCAATTGAGAAAATGTCTTTCCACAGACACTGCATTCATGTGGTTTTTCTCCCGAATGAGTTAGTTTGTGTAGTTTTAAATATTTTATCTGAGAAAATGTCTTTCCACAGACACTGCATTCATGTGGTTTTTCACCCGAATGAGTTAGTTTATGTAATTTTAAACTTCCCAATTGAGAAAATGTCTTTCCACAGACACTGCATTAATGTGGTTTTTCTCCAGAATGAGTTAGTTTGTGTAGTTTTAAATGTCCCATCTGAGAAAATGTCTTTCCACAGACACTACATTCATGTGCTTTTTCTTCAGAATGAGTTAGTTTGTGTGGTTTTAAATGTCCCATCTGAGAAAATTTCTTTCCACAGACACTGCATTCATGTGGTTTTTCTCCCGAATGAGTTAGTCTGTGTAGTTTTAAATATTTTATCTGAGAAAATGTCTTTCCACAGACACTGCATTCATGTGGTTTTTCACCCGAATGAGTTAGTTTATGTAATTTTAAACTTCCCAATTGAGAAAATGTCTTTCCACAGACACTGCATTCATGTGGTTTTTCTCCAGAATGAGTTAGTTTGTGTAGTTTAAAATGTCCCATCTGAGAAAATTTCTTTCCACAGACACTGCATTCATGTGGTTTTTCACCCGAATGAGTTAGTTTATGTAATTTTAAACTTCCCAATTGAGAAAATTTCTTTCCACAGACACTGCATTCATGTGGTTTTTCTCCCGAATGAGTTAGTTTGTGTAGTTTTAAATATTTTATCTGAGAAAATGTCTTTCCACAGACACTGCATTCATGTGGTTTTTCACCCGAATGAGTTAGTTTATGTAATTTTAAATTTCCCAATTGAGAAAATGTCTTTCCACAGACACTGCATTCATGTGGTTTTTCTCCAGAATGAGTTAGTTTGTGTAGTTTAAAATGTCCCATCTGAGAAAATTTCTTTCCACAGACACTGCATTCATGTGGTTTTTCACCCGAATGAGTTAGTTTATGTAATTTTAAACTTCCCAATTGAGAAAATTTCTTTCCACAGACACTGCATTCATGTGGTTTTTCTCCCAAATGAGTTAGTTTGTGTAGTTTTAAATATTTTATCTGAGAAAATGTCTTTCCACAGACACTGCATTCATGTGGTTTTTCACCCGAATGAGTTAGTTTATGTCGTTTTAAACTTTCCATCCGAGAAAATGTCTTTCCACAGACACTGCATTCATGTGTTTTTTTGCCAAGATGAGTTAGTTTTTCTTCATTTAAATCTTCTTTTTGAGAAAATGTCTTCCCAGTGACTTGACAATCGTGATTGATAGGTATGTTTAATTTGTCTTCATTTTCAATCACAGATTGCCCTTCGATTTCTTTTTTTAAATCTACTTCACATTCTTCAATTGGGAATTCAGGAAATTCTTCACCAATATATTTTTCAGTTGAATGAATATATTCTTCTTTTATTAATATTTTTGCCTCTTGGTTCACTGGGCTGTCCATTGTCTAAAAATATTTTTACAAAATATTAATTAATAAACTTACTATTTGTTGTTCCGTGTATATGTAATATGGTAAGACATTAATTAATACTTGTAAACGTAAACTATCTATAGTACCCCTGGTAATGGAGCGCGATTAACGAAAAATTTTACTTACACCTTCATTTAGTAGACGTCAAGGTAGGACGGTGTGAGAGGTTGTTTAACGCTTGACTAACCCGTCATATAATTTTTGCCAAATATCTTGAACGAGCTTCCGGTTACGCAGAGCGCAAATTTGTGTTTTTTTGGTTCGTTGGTTTATGTGCAACTCGCCACTAGAGCTTGGAAATTGCACAACTCATTATTGAATGTCGGGTGAACTGTCAAAGTTGACATGATAAAATCTCTTTTCTATGGTTGACACTAAACACATTACCAGTGTGACCGTTTTTAGTACTTGATATATCCAACATGGATAAGTAGTTGAACAAAATCACGCGTCGGGTCTCAGACACTAGAGGTGATATATACATAGGTATTATGATCAAAATATTACCATGGGTTATGGTAGCATAGAAGCCAGACATCTATTATTTTGTTTCAACAAAATACCTTAATTCTTGGAAAACTTTCTCTTATAATGGTTTTATCAGATTAACGGGTCTTTGGGTCCTTAATGTGTTTAAACAATGCTTATATTTTGTAAATATGTCATTTGTAATAATTTTATATTCAATGCATATTCCTGGACTTTATACTTTCTAACTTGGTAGGTGAAATGGAGGCTTCCTATTGGTAGATGGTAGAACGCGCCCCGCCGCGCGGTGGGGTAGCTCCTCCTCCCCCCCCCTGTCTCCAGCGGTGGACGCGATAGCTGGTTTGAATCAGTATTGAATAGCCGCTCTGCCGGGATAGACGAATATTAACTCACGCGTACGAAAGATATCTTATAAGTTTTTTTAAAAAACGAACGTAGACCGCGAACGTTGAAGAAAAAGTCTTATCTCTGCGAGGCGTCTGCTCGATGCTCAGCATTAAATTTCATATTTGCATGGTAGTGCATAAGTGTGTTTCAGGTCCATACATAACCAACGAGGGGTGAATTTAAGATAGTTTAAGTTACTATTAAAAATAACTTTTAAGAATAAACATAACTTAAATAATCGTATAATAGTGAATAAGTGTGTTTCAGGTCCATATAACCAACGAGGGGTGAATTTAAGATAGTTTTAAGTTATTTTAAATTAATAAAAAGTGATATTATGTAGTGTAAGTGTTTCATCTACAGACCCGGGAGCCTAGTATGAACGATACGGAATCGATACTTGTCACCTAATAATTGGGAGATCCGTGGGATACCTATTACTTGTCACAAAAGTTAAAATGGTAGTATGAGCTGAGTGAATTCGTAAGTGAAATTAATTCTGTCCGATAGGAGGCGCGACGGCGCGGTGAAATTATGAAACTAACAACTTTTCAACGTTTCTTAAAAATGGCGCATTTGCATTACGTTTTGGCTTTTTTTATTGACTCGGGAAGAAAATGAAGATAATCCAAATGAATATTACATTCAACAAAACATTATGCCTCGAAGAAATGATTCGTTTATAATACCTAAATGAAACTATAATTTCGAATTGGTTGATATTGGTTTTTACTCGGTTCATTATATTCAATAATATATGAATCAATATTTTATATAAATACAATAAAAGTGCTGTGCAATTAAGACATCTAATAAACAAGAGTTTTAATAAATTAATGTCTTGACCCAATTACATAAGATGAATAGGAAAAAGTACTTGTATGATGCAAGTTGCATTACCTACGGACGGACAGTATTTCGCGATCTATACAGTATTTTTTAATCACGTTTTAATTTAATATAATAACGGTTAAAAACATCGATCGATGTAGATATATCATAAAAAGATCCAAGATAAACAAAGATCAAATATACTCAAGAAATTGAACACTTCATAATATAAACATACGATAAATAAAAAGTAATTGTGGTTATCTCCATACAAAAAAGTACATGGTGGTCACGTGATTCTTCCGGCATTTGTTGTAGAAAAAATAGATTAGGAATATGCGCCGATTGTGTATTGGTAAATTTCAAATTCAAAACAGAATTTTCGGTGCAATAAATTCGGTATAGCGGTATATTCTGTATAGATGATGCTCGGCGTTGAAAATAAACATTCTAATGATGATCGTCTTTAAAAAGTTTGCATCTAACAATGAGTATGACACAATACAATAACAACGTACTCAAGGTGGCCAATTTATAAAAAGGCGTACCTTTAAAACCAGGTCATAATAATCCTTAAGGACGGGAGGCCTTGAAAGGACGTGAGGCGTTAAAAGGACAGGCAGCTCTGGAGGGACCGGAGGTGTTGAAAGAACGGGAGTTTGAAGGGACGGGAGGCTGAAGGAACGAAGGGCACTGAAGGGACGGGAGACTCTGAAGATATGGGAGGCTCTGAAAGGACGGAAGGCGCTGAAAGGAAAGGAGGCACTGAAAGGATGGGAAGCACTGAAAGGACGGGAGGCGTTGTAAGGACGGAAGGCGCTGGAGGGACGGGAGGCGCTGAAAGAACGGGAGGCGCTGAAGGAACGGGAGGCGCTGAAGGGACGGGAGGCGCTGAAGAAACAGAAAGCGCTGAAGGACCGGGAGGTGCTAAAGGGACGGGAGGCATTGAAGGGACGGGAGGTGTATATGACAGGAGGTTGAAAGGACGGAAGGATGAAAGGCACTGAAGGGCTGGGTAGCGCAGAAGGTGCGGGAGGCGTTGAAGAAACAGGAAGCTCTGAAGAAATGAGAGACGATGAAGGGAGGGGAAGCATTGAAGAGACGGGAGGCTGATAGAACGGGAAGCTGAAAGGCGCTGAAGGGACGGGAGGCGCTGAAGGAACGGGAGGCGCTGAAGGAACGGGAGGTGATGAAGGGACGGGAGGTACTGAAGGAACACGAGGCGTTGAAGAGACGGGAGGCACTGAAGGGCCTGATGGGACGAAATGTACTGATGGGCCTGAAGAGACAGGAGATACTGAAGAGCCTGAATAGAGGGGTAACACTAAAAAGACGGAAGGCACTGAAAGGGCGACAGACACTGAAGGAACGGGAGGCGCAGAAAGCACTGTAGGGACGGGAGGTACTGAATATCTTGAAGGGACGGGAGGCACTGAAGGACGGGTTGCATTGAGCGTAAGGGAGGCACTGAGCCGAACAGAGGCACAAAAGGGACGGGTGATACTGAAGGCACTGCAGGGAAGGGAGGTAATGAATGGCCTGATGGGATGGGAGGCTCAGAAGAGACGGGGGCGTGAAGGGACGGGGGGCGCTGAAGGGATGGGAGACGCTCAAGGGATAGGAGACGCTGCAAATACGGGGATGCTGAAGGAACGGGAGGTGCTGAAGGGACGGGAGGTGCTGAAGGGGCGGGAGGTGCTGAAGGGACGGAAGGCACTGAAGGGACGTGAGGCACTTAAGAGACGGGAAGCGCTGAAGGGATGGAGGCGCTGAAGGGGCGGGAGGCGTTAATGGGACGGGAAGCACTGAAGGGGTGGGAGGTTCTGGGAGGAGATCCTGAAGGGACGGGATGTGCTGAAGGGCCTGTTACAACGGGAGGTACTGAAGGGCTGAAGGGACGGGAGGTACTGAATGGCCTGAAGGGACGGGGGATACTGAAGGTCCTGAAGGGACGGGAGCTACTGAAAAGCCTATAGCAACGGAACTGATTGGCCTGAACGGACGGGAAGCCGTCCCTTCAGTACCTCCCTACCTTTAATGCCGCCAGTCCCTTCAGTACCTCCCGTCCTTTCAGAGCGCATATGTAATATGTATAACCATATAAACATTACGATTTATAAGTATATACCTATGTATAATTTTCGCCAAATATCTTGAAGGATCTCCCGGTTGCGCAGAGCGCGAATTTGTGTCTTTTTGCTTCGTTGGTTTACATGCAAATCACTCACCTTCTCGACTAAAAGTTCAAGATGTTTGTCTACAACTTTTATCGAATTTTTTGGTTTTATCGAATTTTTAATTTTCCCATTGGCAACACTGTAGTGCTGTACAAGTACATTTTTTTCATGTGCCCACACCACTATACAAATGACAAATTGAAATATTGGAAATATCGATATCGCCTCGTCATTTATCAATAATGACAATAATCATTTAATTAACTAAACAAAATGTTTAGTAATACTATACGAAAAGTTTATTATATCCGCGAAAGTGTAAAAAAAGTGTATTCGTAATTGAAAAAGGTTAGTACCTATTTGTTTAATTTAAGAAACACGATATATTTTAAACGATTCCATTAATATCATATTTTATTTGTAAAAAGTTCAGTTTAGTATTGTAAAAGTATTTACTTTTTAGTGAAATATACAATTTTAACCAACTGAACTTTAATCCTAGGAAATTTAACGATCGTAATATTTATTTTGAGTTAGGTTAGGTTCAAATGACACATTTATGTTTTGCAACATTTCCGTGAGGAATGAATTGAAATCAATTTCTCCTGTGCTGGGGATCGAACCTAGGACGCCTGCACATAATTCAAACGGTTTACCAACTGTGCTACTTCTGTCGGCAAGTCATATTTGTTCTTGTTTCAAGGACATACCCATTCCTTGAGTAAAAACAATTCTATGCCAGTCAACAGATATTATGCGTTGGTCATAATTCAGTGCTCAACTGATTTTTCTCTTTCAGAATTTAACCATCTTCAGAGAATGAACTGGGATAAGACGAGTGGAGAATCTATTCTGGGCTGATAATCTAGGGATATCTTCCGGGGAACAACAGGGACATGAAGAAAAGAAAAAGTCTGAGATCTACTCGTCAAATATGTTCAACGACATATTTTTTTTTTTATGTAAGTACCTACATATTATGTTTGTGTCAAATTATTGAACATTGGCATTATTGCCATTTAATAATTCCTTCCAATCAGCCCCCCTAGACAACATGCCATTAAAGCTAAGCGTTATATCGCTAAGCGATAGAAATGTATGAAATTTGTGGCTGTCACGTGTTGTCATAGCGACCAATTTCATACATTTACTATCGCTTAGCGATATAACGCTTAGCTTAAATGACACGTTGTCTAGGCCCCCAGATACAAAGACAACATATTATGTTTTGTAAATTGTTCATATACAATTGTATAAATTAAAATGGTAAAAGAAAATCATCACAAACTAAACGAGTGGGTTGTGACCAACGCTAAACTCCTCACTAACAAGTCATTCTATAAAGTATTCAAATTTTATATGGAAAATATTTAGCATTTTCAGAAAAGAAGTTTGTTTTACTATTTTTTATTTAAATATTTTATTATGAAAACTTGATATTTCTTCAATGCCATTTTATGAAGGTGATGTGCCTTTTTACCAATTTGAAAATAAAAATTTCAAATTTAAAGTTTCCTGAGCTTGGGGTCATGATGAAATATTTGATAGTAATAAAAATTGAGGAGCACTATTCAGATATCCTTCAAAATCTAATGGGGTTTAATGAGATATACAAATTTGCAAAATTTGAAAAAAATCGAATGAGTACTTTAGTTTATAATCGATATAGTAAAATAAACATGCCGTACATAGCACACACACAGATACATTGTGATGAAACTTTCAGAATCCAATCTCAGCATGATACTAGTTGATAATCTGCAATAAAAAAAAATAGCCTTAAAAATTGTGAAATCATAACTCCCCACTATATCCTCTTGGGTTAGTGAGGAGTAAAAATACATACAAAAAAATATAAATAATGTTTATAATGAAAAAAGCATTTCATTAATAAAAACAAAATTCGCTATACTTCAAAGAGTACCTACCTATGTGTTAACAGATATTTTTTTTTTAGAAAATAAAGAGAAAGGCAATTGTGGTTTCACTTCGTCCACGAATCCAGGGCCACGAGCACAGGCGACCAGAATACCAGCCAGAATAGATGAGCCAAATGGGCTTGCGACCATGTTTGAGGGCTTAAAGGGATCCTTTATGACTTGAGTCACGCTCACCACTCAGCAACCAACCTACGATTGATACTCCACTCCCCTGCGGAACCAAATCAAATCGGACGCGGATAATGCTGCTTTTACCACTCTATCCAAATTTTCTTTTATTTTACCTCTACGGAGACTTAGGTCCTTAAAATAGGAATTTAAAACTTTGCAGGCAGGCCTCTCGCCCCCACCTCTACAGCATATATATTTGTGTTAAAGCCATTTTGAACTGTTTTATGTACCAGTTCCTTGTACTTGATTAGCTTGTATTGGTGGTCTTTGGAATATTTGTGTCCCATGGAACAGTCAGCTCCACATAAATAGCTCTTTTCAATGAAAGAGAGTATATTGTCAAGTCAGGCCTAAGAGATGATTTGCAGATCTCCTTTGGAAGCCTCTCTCACAATTTCAAGCACCTTATAAATTGCAATTGAAGATGTTATATCCAAACTAAGACTATACCAGATATTCATAGATAATTCATATAAGTTATAATGAATTCAAATATTCATATGCTATAATGAATACAATTTAATATTTAACAAAAAAACTATTTACACTGTTTACAGGTTCAGATTATATGGCCACATTTTAAGATGACCAACAGTCACTGATCTAGCCCAGGATAGGCGAGATTGGCGTAGTTGAATTTAAAGGAGAGGCAATCCCAGCTAAATTGGACCACAGACAAAGCGAAGAAGACAATGCTTAATTGATTTTTTTTATATTTTTAAATCATTGATAATACTTTCAATATACAATTCTGCTATATAACTAGCATCGTCAGAATTGATTTATCCAACTGTCGATTCGTTCATGAGAATTCAATTCTCTGAATGAATCGACATTATTAAACCAAAATGCGTGTACGAAGGAACATTTTGTATGGCGTAGTGGACTTTTTGCATGCTAATAACACCAACTAGAGGCCTCGCAGCATATATGTTCCCATACATGGGTTTACTCAGAATTCGGAGTAGAACATTTTATGTGAGTTTTGTGTGTCTGTGTGTGTCTGTCCCCCCCCCCCCCTATAACTTTTGATCCGCTCAATTTACAGAGCCCAAAATTTCAAAATATATAAACACTTATAAGCATACAAAACTTTTGTACTCAGAATGGTGAATTATTGTTTCAGTCAGGGGTTATCAACTTTTGAATTTTTGGTTTATTTTTCCATATATGTCAGAAACCATAAAAGCTAGAACGCTGAAAATTGGTACAAATATAGAATACAAAAATACAAAAACTCAAATTAGTTTTTTCAAAAAAATTCTAGGGTTTGTCAAACAATTTTTTTTAAGAAAAATATTTTTTTATGAAAAATTTATGAGTTTAACTCCTTATATTTCCAAATAATTTAAAAATATCGAAAAAATCTGAAACACCCCAACTAGATAATTTAATTTTCTATAAAAAATATCAATGTTGTATTAGCACATCTCAATTTTTTTTAACAATTTTTGTAAACATTGAATTTAATGACGACATTGCTTCATACAATTTATATGGCAGTCGCTTACACACAATATCTAAGAAGACTTAATTGTTTAATACTAATCTCCAAACATACATACATACCATCATGCTGTTTTCATATTCTGGGTAGGATCAAAGGAATGCCCTCTATACTATCGCTATCTTGACATACATACCTACATGTGTTGTATAGAAAACCAAATATCTTAAAATATTAAATAATTTGTATTTATGGTTTTATAGTTTGGTACTTATTCTTCAACTATACATACTATCGCTATCGACAGTTGGATCATCTCATGTGTTAAATGCTACTAGTATTTGATTTAACATATCAGTCTTTTTTGTATACTGTATTAAAGTATATGTTTCTTAAACAATTAATTATATATTAAAAATGAACCACAAATATAAAAACACGATATTTGATAATATAAATTTATTATATTATTTAAATGAAATTAAAAAAAAGTACTAACATAAGAATCTAATCTCTCAGTTCTTCATTAACATAAGTTCAGTATAATACAGTGTGAGTTTTATAGAGATGAGATAACAAAGTATCATAATATTATGAACTTGCAGATTTATATTTTTCTATTTATTTTTGTTCCCAAAAAACAAATATTGTATTAATACTAAATAATTATAATACAAATAACTGATTGTCTAAAAGTATCTATTAGTCAATTTTTAGATTACAATGTTTCTGTATGAATTCATAAAAAATTCTGTATGGATGTGCATTTATATAAATTGAAATGACTAATAGAAACAGAAACTTTACAAATTTGTGGCATGTTTCAGAACACTTTAATCTGGTGAAGCAAATATCTCTTAATTATAGAATTGGTGTAAATAATAAAATAAAGTGTAGGTATTTTACAATTTTGAATTCTGCATATATTAAATTGTTTTTTGAAGAGTTTCATTTTTTTTCCTGATATATAATGATACCTACATTATTTACTTGTGTATTTTATGTTCATAAAATATATAAATCTCTACCAATCTATTAATTGAGTTTTTATTTTACGTTTGGTATGTCATAAAGAATTTCTTGAAAAGCTGTTCTTGAAATGTCAATCAGCCAATTATAATTCTTTCAATGCTCATCATCAGCAATGGTGCTACAGCCCGGTGAGGGCCTTGGCCTCCTCAAGAAACTGCCTCCATCCCGCCCTGTCGACAGCAAGTACTTTCAATGGTAGGTATGTATAAATTAATGAAGGGTGTCAAATTTGAAATTTTATAAATAGATATAGGTACCCAAGTGCTATGTCATATCACCCCGTGCAAAGTTTCACATGTTTGTACGTTCCAACTTAAGGGAAAGCATTCAAATGGTTATACCATATTTTTATTGAATGACTTTTACTTCTTAACTTCCATTCCTTTTGTTTGACCATATTTATTTGTTAATGACATTTTTATTAGATTCTCATTTGTGAACCTGTCATAGGTTAGAGAACCGAGCATCACATCCTTTATTTTTGCATACATTATTCGCTTCATACATGTATGTCTATAAATTAAACTTCTTTCAGAATATAAAACACAGTCGTGTCAATGTTTTCTTGGAATCCTCTCATGCCTTTATCGGCTCTATTTTATGTCAATTTTTCTTTCATATTACTTAGCGTTTATGTAGTTTCTACTATATCTTTCAAGTAAATAATGGACTTGCAACTTCCAGAGCTCTAAATCACAGGAAAACTGCCTCCAGCTACTCGTCTTATGTTAACGGCTCATCTCATAATATTATATTATCAAACAGTTCAACAACAGATTTTACTATAGCGTCTCAGATGATCATTTTATGTGTCTTCGTTCCTATAACATTATGAGCTTCGATAAGAGACGACGAAATTTAACAGATATCATATTCCTCTACAAAATACTTATTGAACTCTCCAGAGCTAACAGAATCAATCAATTATAGAGACCCACTCGACAATTGAACTTTTCAACTTAAGCAAATGTAAAATTAACACATATAAACTCCTTTATTAATCGCAGTTGCAACTCATACAATCAGAAATACTTAACGATTGATCCATCTTACGTTAATCTTGACTGCTTCAAAAAAAAAGTAACTGCTATCCACGTTACAACAGTAAATTTATTATCATACATACACCCTCCCACAAAACCCACATACATACTTCCATATTTTACTTCATCATCCCCATACCGGTCACCGTCCTATTAGGCATAAAAAAATGCAAACTTATTTTCTGTGTTATCTGTTAACCATATTATACCGTTTAACTTTTTTTCCTTGTAATGTTTTCATAAGGTGTGGAGATAGATCACCCGTGCGTTAAAAGTACAGTGACCAAAGGACAAATAATACCTCATCATACTAAATATCAATGTATTGTGGCGATTGTATTGGCACAATTATACTTTATTTATACCTATGTATACTGAATATCTACCTACCAAATTTACTTAACTATTCTCAGCTTTTAAAATAATATAAGACATCTCTATAATTGGCTTTGATATGTGTAATGCTTTTAAGCAATTTGTGAAATAGCTGTTGAGATGAAATAAAATAAAATATTGTCTTATTGCAGTGGTTCTTAACCTGGGTTCGATCGGACCCCAGGGGTTCGGTGGAGGTCAAGAACCCCGACTTATGATTCGTGGTGACACCTTTCTTTATTATAATATAGGTATTATATTCTTGTCTCAACTGTATATTATGTCTATTTATTTATTCATCTTTCTGTACATAATATAAACAAATATATTGTACACTGGCGGGCTTATTGCTATTAGGCAATTTCTTCCAACCAACCAGATAACAAAGTATGACAAAATTGTGTAACAGAATAAGAGTAAAAGTAAACCTTCCTTGTCGGCCTTCGTGGCTCAGATGGTTGGGTATCAGACTACTGATCCAAAGGTCCCGGGTTCGATTCCCGGTGGAACCACAGTTTTGAATTGTGTTTTCAGTCTGAATCTGTGAGACGATTAATATCGTTAGTCTCCAGAATGTGGCAACTTGTTATTGGGTGCGTGTTAAATTAATATTTGACATAGTACCTGTTAGTTGCCCGAGAAGCAATATTAAATAAATAAATAAAAACAAAGAAAATATATATAACACTAAGATACTATTAAACAAAAAATAATAATAATTCATAACAAAAAAAGGATAGGGTAGGGACAAGGAGAGGAAATTGGGATCAGGTGTTCAGGGATAAATATTCCTTCTTTAGTTTTTTCTTGAAAATATAAAGTGAGTTAGACAACACAATTTCCGGACTAAGGCTATTCCATAATCTTTCTGGTTGTACTTCGAACAAAGAGCTGAGAAATTATGGATAGAGTTGTACGTTCAGCAGATCAGAGTGGAAGTCCGTGATTGGATAAATAAGTGAATTTGCTTTTGAGGTACTGTGGCAGGTTTTGATTCGAGAGAATAATGACAAAATGTGTATATTGCGCCCCTGGCGTATCCTGGACCAACAAAGAAGAAGGTAAGATGATATAATATGATCAAATTTTTTGAACCCAAAGATGAATCTGATACATATATTCTTGTGACGTTCAAGTTTATTGAGATGCACTTCATTAGCATACATCGGCATAATCAAACAATGGAAGAAGAAATGATTGAGCTAGAGTTATTTTACAACGGAATGGAAGAAATATTTAGTACTACTTAAATGCATTGTGTTATTTAGTACTACTAAATGCATTGTGTATGGCAAATTAAGCTTCATTACTGGCATAAGTTCTTTATTAATTTTATTTCCTACTAACATTCTGTTTTTATATTCTCATTGAATAACTATGTAGGTAGATAAACATATTTTTTTAACATATTTATGTAGGTACTTATATTTATTTATTTCATTTCAGTAAACTACAGCTTTGTAAATTTGTGGTTACATATTATATGGTGCTATTAAAATTAGTACAGGCCAATGATGTTTTCTTCTAATTAAAATAATAAAGTAGAAATAATATTTTGAATAACAATAATAAGAGAAAAATATGATTGATATAAAAAAAACAATACAAAATAAGAATAAAATGAGGAAATAGAGGGATTATTGGTGTAAAGGAAAGAGCTTGTTTGAAGGAGTTAGGGAACTGGTTTTAAAATATCTTTATTTGTTTACGGTAAGTTTCTAAGGAGTCATGGAAAATGTCTGTGTGATTAAATTTTAGATTGTTGTCATGTTGAATTCTGTAAATATTCGAGTTATATCTGTAATTAGTATGGCAAGTAGGTAAGTAGATGAAATAAATTTTTCAAACGGGTGTGCCTGTTATAATAATATTATAGAACTAAACAATATTGCTTCACCACCATTTTTAACTCATGTTAGTTCGTCATGAGAGTAAATTTAAATCTAATGCTGTACAAATAGTTTTTTCTTTAAATTAAACATCAGACAATTTTAAAAATCGCTTATTTTGCGGCATTATATTTATATTTGTAAAGATTTTAGTTATTTTCGTTTTCCTCGTAAGTAAATCAATATGAAATACGCCACATTAACCTTGACGAAACGTCAAACAACTGTGATTTGTAGATTCGACCAGCCCTCTACCAGACGAAATTATTCCGTTGACATTGCCTTAAAATCACCTGCGGAATTCGCTCATACTACCACTTTTAAGATTTTAGTGATATTTGTGTGATATGGTATGGAAATTATATACCCGAAACGCTCGTACTACGACATTGTGATTAGTCAAACCGTTTCCGTTGGGGATATGGGAGAAATCTCACTGTATCTCGTACTACGCGCCCCGTAACGAGTGCAGCGGTTGGTAAGATCTTGCTGATTTATTATTATTTGTTTTCTTTGCTCTGAACATTTCGTTTCGTAATTTATTTTAGCAAGATTGTCATCAATATTACACGTGCATTTCATGTATTTGAGTATTCTTTTCAGCACTGTTATTCTCTGTTCCACGTGTATTTCCTGTATTTAATAATTCTTTTCAGCGGCCGTCATCACTGGTTTTCTAATTAATTTTCCTTTTAATTTTACAGCAATTTTTATTAACCGATAATTACTATTACGCGTGTATTTCTGTCAATTGAAGCATTGTTTTAATTTATACTCTCAACACGTTCTTTCGTCTCCACCATATTTAATTATTGTATTGACTAGCCGGCATTTAAACACTTATCAACGCTCTTCTTTGTTATATGCGATAACAATTTGGCGCTATCCAACGTGTAGCCATTTTTAAAAACAGTAGTTTTTATCGAACCACCCTGAGGTTTTGAGCGTTTTCTTTTCGTTTGAAGTTTTTTTCTCGTATTAACTAAAAAAAATGTTATTTCAACTTGTTTTTCGTTTATTTAAATATATTATTTTCGGAGTAATAGAGCGTGAAAACGATGGCGGCGGAGGGGATAATAGACGGGTTACTAGGGCTAGAATAAATGATAATGCAAGCCGCGATATTCCAGAACCCCCAAGAAACGATAGCCCGGGAATTGAACATTTATTCCCATATTTACAACGTCGCGAACTGGAAGATACGTTCAGCGGTCTTCCAGAAGAAGACCCTGTTTTATTTATCACGGCATGCGAAGCGTTTTTCGACCACATATTTTGTTCTCCTGCGTCAATGGTCGGCCGTGCGTCTCAGAGGTTGCGAGGAGAAGCCAAGCGTTGGTGGTCTCCTCATGCGCAGGGTAAATGGACATGGGATGAATTCAAAGGTTTTTTTAATTGGTAGATACGGAATAGACGTTGCCCGGTCTTTGCTTATGGCTAATTATTATGGTGACCGTCAGCGTGCGGATGAGGGTGGAATCGCATTCCTTAAGCGGAAGGAAGCGGTTCATATGCGGCTCTTTGGAACGGCTCCGTCGGATGCTTCATGCTCCGACTTAATATACCTGATGAGAGACACGTATCGCAACATTTTAGATGTCGGAGTGATTTTCGGAAATTTTACGTTCACGTCGCTTAAAGAAAAAGTAATGATGATTGATTTCCCCCGACAAACGTTGTTTCAGCCAGTTGCCGAACGTAATCATGAAAATAGGAATACCCAACGTGACAATTCGTGCGAAAGCGGTAATAACTATAATACCTCAACGTACCTGCAGGATAATTATAATATACGTCCAAACAACCGTAATGCGAATTCGCGCCCTAATAATAATAACCCAGTAAATAACAGAAAACAGTTACCAAAATGTCAATTTTGCCCTGGTCGTCATTTTAATAAAGATTGCGTGGAAAGAAACGAGTTTATCGCATCGGCATCGGGAAACGCTCGCCGCCCCGACAGGAACACAAATTACGGACCTCGACCTGTCGCGGGCTCCCGAAGAAATTAAACCTGCGTTCCACCAGGTTAACAAACGTGGAACTGGCGCCCTGTACTGATAATGAGAATGCTATTAATATGATTGAGTCTGTTGATGAAGTAATTGTAGAAAGAGACGATCAAAAATCTGAAGGTTTTACTGTGATGGTGGTAGAAGATGATGTGCATAGAGAGGATGATAGCATTGAGACCGTGGAGGCTAATAATGAAAAGATTGAATATGTTGATGAAGTAATGGTAGAAATAGGCGATCAAAACTCTGTAGGTTTTACTGAGATGGTGGTAGAGGCTGATGTGCATAGAGAAGATGATGAGGATAGCATTGAAACCGCGGAGGCTAATAATGAGAAGGCAGGTTACATACGAGATAGTTCGAAATTCGCGTCGGAGGTAGAGTTGGTAGATATGTTGAACGATAGGGAGTTGATAGTTGCGTCAGGTACGTCGGATGATGAGAAGCTGGTAGTTGCGTCAGAGGAGTTCGAAGAAAGGAAACCGGTTGTCGCGCCGGATCACAAGTTAGGTACTGCAGTAGTTGCGCTGGGTAGTAATGAGATGGCGAAAGTGATGAGTAGGTACGAAGAGGAGTACAGTGACGGAATTTGCGAACTAGAACATAAAGTAGACGGTGTATGTGCGATTGGTAAAGTTAGCCTCCCACGGATAAGCGTGACGATCGATGATCGTCTCTATGTAGCGTTAGTAGACTCTGCCGCCTCTCACAGTTTAATTCGTGCAGATTTAGTACACAAGTGTAGAAGAAAATTTTGTGACGTAAAGAGTTTAAATCTTGCACATACTTCGGCCAAAATGACGGTAGTAGCGAAAGCGGAAATAGACTGCTCGATAGCAGATGTTAAGATGAAAAATGAATTTTTAGTAGTAGACGGCCTACGAGATGACGTAATATTAGGTATAGATTGGTTAATAGCGGAACACGGCGTGATTGATATTATTCGTGGAGCATTGTATTTCGGCAAGAAGGAAAGGATTACGGCATATTTTCATTCGACGAAGCGTCAACCAAATTTAACTAACGTACAATTACCAAATATTACGAACGACTTATCTAATGCGAAAAAAAATGAATTACATAAAATATTGCGAGAATTTAATGCTTTATTTACCCCATATGCAGGCCCTGCTCGCTTGCAGCCGCACGTTATCCGGCTGAAAGATGAGACACCCATTCGTATCCCACCGTACCGTTTATCAGACGCTAAGAAACGTAATTTACATAAACAAATCGAAGAAATGTTAACTGATGATGTAATAGAAGCGAGTAGATCTCCGTATTGTTTTCCTATCGTGATGGCTCCGAAAAAGGGAGATAATGATTATCGTATCTGTGTAGACTTCCGTCGGTTAAATGACGTCACTGAGGGCGAGGTCTCCACTTTACCGGTCATCCACGAAACATTAAAGGATCTCGGAAACGCAAAGATATTTTCCACGTTAGATTTAACAAAGGGGTATTGGCAAGTGCCTCTCGATCCTGCTTCTAAACCATATACGGCATTTTCTACTCCTGACGGTGCGTTATATCAATTTAAGGTTATGCCCTTCGGACTTAAGGGAGCCCCGAGCTGCTTTCAGAAAGCGATGTGTCAGCAGGTTCTTGCCGGTTATTTAAGAGAATTTTGCATTGTATATATAGACGATATTGTAATCTATTCTTCTGACTGGGAGAGTCATCTTCATTACTTAAAACTGGTTTTTGAAAGGTTAGATCAGTTCGGGTTGAGATGCTCGCCTGATAAATGTAAATTAGCCACGTCAGAAATAGAGTATTTGGGACATGTTGTTACTGCGGAAGGAAATTATCCTCAAATGTCTCATTGCAAGGAGATCTTCTCTGCACCAGCTCCGCGATCTCGTAAAGAACTACGTGGCTTCTTAGGACTGTGTAATTGGTTACGAGAGTATGTACCGCGATTCTCTGAGATTGCTGCTCCGTTAACCGATTTATTAAAAGTTAATCGGCCGTATCGGTGGAATAGCCAAGCCGATACCGCTATGCGTAATATTAAGTTGGCTATGTCACAACCGTTAAAATTGTCACGACCCGATTTTAATCGCGAATTCATTTTACAAACAGACGCGAGTAAGTTAGGTATTGCGGCCGTATTATATCATCCACGCTCTGACGGAGAACGGGATGTTATATCATATGCGAGTATGCGTTTTTCACCGGCCGAACAAAAATGGCATTCGAATGAGCAGGAAGCGTTTGCGGCCGTGTGGGCCATTAAAAGATATCGTCCGTATTTAGAAGGACGATCGTTTAAGCTACGTACGGATAATAAAGCATTAACGTGGTTGAATACGGCGAAAAATGATAGGGCAAAGCTCATCAGATGGGCACTCCTCTTACAGAAATTTGATTTTACAGTTGAACACTGTCCCGGTCGTAAAAATGAACTCCCTGATGCGTTATCCCGAAATCCCGAATCGTCCCCAATAGTAACGGAGGCAGACACAAAAGATTTAAGTCGCATGATGTACCCATCAACGGAAACGAAGGAGATAACGGCACAAGTACATCAAACGGAAGATGAAACGGAGGTGACGGAGGACCAGCCGGACGCGGTTGAGTCATCCGACGATGTTGAGGTATTAGATGTAAGTCTTGCGGAAGAAATACGGTTACGACAGAAAAGAGATACCGACGTACAACGACGTATAAATAGGTTGCGTATATTATTATCTCGACCAAATACATCGACGGCACGTCACGAACAACAATATTTACGTGATTATGCGTTATTGGGTGATTATCTTTGGAGAAAATTTGCGGATGATGATATGCGTTTATTTGTACCCCGATCGATGGTTTTGAAGGTTATATCTACGTATCATGATAATCGTGTGGCAGGTCATCCCGGAGCTAAAGAAACGACTCGGGCTGCGGCACGCCATTTCTTTTGGCCGAACATGCGTACTGACGTTGAGCAATATGAGAGAGCGTGTATGACGTGTGCTCTATCGAGAGCCGTACCGACTCGTCCTGCGGCCCCATTAGGTAATACTCACATACACAAACCATTTGACGTATGCGCAGTCGATTTAATGGGACCCTATCCCATATCCACACACGGCAAGCGTTTTATTGTAGTAGTTACGGATTTATATACACGATGGGTGGAAGCGTTTGCGGTACGATCGAGTAGAGCTCCGATTATAATTAAAATATTAGAAGATGACGTATTCTCTCGTTACGGATATCCAAAAGCGATCTTGTCGGATAATGCCACTAATTTTAAGAATCGTTTGTGGACCAGCGCACTAGACAGATGGCAATGTTTGCACTGGACAACGGCAGTGTACCATCCACGAGCGAATATTACGGAACGTAGAAACCAAGAAATTAAGAAAGCGTTGCGTATTTATTTACAAGGTCAACCTCATAATCGTTGGGATGAACATTTACCGACTATTTTATATGCGTTACGTGGTCGTCGTAATGAGTCAACAGGCGTATCTCCTAGCACGGCATTATTAGGTTACGACATTCCCCGTCCAGGTGAATGGATGATTCATTCTCCCGATGGAGATATCTTCCCAACAGCGGGAGCACGTGAGCGTACCCAGTTAGATAACGAAATACGAGCGTCTCAGGAGGAATATCGACAACGTTACGCACCTGATAATGATACGGTTTCGAAATACGATATAGGGCAGGCTGTATTAATTAGAGAACACCCTCAGTCTGATATGAATACCGGTTTTCACGCTGGATTTGCTCCTAAATGGAGTGGTCCGCATCGGATCTTATTGCCCATCGGAAGAGGACACGTTTACTGGGTAGAACGTTGCGGGAAGCCTGTTAAAGTTCATGCCGATGAGATTCGTTCAGCTCCGGCATAATAGTTTTGTCTACGTACATGATGTTTGGTTTCTTTGGTCTTCACATGGTATATCTTGATCAAAAAAGAGGGCCGATTGATATATACATAGGTATTATGATCAAAATATTACCATGGGTTATGGTAGCATAGAAGCCAGACATCTATTATTTTGTTTCAACAAAATACCTTAATTCTTGGAAAACTTTCTCTTATAATGGTTTTATCAGATTAACGGGTCTTTGGGTCCTTAATGTGTTTAAACAATGCTTATATTTTGTAAATATGTCATTTGTAATAATTTTATATTCAATGCATATTCCTGGACTTTATACTTTCTAACTTGGTAGGTGAAATGGAGGCTTCCTATTGGTAGATGGTAGAACGCGCCCCGCCGCGCGGTGGGGTAGCTCCTCCTCCCCCCCCCTGTCTCCAGCGGTGGACGCGATAGCTGGTTTGAATCAGTATTGAATAGCCGCTCTGCCGGGATAGACGAATATTAACTCACGCGTACGAAAGATATCTTATAAGTTTTTTTAAAAAACGAACGTAGACCGCGAACGTTGAAGAAAAAGTCTTATCTCTGCGAGGCGTCTGCTCGATGCTCAGCATTAAATTTCATATTTGCATGGTAGTGCATAAGTGTGTTTCAGGTCCATACATAACCAACGAGGGGTGAATTTAAGATAGTTTAAGTTACTATTAAAAATAACTTTTAAGAATAAACATAATTTAAATAATCGTATAATAGTGAATAAGTGTGTTTCAGGTCCATATAACCAACGAGGGGTGAATTTAAGATAGTTTTAAGTTATTTTAAATTAATAAAAAGTGATATTATGTAGTGTAAGTGTTTCATCTACAGACCCGTAACGAGTGCAGCGGTTGGTAAGATCTTGCTGATTTATTATTATTTGTTTTCTTTGCTCTGAACATTTCGTTTCGTAATTTATTTTAGCAAGATTGTCATCAATATTACACGTGCATTTCATGTATTTGAGTATTCTTTTCAGCACTGTTATTCTCTGCTCCACGTGTATTTCCTGTATTTAATAATTCTTTTCAGCGGCCGTCATCACTGGTTTTCTAATTAATTTTCCTTTTAATTTTACAGCAATTTTTATTAACCGATAATTACTATTACGCGTGTATTTCTGTCAATTGAAGCATTGTTTTAATTTATACTCTCAACACGTTCTTTCGTCTCCACCATATTTAATTATTGTATTGACTAGCCGGCATTTAAACACTTATCAACGCTCTTCTTTGTTATATGCGATAACAGAGGCGTGCATATTTCGCAGAATCCTGCGTCGTTGGTATGTTGATTTAGCCTCGGAGGACCTTGTCAGTCGCAAAGAAGTACCAGGCAGGACGCAATAAATTATAATTGACAAATATGGATATCTTGGCTGGTCCATGGGAACACGTCAGCGTTCGGGACGTCGGAATGCGACAGGGGCGTACCGAAATATTTTGGGTAATCAGAAAAAAAGCGGGAACAAGTCTTAAAAAATTGCTTCTGACATAGGAAAATCCTTTCAAAAAGAAATTTTCTAGTAACTAACTGCTACTGTCATTACAGATTGGCACAGAGAGATATAGGTCTAGACCATAGAATTATAATATACATTGCCTAGTATTACATCAGAACAGGCTTTGCCTAGTGAGGTAATAAATTCCATTTATATATTTCATGATATGTTATATTTTATTTTATATTGTATTATGGAAATTAATAAATAAAAAAAAAGTCTGTTCTAATGTTGACAGAACCGGATGAAAGACGATTCCATATTGCCAACGCCATAGTGCGATGTCCGTTAGAACTTTTTATATACACGTCAACTAACTTAACGGTTCAAGTGATAGTGCTTCACGCCTGTATAATGATTACGAAACCCTCCTGTGACAATCTCAGATGTGTTGACTCTCTAAATCCGTTCAGTCAGTGAATAAAAACCGTCACATCCCTATGCCGTATTGTGCAACGGATTTTCATTATCGGATCCACTTGGTGTGCATTATTTTCCATATCAAACTACACTTCTGATTGTCCTTCTGTGCGAGAGGACACATCACTCTTGCTCGAACAATATCTATTTATCCTTACGTAATACGATGACCTTCAGCGAAGACACTCCTGGAACCCTGGTTTTCCTCATACACGAGACTACCCTATCTCACGCTGTCACGCCGCTCTCATCATAGATGACTCTTGCCTACTTCAGCCTCCGAAGGTCCCATCTCCCGATATCCTGACAAGTTAGGAGCTGACTTTCTGCGGGTCTCTCGTGAGAAGAATGCCAAATCCAGACTCACTCCTCTGCTGAAATCCCGGTCGGTAAATCATCTCTTATTTGATTACATGCCAAACATCCTCTTCAGAGTAGGGTCAAAGCCGAAACCTCTAGCTACCTGTTGAAGTCTTGGGAAACTCAATATCGACCACTGTTCTATGGCCAATAATATGTATGTTAAGATACCCAATTGAAGGTTATGTTCCTTGAGAGGTCTTGAATACTGATATGCTTATTGTAAAGAAACACTTTGATTTTTGCCCTGTTCTAATAATTATTAATAATTCATACTATAATTTTCTTTTGGTATATCTCTGAGCTCTCAAGCCCAAATATTGAATATTGATTAATTACATAGTGTTTGTTCGAATTACAATTTTTATAATTCGTAATAGACGTATTTCAGAGCTGTCAAAACTATTATAGTAATTTTCTATTGATGTATCTCGGAGCTGTTCAAGCCAAATATTAGTTATCATTAATTGCATAATATTTGTTCAGATATAATTTTATAATTTTTAATGAACATATATCAGAGGTGTTAAACCTATTCCAGGGCTGTTCAAGCCAAATATTAATTATCATTAATTGCATAATATTTGTTCAGATATAATTTTATAATTTTTAATAAAAATATCCCAGAGGTATCAAACCTATTGCAGGGCTGCCCAAGCCAAATATTAATTATCATTAATTGCATAATATTTGTTCGATTTGTGATTTTATAATTTTTTAATATACATATCTCAGAGGTGTCAAACCTTTTAAAATTATTAAAATTAGTAAGGTGCATTAGGTAGGCTTCATGCTTGAATGAGGGCACTGAGAGTCTATAATTTAGCAGGCGGGGTTTGTTGGGGGGAGCCCATCCGGCAAACTCCGAGCCCGCCTGCGTTAAAAGATTTACAAGTAAGTGCGGGTAAAGAGGTGCTAACGCGCTTGAGATACCCGGGTAAGCGGTGGGTGACTTTCAGGTGTCAAACCTATTTCAGGGCTCTCCAAGCCAAACATTAATCATCACTAATTGCATAGTATTTATTTGAAGCATAAGTTTATAATTTTTAATAAACAAATCTCAGAGGTGCCAAATCTATTTCAGAGATGCCGAATCCTTACAATATTTTTTTTTTTTTCTTTTTTTTTTTTTTAAAATGAATATGTCCTTGTTAAACAAGTACATATACATCTTCCTACGTTCCCTAAAATAAGCAAATAAATGCTTGTGCTATAGGTGAACGAAATCGGTCGAGGCAGGATTCGAACTCGCGATCACTGAATTACTAGCCCAGCGCGCTAACCGCTCTGCCATCCACCCATCTTTATATTTTATTTCTCTTCACATGTACTCTTGGTTCTTCCTCTTCTTTTCTAGCTCCATGTGCACGGCATCGGTCCTTACTTTGTAAGTTTAATCTAGATTGCAAAAAAAAGTCTATTTTGATACTATATTATAGAAAGTAAAATCTCTTATTATAATGACAATGTATTTCTTCGAAATCTTTTGATACTGATAATATATTTTTGTCTCATATTGGCCCAGCATGTGTGTATTCAATTTGTAACCCGACCCTCATACTTTGCAACCCTGATTATATTAAGAGCTGGCTGTTTCTCCACTGAGCGTCGGACGACCCCTGCCATATTCTTAGTAAAGGGGTAAGGTAACATCTATAATACAACTTGATTTCTTTAGTTGACGTTTGGGTAGTGATACCTGCACAGAAGGGGAGCAAGTCACCATCTTCTCCCCCCCCACACGAAAATATTCTCTCTACACTGGCTAGGCCCAAAAGTAAATATTTATGTTTCCTTTTTAACAATACATATAAACTAACCCATAACATAGAAACATCCCCTTACACTGACGCCTTTCAATGTGGAGCGTTGAGGTGCCTCAAAGAAATTTAAATTGTAAACCCAGAAAGAATGTTTATCCCTCCTCGCACTAAGATAAACATTCACCTTACAATACTCATCGATGTAGCGCACTCTCCAAGCTTTGCCATCATTCACGGGCTCCAGTATTCTACGCAGCACCCTCCCCTCGAAGGTGTCCAAAGTAACTCTGCGGACTTTTTTGTCATTGTCCACGCCTCACACCCGTATGTCACACCCGTATACGATACTAGTAAAACCCGGCAGACGTTTTCCTGCCTGTTTAATTATTTAACTCCAAATATATAAAAATGGTTGATCGATATTTTTCCTTTTTATTACCAAACATTCTTTTCTATTTTCGCTTATTATAATTCCGTATTTTTTCCCTTCCATCCCTATTCATTCATTCATATATAATTTTATTTCATTATTCAAACAAATATAGGTACAACTTGAACATTTAGCAGTATACCAGTTTTATATAATACTAGTAAAACCCGGCAGACGTTTTCCTGCCTATTTAACTATTTACCTCCAAATATATAAAAATGGTTGATCTATATTTTTCTTTTTTATTACTTAACATTCTTTTCTAGTTTCGCTTATAATAATTCCGTATTTTTTTCCTTTCCATCCCTACAGTCCCTTCCATCCCTATTTATTCGTTCATTTAAAAATTTATTTCATTATTCAAACAAATATAGGTACTTGAACCTTTAGCATTATGTCAGTTTTATATAATATACCATTTTGTATATGGGTATATAGGATTTTTTTCTTATAATGTTTTGATTTATGTATTTATTTATTCACTTATTTATTTCTTTATTCATTTATTTACTTAGTCGATCGTTGATTTACTTATTTATTTAATTATATTATATGTATTTATTTATTTATTCGATCCTTGATTTATTTAAATGTTATTTACTTTTATTAAAAATTTTCTTGCAATACCAAATAGATAATTTTTCAATTACTTTTTTGCGAGAAGTTAAATTAAACTTCAAATACGTTATCTGCTATGCGCTGAACGGATCCCTATAATTGAATGACAATCCCAAATAGATCATTTTTTAAATTATTGTGTGAGATATTAAATAAATAAATAAATTTAAATTTTTAAACCTTCTCGTGTTCGCGCTGAACAAACCCACTTAGTATCAATTCTATACCAACTTTTTTTTTCAATTTTTTTTCGAGATATCGAATAAATAAATAAATAAATTATAATGCATAAACCTTTTCTGGAATGAGCTGAACAAATTCCCAAAGATTCATCGCAATCGGATGGTTGGTTTGGGAGTCCACCGGCCACATACAAACAAACAAACAAATATACGTACATCCATTTATATATATATAGACTAGACTATGCAGAATGACCGACGTAGAATATACGCATGTCTATAAGCCGGATATGACAGTTGCAGTAGGCTAGATTTCTATGGTTCTTTTCTATATTTCGACTTCTTCGGAAATAATCGTCTACGACCAACTTGCCTTTTGCACTTCACTGTAACTTCAAAGAAAGCCAGCATATACCTATTAGCCGAGAAAAGAAGCAATTAACATATCTGTGCAGACGTTATATACTCGAATTTTCCTATGACATCAAAGTGACAGATATGTGTTAATCAGGCAGCCAAGGGACATATATTTCATCCATTGGGGACATTATATAGCAGGTTTTCTACCGGACCGAGTGGGCTGGGTCATTTTGGTGGCGGTGGAATAATTTGAGCGAAAGAGTTGCTTTCGCTAATTTTCCCGAAAAGGCGGATGTATTCGTGCTGTGCGCGTAACGTGCGCCACACCAATTATATTAAATTTACAAAAGAATCATGCTTTACTGAAAGAATGTAGTGAATGCGACATATCCATGTTCTAGAATGAAAAATTCAGTTGCAAGACATTCAATGATGACAATTCGTTAATATTATAGCAGACACACTCACAAAATGTTCTACTTCAAATTCGGAATTCATCCATCCATTCTACTGCCCTACGATATTATTTTATGTAATAAAACTGAAATAAAATAATACAAAACCAATAATTCTCAAAAATGAGAATTTTATTAAATTTTAATAGAAGAACAAAGATACATAAAATGCTAAATGATCTAAACATATTGTCTGTCAAACAAACAATATACTTTCATGTTATAATTTGTATACATAAAATGCTTCATGGCATAATATAAAAAAAATCTCAAAATCAAAAGATATAGTAAAGAATATCACATTCTATGACACAAGAATCAGGGAAAACATTAGATTATACAAACAAAATAAAGCCTCAACGCAGAATTTACAATGTATTCATTCATGTGGTTGTTAACCCGAATGAGTTAGTTTGTGTCGTTTTAAATATTTTATCTGAGAAAATGTCTTTCCACAGACACTGCATTCATGTGGTTTTTCACCCGAATGAGTTAGTTTGTGTAATTTTAAATGTCCCATGTGAGAAAATGTCTTTCCACAGACACTGTATTCATGTGGTTTTTCACCCGAATGAGTTATTTTATGTAATTTTAAATGTCCCACGTGAGAAAATGTCTTTCCACAGACACTGCATTCATGTGGTTTTTCACCCGAATGAGTTAGTTTATGTAATTTTAAACTTCCCATCTGAGAAAATGTCTTTCCACAGACACTGCATTCATGTGGTTTTTCTCCCGAATGAGTTAGTTTGTGTAGTTTTAAATGTCCCATCTGAGAAAATGTCTTTCCACAGACACTGCATTCATGTGGTTTTTCACCCGAATAAGTTAGTTTGTGTCGTTTTAAATATTTTATCTGAGAAAATGTCTTTCCACAGACACTGCATTCATGTGGTTTTTCACCCGAATGAGTTAGTTTATGTAATTTTAAACTTCCCAATTGAGAAAATGTCTTTCCACAGACACTGCATTCATGTGGTTTTTCACCCGAATGAGTTAGTTTATGTCGTTTTAAACTTCCCATCCGAGAAAATGTCTTTCCACAGACACTGCATTCATGTGGTTTTTCACCCAAATGAGTTAGTTTGTGTCGTTTTAAATATTTTATCTGAGAAAATGTCTTTCCACAGACACTGCATTCATGTGTTTTTTTGCCAAAATGAGTTAATTTTTCTTCATTTAAATCTTCTTTTTGAGAAAATGTCTTCCCAGTGACGTGACAATCGTGATTGATAGTTATGTTTAATTTGTCTTCATTTTCAATCACAGATTGCCCTTCGATTTCTTTTTTTAAATCTACTTCACATTCTTCAATTGGGAATTCAGGAAATTCTTCACCAATATATTTTTCAGTTGAATGAATATATTCTTCTTTTATTAATATTTTTGCCTCTTGGTTCACTGGGCTGTCCATTGTCTAAAAATATTTTTACAAAATATTAATTAATAAACTTACTATTTGTTGTTCCGTGTATATGTAATATGGTAAGACATTAATTAATACTTATAAACGTTGTTATCGCATATAACAAAGAAGAGCGTTGATAAAAGTGTTTAAATGCCGGCTAGTCAATACAATAATTAAATATGGTGGAGACGAAAGAACGTGTTGAGCGTATAAAATAAAACAATGCTTAAATTGACAGAAATACACGCGTAATAGTAATTATCGATTAATAAAAATTGCTGTAAAATTAAAAAGAAAATTAATTAGAAAACCAGTGATGACGGCCGCTGAAAAGAATTATTAAATACAGGAAATACACGTGGAACAGAGAATAATAGTGCTGAAAAGAATAATCAAATACATGAAATGCACGTGTAATATTGATGACAATCTTGCTAAAATAAATTACGAAACGAAACGTTCAGAGCAAAGAAAACAAATAATAATAAATCAGAAAGATCTTACCAACCGCTGCTCTCGTTACGGGTCTATAGATGAAACACTTACACTACATAATATCACTTTTTATTAATTGAAAATAACTTAAAACTATCTTAAATTCACCCCTCGTTGGTTATATGGACCTGAAACACACTTATTCACTATTATACGATTATTTAAGTTATGTTTATTCTTAAAAGTTATTTTTAATAGTAACTTAAACTATCTTAAATTCACCCCTCGTTGGTTATGTATGGACCTGAAACACACTTATGCACTACCATGCAAATATGAAATTTAATGCTGAGCATCAAGCAGACGCCTCGCAGAGATAAGATTTTCTCTTTCAACGTTCGCGGTCTACGTTTGTTTTAAAATATATATATAAGTTATATTTCGTACGCGTGAGTTAAAATTCGTCTATCCCGACCAAGCGTCCACTCAAATACTGATCCAAAACCAGCTATCGCGTTCACCGCTGGAGACAGGGAGGGAGGAGCTACCCCACCGCGCGGCGGGGCGCGTTCTACCATCTACCAATAGGAAGCCTCCATTTCACCTACCAAGTTAGAAAGTATAAAGTTCCAGGAATATGCATTGAATATAAAATTATTAGAAATGACATATTTACAAAATATAAGCATTGTTTAAACACATTAAGGACCCAAAGACCCGTTAATATGATAAAACCATTATAAGAGAAAGTTTTCCAAGAATCAAGGTATTTTGTTGAAACAAAATAATAGATGTCTGGCTTCTATGCTACCATAACCCATGGTTATATTTTGATCATAATACCTATGTATATATCAACGTAAACCATCTATAGTACCTGGTAATGGAGCGCGATTAACGAAAAATTTTACTTACACCTTCATTTAGTAGACGACAAGGTAGGACGGTGTGAGAGGTTGTTTAACGCTTGACTAACTCGTCATATAATTTTTGCCAAATATCTTGAACGAGCTTCCGGTTCCGCAGAGCGCAAATTTGTGTTTTTTTGCTTCGTTGGTTTATGTGCAACTCGCCACTAGAGCTTGGAAAACGCACAACTCATTTTTGAATGTCGGGTGAGCTGTCAAAGTTGACATATTAAAATCTCTTTTCTATGGTTGACACTAAACACATTACCAAACGACATAACAGAACAGCCAAAGAGTATATAATACCTACGGATAAGAGACACAACTCCATACAAATAAAAATAATCGGCAAAATGTATGAAATGAATTGCCAAGTTATGACAACATTAAGAAAAAAAACCTTTATTTTTGCGTTGCCTCTCTGCTATTTGACAGCACCTAGGGATGCGAAAAGCTTTATTAAATGGTGTCACCGGTAGTGATGGACAATATCATAATTAGTACCAACGCAAAAGTGCAGGCAGTCCATATAATTTTATAATTTATTATGTTCATTATTTTATAATCAGGGAGAAAATCATAGACAGCATATTTTGCGAATGTTTATTTTTATTTTATAATACATATACACACATAAACACAATAAAATACTAATTTTATACAAATTACTATGCAACATATTTATAATAAAAGTGGAGGAAATTGTAAAACGAAAATTGTTAAAAAATATATTTTTATAATTCTTCTAGTCTAATTTAAATTCAATTTTTTATAAGTTTTAAATTAGATACAACTATATGATATTCTATAGGAAAAAAAACATTTGATTTTCGGTGAAATTACCTAGGAATGAATTATAAAATTCAAAGAATAGCCGATCAGTTGATTGATCAGTTGAACTTAATAAATATTAACGGTTATGTATAATATAATATTATGAATATGAGCCTTAATTATTTTTAGAATAATTATATCGTCGTTGCATATCATAAACGAGTCATGTGACTAAATTGAGGAAACACCAATTGGTTCTGATAAAAATATATTGCGTGTAAATATTAACAAAGTATTTTATATTGTGCCAAATATATTTATTAAATGCTAATAATACTAATGTAACTTACATAATAATACAATAATAAAGAAAGTTTTTTTCAATTTTTTCCTAATTTTGGATTGTCACATGACTCGTATTTTATATACAACGACAATATTACGTTAAAACAATATTAGTATCAATTCAACATAACTGACCTGATATAGTGGATGTCAATCGATGTAATAATAACAATTTTGAATAAAATTAACGGAAATTGATAACATAATAATATGAACCATTTTTTTTTATAAAATAATAATATTTTAACATATTATATGATAAAACAATATTAATAGACCTATAATATCTATAACAACATAGCATATATAGAATAAAGTAACATAAATTTAATACTAGTAAAATTATAAAATCATTTGATGATAAACAGGGAAACAAACCATTTAAAAAAATGCAAAAAGTAACCAAAACAAAACAGTTACATAAATCAAACAGATAAATTGTATAGCATTTAAATTATAGTATAAATATCAGAAACATTTCATTATATAAAAAACTAAACAACATCAAATTCAATCCAAAAAAAAAACATGTATAACTTGTCACACTCTCTTTTGTTATTGCTATATAAAATGTAAGTCTAGAGTGACTTGTACCCTTGGCTCAGCTCAGTATGCAGAAGCGGACTCTTTATAACCTCATTGGGCTGAGGATTCTGGTTGCGAGAAACAACATGTGGGGTTTAACAGTAGAGACAAGATAAAAGAAAGTTTAGATTTAAATAAAATATATTGTATCAAGATAGTCTGAGAATAACAATGTACATAGGGTTTATTGGCTATTTTGATGGAACGCATTCATTCCGTTATACCTGAAGTTAAGTTATTAAAAGTATAATATAAATTACTGCACAAATCTTATATCTATCGCAATTACTGGGATATGGTACTGAAGCAAAAATGGAATACAACTACCACTACTGGTCATTCACAATTTTGAAATTAAAATATAATGTTTGAGGTTATTTCTGCAAGACGATGAGGATCCCATATAGTATGGACATCTGGATGTGTTGGTCATGTAAGTCTAGAGGACCTCAACAATCCTCTCATTAACAGCATTCAGGACATCTATTTAAATAATCACTAGGTACAAATAATGTCGAGACTCACCGCTGTTCGGAGGTTTTTTTTTACACATCTGTTGTTCAATATTTAATAAGTTATACATTCCTGGAGTAACACAATTCTTTTCTCCTGGTTAAATATGAATCATGAACGTGTCTCCCTCAATTTATGTGGATGATTTCATCTAAAAAAAATGTGCTTCGAAACTGTTCCTCTGTGTTCAAAATGGCGATCACCACAAGCTACGTGTGCAAATATGTTGATGATTGTTTGCTTGAGTTTATTCAAACAATTGTTTTACGAGAAGATACTATTTTTACGATATTACTTTGACCACAGATTCTAATACAAATTTTATATAAAAATTTTTGATATTTGAATGTATTTCTTCTCGGATTCCGGGTATTGAAATGTTATACAATTAAACCCTCTGACTTTTGGTGCTTTTGTCACCCGCGCGGCTTAGCAAGACGAGACAGGTGAACAATGAAGTTAGCAACGAACGGCGGCGTTCGTATATTCACGGGGTTCACAAATTCAACGAGACACACGTTCGTAATTGTACATTGATTTAATTTAAGTACCTACTTTCGTCGTGTAAAAATGCATACACGACAAACTATAATGGAGAACATTAACTACTAGTTTTTAACTATGTACAAAACTCATTTATGGAAAAAAATATACAAAACGAACACACAAATATATAACTAATTTTTAATATGAATGTCTGACACAAAATATCTCTTTAAACAAAAGTTGAACAATAACGAATTCAATCCATAAATAAAAACTCAAGATGTAATAATAATACAAAATAAAATATTTACACAAAACGAACACACAAATATATAACTTATTTTAATATGAATATCTGACATAAAATATCTCTTTAAACAAAATTTTCCGCTGTCACATAATAATCCAAAATTCAAATTTGGCAAAAAATATATATTAGGTACCTACCAAGTACCTACATCGAAATTTTGAAAATTGGGTTCTTAATGTTGACTAACCTTAGTGTGATAGTTTTTGTATGTTGGTATTTTATGGCAATTCTCTCCATACAAAATCTTCTTGTATGGAAGTTGCGCCCCACTGAGAACAGCGACAAATCAACACACAGTCAAAACAACACATTTTTATCGCATATAACAAAGAAGAGCGTTGATAAAGTGTTTAAATGCCGGCTAGTCAATACAACAATTAAATATAGTGGAGACGAAAGAACGTGTTGAGAGTATAAATTAAAACAATGCTTCAATTGACAGAAATACACGCGTAATAGTAATTATCGGTTAGTAAAAATTGCTGTAAAATTAAGAAGAAAATTAATTAGAAAACCAGTGATGACGGCCGCTGAAAAGAATTATTACATACAGGAAATACACGTGGAACAAAGAATAACAGTGCTGAAAAGAATAATCAAATACCTGAAATACACGTGGAACAGAGAAAGAAAAGGTGCTGAAAAGGATAATCAAATACATGAAATGCACGTGTAATATTGACGACAATCCTGCTAAAATAAATTACGAAACGAAACGTTCAGAGCAAAGAAAACAAATAATAATAAATCAGAAAGATCTTACCAACCGCTGCTCTCGTTACGGGTCTGTAGATGAAACACTTACACTACATAATATCACTTTTTATTACTTGAAAATAACTTAAAACTATCTTAAATTCACCCCTCGTTGGTTATATGGACCTGAAACACACTTAGTCACTACCATGCAAATATGAAATTTAATGCTGAGCATCAAGCAGACGCCTCGCAGAGATAAGATTTTTGTCTTTCAACGTTCGCGGTCTACGCTCGTTTTAAAAAAAAAATATAAGTTATCTTTCGTACGCGTGAGTTAAAATTCGTCTATCCCGGCTGTGGCGTCCACTCAATACTGATTCAAACCAGCTATCGCGTTCACCGCTGAGGACAGGGAGGGGAGGAGCTACCCCCACCGCGCGGCGGGGCGCGTTCTACCATCTACCAATAGGAAGCCTCCATTTCACCTACCAAGTTAGAAAGTATAAAGTTCCATGAATATGCTTGAATATAAAATTATTAGAAATGACATATTTACAAAATATAAGCATTGTTTAAACACATTAAGGACCCAAAGACCCGTTAATCTGATAAAACCATTATAAGAGAAAGTTTTCCAAGAATTAAGGTATTTTGTTGAA